>WBMW01003444.1:493785-538812 GCA_013396635.1 Penelope pileata
GGAGAGGGAGAGGGAGAGGGAGTGGGAGAGGAGTTTCCACATTTGTAAGAAAACAGGCTTCATTAATGCCATCACTGATGACGTACCTCAGGTTCTGTATTACAGTCTGGTGAGTTGTTTCCAAAGCTGTTTGTGTCTAAAGAATTTTCTGTTCTGTTGTTCTTGAAAATATGCTCAAGGAGCATGTTATACACCAAGATCAATAGCAAAGATAGCTGAAAGCATCACTTTCTAGAGATGCCTGTGGAGAGACTAGTTTAGTCTGTTTGCTTGTCTTTGAAATGGCTACCGTTGTTAAAAACATGGAACTACATGGAAGGGAGCATTTGTATTACCTCAAAACTTCTTATTTTTTTTTATTCATGTTGAATCTACTGAACTATTATTCCCTATCTTGTGCAAAAATTTCTCTTTGAGAGAACTTTGTAAACACTTGAAAGCCAATAGTCTACAAGCTCTGCCACAAATATTTAGAGTTACAGGAGTTATCCAGTATGTCTGGTCTTACAGCTCACCTCAGATAATCTCTTCCTTGGTTGATATTCCGAAGTCCTAGTCAAGAATCCTTAGATTACATCACCAGTATGGAACAATAAGATTGCTATTTTGTTTTTTCCCTCATGTAATGGAAGTAGAAAGCCATGAAGTCACTACTCAGCAGCAGCATGCTACTGCATTAGTTATGAAATTATTAAAAGGTCAAATATTTTTGATAACCATCCACAGAATCTCAGGAACTATGAATTTAAAGTGTGATAGAATACTTGTGACTATAATTGCAGTGAGGAGACAAATATTTTGCAAACCTAAGCTATTATGCTGACAATAATATGAGTCATTCCAAGTATTTCTTCCCTATTAAGCAAGGTACTGGATAGCCATTGGATAACAAGAAAGTCAAATTAATGGAACAGAAGGTTAAAGCAACTAAATAATTGCAACTTGGCAAATAGGGATATACAACAAGATAATTGTCTGTAAGTATTTGAAGGGAGGGATAAGAATAGTCTCACATTGCTCAGGGGGGTATAATTAGATATAATAGGATGAAATTAAGCAGTGGAAAATATTATACTCAATGTTATGGAGGAAAAGCCTAATGAAAACCTCATTCAAAACCTGGAATGGTCTCCAGAGGCAGCTGTATTGGAGAAAGCTTTGGTTCTCCTGGTAAAAGTGAGCAGAAAGAAGAATTTTGAAAATGCACCCGTTCTGCACTGGAAGGGTAATAGGGCAATCTTCAAAAGATTTTCTGTCTTTAGTTTCATCTAATCCCATACATGTTGTCTTAGAATGACAAAAAGAAAGATTTATTTGAAGGTAATTTGTTAGTGTCCTTCCCTTTTTAGTGTCAGAACCACCATTGCCACATCTAGGCCTTTTCAACATTCATTCATTTGGGTTGGTTACAAATCCATAATCAAAAGCAGTACAAGTGATTTCTCTCAACTAATGTCTCTGTTTCTATCTGAAATCTGCCATTCCTACTCTCCTAGCAATTTATTTCTGTCCCTGGGAGGTGATGGCAACTCTCTCCTTTTACTTATAGACCTCTCTTTTGGCAGTAAGGAGATTCACTTTCCACTTCAAATTCTCTGGAAGAGAAGAGAAAGAGGGCCTGTAAGAAAGATAAGGAGAGACTCTGTGGTGATAGGATGAGGTGGAATGATTTAATACTAAAAGGGGAGAGATTTAGGTTAGATGTTAGAAAGAAAAATTTTTCTCAGAGGGTGGTGAGGCATGGAAACATGTTGCCTGAGGAAGTTGTGGCTGCTCCATGCCTGAAGGCACTCAAGGCCAGGTTGGATGAGATCCTGGGCAGCCTGATCTAATGGGTGGCAACCCTGCCCATGGCAGGGGGGTTGGAAGTAGATGATTTTTAATGTTCTTTCCAACCCAGGCTATTATATAATTCTGTGAAGTCAATGAAAATTTTCAGCTTACCTTTACTGAAACATCCATTATTTTGTGTGCTTATTTGCTGGAGCTGCTGTTATTCCAGCTTCTGCACATGACATGGGTCTTTCCCACCACAAAATAGACAATATGTGTTTGTAATCAGTGCTTTATTTTCTTCCTCTTATATCTTTCTGAAGAATACCTCTTGCCCTTGATTGTCAATGGCTGGTCAACACTGAATTGTTTCTGGAAGTAAACATTCCATTTTACCGTTTCTGCTTCTGTGCAGACCATGCTGTGGAGAGAGCTACATGAGCAGGATTCCCTCCCAACCCCACTACTGCACATCTTGGCTCTGTCTGCAGAAGCTGTGTGTAATATTTACCTCAGATAAATGTGATGAGCACTCATTGAATATATGATCCACTTTCTGTAACTGTATTTTTTCTGTATTTTTATTTCTCATCCTTTCTGTTGCTGCAAAACAATGTTCTTAATTCCGTAAAACTGTGGTTATCTGCCAAATGGCATTCTTTTAACACAACATTGTGTGTGTGTGGGTAGGGGTTTATTCATTCGTGAGTTATTACAGCATACAGGCTTACAGATGTAAAATTGCCACATGAATGTGAAGGTACAGACAGCAGACACATGACACAAGAATTTACCTGCTTGCTGAATGATTTATCTCCACTGGCCTTTAAGCAAGCCAACAGTAGAAGGCTGAGCTTGTTGAAACATTTGAAATTCCATTATTAATTTAATGCAAGGACTACTAGATCAATCTTCTCTGTATTAAAAAGAAAGCCACAGACTTTCAAGGGTACTCAACAGCAAGAGGCATAGCATGATAGAAGCTAAAGGCTCGGAGGAGCTGGTTTCTCCCTACAGTTCTGATGTTTGTCTTATCTACAGCAAACTATTTAACCTTGTTTTTTTCTCTTTTTTTGTCTGTTACTTAGATTTGTTGGCTGAACTCTGTTTTATAATGCTAGTGAAGTCTTAAATATCCCCTACTTCTAAATTTTTCCCTACCTTTCTTAGGCACGTGCATGAGGCAATTTAGGATCTCTGCTGGATGTGACTGAAACCCTCTACCTTCCATGAGGTGCTTCAAAGCAGAGAGGCTACCCAGGACCTTACGCTGCCCACAATAATGAAGCCTTCTTTCTGGCTGAAGTTTCCGTGTACTTCCATAACGTGAACACCAACAAAACAGCCTTTTTTGCATCTAGACAATGCAGCAGGTTTTGGTAGTTCCCACCAACCACAGCTGTTTCATGAAGGCTCTTTCAAGTCCTTTCTTCTGTTTTGAGTACTTTCCTGGTCTGGAGACCATTTCTTGGAGGTCAAAGATATAATTAGCTTGAACACTTCCTAGGCATTTTGAAGCCCACCAGATTCCTTCTTAGCCATCTTATGACCACAAGCTCTTGGCAGCTTGATGTCTGAGAGCAAGGCCACTGATTCCGAAGACTGTGGTTCCCTGACTGCAGTAGAGCTACTTCCAACTGAGCGCTGTGTAATTCTCCAATCAAAGTAATTGAATCTGAATACACTTAGAAAAAACATATCAAATCAGACAGCCCAGCGATAGAGTCAGATTAGTAGTTAGGACTTCTGGATAAAGAATTATATTATTGAGTTACCCTTTTATTTCGATGCCCTGTTTTGTTACCAATTTGTACTACAGTATTTCAGTCAGGTTGACCGCAAGCTCCCTGAAGGGTTTATTCTAATAAGTAATGCAATTTGAAAAGGTATAAAATCACAGAAACTCGTTTAGTTTCGCTCATTGTTACTGGTTTACTATTCTACATTGATTTTTGTCCTTCCTATTATACATGGGCTATGTTCTCTAATGGATTTACAAGTCTACTGATTAATGTGAGTAAAAATAATACTTGTTTTATTGGAAGGGTAAATAATGTCTTAACTACTTTGAACCCTACAGCCCTTTCAGAGCACTAATCTGACATGGCACTATCACAATGACTTCACCTGCTTCTTTTCCAAACCCTCTTAAAGCCATTTTCATTCATTTTATTCTCATTTCCTCTGAATATTTGCTCAACACTTTTTAATGGATTTGCTTTCACAGTGACTACACCTTTTGTGTGCAAACATTTCAATATTCCACCTTATCCTGTCGGGAATATTTACAGAAAGGGAATTTTTGAGTCACTGTACAAATATTTAAAGAATGAATTTATATTCAAAGCACAGATATTTGGAACAGAATTGCTACTGAGTTTATCTACTGAAGGCACAGGGAAAGTTGTTGGTGATTTTTCAACAAGTTATTAATAAACCTTTCTGCTCCCACCACCCATTTCCTATTGTTTGAGAGTGCTGACTTTTGCTTATTTCTCAGTATATTTCTGAATCCTTCAATGGTAGCTTTTCTGCTATGTTTTTATTCTCTCCAAATGATCTGGTTTATGTTATATGCCAATATTTTAAGGTCCTCCAAATTTTAGCCAAAACTGTTGGGTGTGGGTAATCCATTTAGTTCCCAATAGCCATATCCTCCTCTCTCCTCCTCTCTCTTCTTCCCAGCAGCAAAGACTCACTTAGGATTAACATATATCTTTATTTTGAGAACATAGATAATATGAGTGGTGATCCGAAAGTAATGCCTCCTATTTTATTTTATTGGTTCATGGTTTCAGAGGTGGATGTTGGTGGTATGGCAGCAGAGGGGGAACCTTCCCACCAATATTCCATTACATTTTGTTTCCATGTGACATATGGCAATAGAGGGTTAGTCTGACAAAATGACACCTGATATGGAAGTTCAGATGAAGCCAACGTGTGGCATTTAATTCTTTCATGCAGAAAAAGTTGAACTGTAGACATTCACTGACATTTGCTGAACATTTATGGAGATCAAACAGTGGATGTGAGCACAATGATGCAGTAGGTGATGCATTTTAGTAATGGCATCATCATAGCAGCTGTGAAACAGTGCCTCACCTCCAGTGGTGCAGATTTTTTTACAAGTGTGGCATGCAGGCTCTTGTTCATCCTGGGCAAAAATCCATAGAAAATGGCAGCGACTATGTTGAAAAACACTGTTATGTATCTGATGATTTGCTCTATCAATAGTGTCATTTTGGTCTTCGTATCTGTTGTAGTTTCCACGGAAATAAATAGGATGCATTACTTTTGGAGCGACCTACATAGAAAGGTAAAGGTCATGAGCAAACTAAGAAGTGTTTTTTTGGGTAGAACTGCACAACAATTTAGGGATAACTAATCTAGTTAGAAGGGATTTATCCTGAGTAGTAAAAGCAGCCTGGTTTTGGTAGTGATGAATTCCAGACAGGATAATTCATTCTGCTTTTCAGATTTTATAGAGCTTAGAGCCTCTAGTAACCAAGCTACGATGATTGCAGTGAAAGAAAACATCTCTGCATTGTGACTATGCTGGAGGTGACTTGCTTGCTTTAGTAAGCTGATCTCCAAACGAGAAACCAAATGCCACAAACTTCATTCCCTTGTGCTCTCTCCCTGTCTCCTGAGAATGATCCCACACATTTTCTGCCAGTCTTTTCTTCCTCTTAGCCCATCCACTAAGCCTTGAACCCAGAAGTTCAACCCCTGCTTCTTCCAAACTCATCATCACTGTTCATTGTTAGTCTGGGCACCTATACCTTTTCTCCAACCTTTAAATCTACAGAGTGGATCAAGCTTTTTCTTCTTTTTTCTTTTCCTACCCAACTGTCTTAAGAAAAGATGATATTTAGGCTGTTCTGAACTGACAAAAGGTTGGGGTAGCTGAATCCAATATGAAGTAGCTGGAAAAATTTTTCACACATTTTTTTTTCCTGTTTTCACAATGTTTTAAGGATGTGTTGACAAATTTGACAAAAATCACTCAGAAGTCTGAAATGTTTTATTAAATGTTTTCTTATTTCAGTTTAAAGCAATTTTTTATTTCAACATTTACATAACGTTTTTTACTTCAAAATAATAACAATTCAAACCTCGTGCCATTAGGTTTGTTTTTTTTTTCCCCAAAGAAAATAATTGCAGATGTTTTGGCAAAGTGAGCTTTTTGGGTTTTGTCGTTGGGGTGTTCTGGGGGTTCTTGCTTTGTTTATTTGTTTGTTTGTGTAATTTTAAGTTCATAAGAGGAGAAATAGAGGAGGAAGAAATGAGATTGGTAGGATACGCTGATACATAACCCCTCCCAACACATCAGACAATTATTGACAAACGGTTGAAGACAGAGACATTCTCCCACAGTTTTCCAAAAAAAAAAATAACCACCATGCACATGATTAGAGGTGTTAATGTCCAAATTACTGTCTCTCTTTGCAAAAAAAATATTTTTGAGAGCATACATTTACCATTAGACACCAGAGAATTCAAACTGAGGAAACGAGGATTTTGCAAGCAGCATTTCTTGCTGAACTGCAAAAACTTTGATAGTAACAAATGGCTGAATTCCATCTCTTTATTTTGTTTTCCCATTGTTCTACATCTGTAAAGATATGTTGGGAGACCAAGAGCAGATTTCTCCTGCCTGATTCACCTCACTGATAACCCAGGTGAGAAGGCTAAAATACGCTGATTGATTTAGCAAAGTAGGAGATGAGCTCATGCAACCTTGAAAATAGTGTGGTGTGTTGGTGTAAGCTAAGTGACAGCCACCCTCTCCCATAGCCCTGGCTTGCATGCTTAGCTGAGGGAAAATCAGCATGACTGCAGCCAGTGGAAATCTCTCTGTCTGCGTGAGCTGAAGATTTAGCTGCTGAAATATCCTTGTTGAAAGAGAGCTGCTTCCCTGAAGTGTCCTGGGATTAACACGTAGATAGGGTAAAAGAAAAAAAAAGGCTTGCAAAATCTAATGCTACTGGGCATCTCTTTATGTATTTAAAAATTCAATTAAGACCAGGATTCTGTGCAGGGCTGGGATTGCAGAGGCAGCTGCAGTGTGTGTGGTGCAAGAGCAGAAAGCTGGCATGACATGAAACAGCAGCCGGAGCTGCCCAGCCTCATTTCCTTCACCAGGCAGGGCAAAGAATAAACAAAGAGTGTAACTGCTGCAACGTCACTTGGATTTCAAAACCCGTGCCTTCTTTTAGCAACTTGATTTCAGGCAGATAGGAGGGGAAGATTTTTTCCATGAAATGTTTTTAATACTGAATGTGATCTTTATCTCAGCAATGTCCTTTTTAAATTTGGTGTCTAGTATTCAGGATGTGCGAAGGAATGCATTTCAGATTTCTGCATTTCAGATTATCTCTGCACACACACACACACACACACACACACACATACACATACAAAATCTTCCTGTTTGAATATGCATCCTGCTTACTGTGCGTCAGATACAGAGTATTAGCAACAGCACGAGTGATTCTGTTATTCCCTTTGGTGATGGGACTTTTTCACTTTTTCTCTTTTTACTCTCTTCACAACTGTTTCTCAAAAAGGAAGAGGGGGAGAGGGTGTATTTCCAAAACCCATCTCACAGTTTCTTTATTTTATACAGTCTCCCCTCCCCACCCAAAATACCTTGAATAGCCCTTTATGTAGCTTCAATTAAAAAAAAAAATACAGCTGCTCCTCTGAAGCCATCCAAATCTAATTAACTACAGAAGCCGAAGTTATATTAAGCTTCTCACTTTCTTCGTCTTAGCATCTCCATTCATACCTTCATTCAATGTGTTCACAAAAAAAGGAATTTCTAATAAATGTATCTATAGTCTAGGAAAAAGAAAGCCACTAATCAGGAGGCCTGTGAAAGAGGAGAGATCGGAGGCTCGCTTGAACTTGGCAGTCTGGCCCCAAAAACTTGCAGACAAAGGGGCAAAGGGAACTGAGGAGCTTAGCCCTACGTCTAAGGAAGCTGGTGAGAATTTGTTCAGCCTCTGAATAGAGATCTTCATTTCAGTCCTAAATGGTGCCCTCACAGATTCATTGAAATGCCTTCTTGGAAGGAAGAGGGGGCGGGAGGAGAGGGAGAGAGAAGGCAAGGAAAGTTTGTTGAATATAAATGAGGTTACGTGTGGCTGAAGAGAGAGATAGAAGCTCTGCAGAGATTTATTCCTGACTGACATACAGTAACACAAAGGCAATAAAACGTGTCCTTGGCAAGTGGCATTAGCAAACAGAAAACCTTAATCTTCAAAGAGCTGAGATGATGCAACACACCTCGGTGGAAAATACTTTCTCATTTGTGCAGGGCATTATTTAAAATCTGTTTAGCCAATTCCAAAGAAGATATAAGTAGTTATCCTACCATGCCACGAGCTTGTGATTCAGGCAGTCTGCAGAGTTCAGTGAGAGCAAGGGGAACCCAGTAGTCCTACTAGTCTTTGTGTCTGGTCTGGGGGAAACTTCAGAGTCTGGCTCTCCCCACTGAAAGCCTTGATGGAAATGAGTGGAATTACACCTCAGATTAGTTTTGTTAAGAGTACCTAATGTTTTTTAACTAGCAAAATATGTGGTTTTGGTTCAGCAGTCTCAGGGATGTGCTCTGGTCTGGTTATTCACATTAATGTCTTCACTTATATTCATATCTTCTGATGCAAAAAGCCCTCCTGAAACCACAGCATTACTCAATAGAAGCAAAGTAACTGAAGCCTGGCCATTAAATGAAAGCAATTGACACTGTACAGCAGACAGAGGAAGCATATCATACATTAAAATAAGTATAATTAAGGCGCAAAAAAATGTGGATGGTGTAAAAAATCCCTTGGGGAAACATCACCAGCCCTAACCCAGAGGAAAGGAGACTCATCCAAGGTGACAGAGAATTCATTTTTTGCAGTCCTGATTACTTTCATTGCTAATTTTCTAGCTGTACACTACACATTACTGATTAGGAAACAGTGTGACTTGTTCCCAGAGTCTTGGACTCTTACTTTGAGACTCCATGACAAGGGCAATGGAGGATTTCCATAGCCGGGAAGGAGGGGCTGTGCGGTGCCTCCACATCTGAAGCCATGGGCTCTTGTTTGGAGAAGACTCATTTGGAGAAACTTGAAATGGCTTTGCCTCCTTGTTCTTCTGGTTCCTTTTCATCCTGAGAATGAAAGGCAGTGATCCACCGTCATTAGTGCTGACAGGAAATACTAATTAACAAGTGCCAGTGTCTAAGGATGAGTAAAGTCACTTCCCCGCTCCCCACTGCTCTTCTGAGGTTGAGTAAGTGTTATCTTGGCAGAACAGAGAGTGGTCCGGCCCTGAGTCTTTATGAGGAGGAGCCATTAGTCTGAAGCACAGCACTGAAGATTTCAAGTGATAAGAAGTTACCTGGCCCTGGAGCAATCTTCCCCTTTCCCTGCCTCTGAACTGGAAAACATCACATTGCTGGAGGCTGAGAGCAGCTTCCCAGTCAGCCTCACGCTGTACAGCCCTTCACATGATGAATGGAAAGTTATTTTTACTCCACAGCTTAAAGAAAAAGTAAATATTTTGTGAGGTTTATATACTGTCAGCTATCTCTTCACTCATAAACTAAAAAGAAATTGTAACTTTTCCTCACCGCTCATTCTGGAGCTGTTTTTAGCTCATCTATATCTGGATTTTCTGATACGTAGCTGAGGACATTTACAACAGCTACAAATTGCATAGGGCTGTAATTGCATTTGTTTTGCCCTGCTTTGATGTTAAATATAAAGAACCCTGAGGCTATTTCATCTAACATGGGGTTGTTAGCCATGACTCCTGCTCAGGGAAGGCAGAAGGCTGTATATAGCCTAATCTGGAGTGACTGTGTTTATCAGAGAGCTGAAGGAGCTCTTAAATGAAGGAAGGCCCCATTTGTGGGGTTATCTACTGATCCTGGTACCCCACATACACTGAGCAGGGCTCAGGATCTCCAAGCTCCTCAAACAGCTCTGCACAGGGTAAAACAAAAGTGTTTTCCTTCTGCCTCATTGCTTCTCTAACAATTATATCTCCAAGCAAATTCAGTGGAGGAGCGCACTTGCTATTTCTTATGATTTTAATGAGGGTCTAGGTTGTGAAGACAGCAAGAAAAGTTTTGATTCATTCCCCCTGCCATCAGCTTTCTCTACGACAATTCTGAACTTCTTGGTTACAAACCCTAAATGCTCCAAAGTCGTATAAACATACTAACAAGAAAAATCTTTAACTATGTTCTTGTAAGCTATACATCAAGAGATTTTATTCTTTTCCCCCATGTCAAACACAAATAATTAAGAGAGTCCTTTGCATAGAGGAAAAAAAAAAAGATATGAACACACTTTTCAGAGAAGACACAGAGGTGTGTCTCAGAACCATAACACAAAGGGGGGAGAAAATATTTTGAAAAGTTATTGATGGCACAACAGAAGAAGCAAAAGCATCAAGGGTGTGCCAAATAGACTGCAGCCTCCATCTTTCTTTTCTCAGGGATTTGGACTGGAATCAAATCTACACTAGCATGGGGTGAATTCAATGATGATGACCTTCTCCTGTTTACAGTTTGTATGATTCATTTAGTTTTATGAATGTTGTCAATGTAATCACAAGGACTTCCTAATCTATAAGCACTTGAAGTATACAGGCCAGGCTTGTTAAACCAAATCAGATTTGGTGATAAAGCACCACTTGTGTGCCTTGTCTGCATGGCAGTAGTTGAAAGATGCTGTTGGGAAATACTGTAAGTCCAGGGGCCTTGCATTACAAGTAAAAATCCCTTTTTGAAAGCAGGGTCCAGCAGGGAAGCATTTAAAGTGGGAACCCTCACCCCAGCACAACCACCAGACACCCTTCTTCTGGGTCTAACTAATGCAGCCATTTTATTACACCCCCAGATCTCACCACATGTTCTCATACCAATGAGTACTGCATACATCAAAAATGTTTTTTATTGGTATTACTTGCCAGTACTATGTTTACTACCATGCTAGTAAATATTTTGTCCCTGACCGCACTAACCTTGAGTATGACTTGTGATTTTAGCACTTCAGGTGTGTGGTCTCTCCTTACTTAAGGAGATTGGATATTGGGAAAAATTTCTTCTCAGAAAGTGTGGTCAGGCCGTGGAACAGGCTGCTCAGGGAAATGGTAGAGTCAGCATCCCTGGAGGCGTTCAAGAAATGTGGAGATGTGGCACTGAGGGACACGGCGTAGTGGGCGTGGGGTTGAACGATTGGCGTTTGGACTTGATGATCTTAGAGGTCTTTTTCAACCTCAATGATTCTATGATTCCGTAATTCTATGATTCTATGAAAAGGAGATACAAAGGCATTTACGCAGCCAGAAATGTCGTGTGACTCCAAGGCTGGGCCATCTCTGCTTTCTTTTTGCCTGCATTGATGCACAAAGCATCTTGAGCACAAAAACATTAACAGAGAAGACTTCAGGTGAGAGGGAGATGCCTGTTTGTCTTGTGGACACAACCTGCGCTTCACAGAACCAGGAGGCAGCAGGGATAGAATGGAGTGTAGGTCATCTCCTTGTCCAGGGCGTCTGAGCATGCTGCCAAATTTATTAACCTTCACATCCTTCCTCTGCTACCAGACACTGCTAGTAACCTCATTTTATAGATAAGGAAATGTAGATCACAGCCTTTGTAGCTGCGTTGTTCTTCCTGATATAGATGTCTGAGTTGTGTATCCAGATTCCTACAGCTGCCTAGTTCAAGATAATAACGGGCAATTGAGAGTGTCTGCTATCCAGACTACCTGGCTCCTGATCCTCATGCAAGCAGCAGAGCAAGGCCATCCCAGTGCCGAACACTGAGTGATTTGCCTAATCCAAGCACTGTGATTCATTTTTCCCGATTGCCTGACAGCAGTGGATGAGCACTGCCTGAGCCGCTCCTTGCTTTCAATTTTCTGAGAATGGGGAATGCTGTGCCACTGCAGGCAGACCCTGCAAAGCCAGGTAGGAGGCCTATGGCGGCACGAAACCTGCTGACAGCCAGGGACACCTGATCTGCTGCAGTATTTCTGCCTCTCTTAGAAATTGCCATCGCAGAGGAGAATGGGACTTGCGACTGCAGCTCATTTCCGTTATCTTTCACATGCTGATAAGTTGAATAAAATATAATTTCTTCAGCCAGTCAACGTGTCTTTGTCACTCTGATTTCTGAGAGGAAGTGAAAGGCTTCCCATCATCCTGGACCAATCTTTGCTGAGGAGGAGCTTGACTCCTGTGACTGATTGTGTATAAGGTCATTTCAATCACAGAACTCTGCTCCATACCCAGACTCAGGGAGCACCAAGCGGTCACCTTCATTTCTGCTCTGAATGCAAGTGTGATCTGATTCTTGGTGATGTTTAATTAGGATGTATCGTTACAGTCAAAGCATGTGGATTTGTGTTGAAATACTCAAAGCGTCAGCAAAGAGTTGAGCACTCTCCTGTCCTGACCTTTAAGATGATTTTCTGTGGTCCTCATAGAAAAGCATGATGCTCTAGCTTCCTGTAGCCTTTTTTTTTACATCCCTACACATGTAAAAACTTTCCTTAGGCTGATATTAGCTTACTTGAGATTACCAGATATAATTTTAAAAAGCTTATGGGGGAAAGCTTGAAACTCGCTTGGATGCAAACAGTAAAGACAAACAGGAACCAGAAAAACTGCAAATTTTTCATGTCAGTCTCCAGACAAATTGTCCTCAGAGAGGTAAGATTTGAGCCATGACCCTTAGGAGAAGAGCACTCAGCACTGGAAATTTTGCTGTCTCAGATGATGAGAAACATGAAACTGAGCACAGGCATATCTCTCAGCACTCTCTGCCTTCCTTGATACAGCCTGAAGGACTGAAATGCCCTGGTAGCTGAAACCGGTGGGTACCTCAGAATTGCCTTGGCATCCCCAGGGCAGCCGGCAAGACACCAAGGCTGAAATGTGGTACAGGAACAGCTTAGAGCCACTCAACACCCCTGCCTTTCCCAGCAATGCCATCATTTCAGAGATAAATGCCTCACAACAGGGTGCACGTAGGATCACAGAAAGGCTTGCTCTGGAAGGGACCTTAAAGACCACCCAGTTCCAACCCCCTGATATGAGCTGGGTACCTCCCCGCCGCCCCAGCTCAGGCTGCCCAGGGCCCATCCATGGCCTTGGGCAACTCCAGGGACAGGGCACCCACAGCTCTCTAGGCAGTGCCATGGCCTCACCACTCTCTGAGTAAAGAATTTCTGCCTAACATCTAACCTAGATCTCCCCTCTTTTAGTTTAAAACCATTCCTATCACTATCAACCCATGTAAAAAATTGGTCTCCTGCCTGTTTGTAAGCTCCCCTGAAGGACTGGAAGGCTGCAATGAAGTCTCCCTGAAGCCTTCTCCAGGCCGAACATCCCCAGCTCCCTCAGCCTGTCTTCATAGGAGAGGTGCTTCAGCCCTCTGAGCATCTTCGTGGCCTCCTCTGGACCCACTCCAACAGCCCCTCATCCTCCTTGTGCTGGGGCCCCCAGGCCTGGATGCAGTGCTCCAGATGGGGCCTCACAAGGACAGAGCAGAGGGGGACAATCTCCTCCCTCTCCCCACTGCCACCCCTCTGTTGATGCAGCCCAGGACGCCGTTGGCCTTCTGGGCTGTAAGCAGGCACTGTTGACTCATGTCAAGGCTTTTCATCCACTGGAAATCTCAAGTTCTTCTCAGCAGGGTTATTCACATGTTATTCACCAGGTCATTTGTGAAATATAAAGGCTCATTTCAATGCTCTTCTCTATGATTCCTGGGTGACCTTGCCAAGTCTCAAAGAGCAACATTCATCCCAGCTGCTTTTAGCCATACAGGATTAGAGATGTAATCCTATAAGATATCAGTGAGCTCTCCTTATAGGCAGTAAGGAGGAAGAGTTATATTCAAAAGCCAACTCACCTGGTCTACTTAAGGTATATTCTATGCCTTTGTTACCCATTTGTGAAGTGGGGGTAGCAGCACTGTTCCAGCTTCCTGGGGGTACTATGAGAGGCAGCTGAAATCCTTGGATGACACAGATCTGATATTGTAGAAACATCTTCAGTAAACTGAAGTCATTGAGGAAAGAGGATATTCAGCTATTTAGCACGTCCAGAGAGAGAAATTTTTGTCCTAGTTAATTATGGCATTACTAAATTTCCAAGTGCAGCATCTGGAAGTTCTAAATATTTCTCCCTTAAAATCATTGGCTGGGGTTTTTGGGGAGGTTGTTTTGCTTTTCCCCAGTGTAGCTAGAGCAATGAATGCTTTAGATAAATTAGACATTTGGAAAGATTTGAGGCAAGTCGGAGTGGATAGAGATGAAGTAAATCAAGTCACCAGTATCATCTGCTCTGCGGGAGAGGAGGCTGGGGACATCTCCTACGCTATTCACTTAACAGATGCAAGAGATGGGGAAAAGGTCAGAGATAAATGTAGTGCTTGCTCTGTACCGTGTGTTCGCTGAGGCTGGACTAAAGAGAGGCCAAAAAGACACATGTGTACTTTCAACCTTACACTGTAGGCAGTAAAGAGCATTACAGAGATAGAAACAACCGGCTATTTTTGTGCAAAGCCGGAAGACAGTCATTGAAACAAAGTGTGTCCAAAATAATAAAAGCCCAACCAAAAAATAATTTCCCTCTCTGCTTTTATCCTCACTGCTTCTCCCACACCCGTTCCCCTCTCACGCCTTGCAGAAGCTATAAATCTAGGCCATCAGAGAGGAGCTGGAGCAGCAGCATATTATCTTGAGAAATCACTCCCAGAAGGGAGCAGAAAGTTCACAAGTAGAGTGCCAAAAAAGGAGAAATCTCAGCACTGTCATTGGATCCGGCTGCGGCTGGAAGGCGTCCAAGCTGCTCACACTGCTGACATCCCTGCGCATAATCAGAAATTCTTTTCAATTATGTGGGAAAAGGAGCTCCGCATTGTCAGCCCAAATGCCCCCGTGAAGAAATAGGCTGCCGCAACACCACCATAGAAGGTCATGGTGGAGCAGCATCCGTTCACCACAGCTTGCGGAGAGGGACAAGGAGAGGGAGGGGACGCACGTGGCACAGATTGCACTTTGCTCTTCCATTAGCACATTTAATCTGAGGGCCTCTGAGTGCTCTGAAAGCATCAATTGACTAAAGCTGATAGAAAATAGGTAGGTGCTGTTAGTCCAGTGTTATGCACGGCATGGGAGAAAACTCAGCAGGAGCACACAAGGTGCCCCTGAGTGTTATGAGGCAGTTCCTGCAGCCCCAACCTCTGTCGTTTCTTTCAACTGCTGTAAGCAAGGTACTGCTCTCCCCAGAGGTGTGTGTCCTGGTAGAGCCAGGACTTGGCACACATTTTGGGAAATCAGCTGCTTGGGCACCTGGCACACAGTCAGACTGAAGGCACAGACGGGCTCCATGCTTGCCCAGCCTGGCGCTGGCTGAGGTTTTGCAACGTCCTACTTTGAATGTGCATCATGGATCTGCCTGAAAGGAGATGTCAAATTTAGTGAAGGGTTGGGTGTTCTTGAGTATGTTTGGCTGAAATGTGAAAAGATGTTAACTTTCCTGTAAATGGATTCTCCCCCTCCCCACTCCTCCACAATTTTTTGGCCAACTTACATCCATTAATAAATCCAGTGGGCAGCTTCACAAAGTTAGGCAGCTGTGCGTTGCTTTTCCTACTGGCTGCAAGGGTGTTATGAGAGGTTATTTTAGCCTAATGAACTTGCTGTCCCCAGGCTCCTCTTCTGCTGTCCATAAAGAGAAATGATTTCCATCAGAAGGGAGAGCTCAGCTTGGATGCTCTGAATCACCTCATGTGCAGAATTCTTTCCTGTCTTGCTGGCAACAAAGGGAGCTTTGGGACACCAATACATTGCATAAAAGGCCATTATTATTCTTCATTCTCAGCCATTTAATGACTGAGGAGATTAATATGACATTTGATCCGAAAGTAATGCCTCCTGTTTTTATTATGTTGGCCCATGATATCAGAGGCAGATGTTGGAGGTATGATTGAACCTCCCCGCCAGTATTCCATTGCATTTTGTTGCTGTGTGACAGATGGCAGCAGAGGGACACTGACAAAATGGCATCTGACATGGAAGTGCATATGAAGCCAAGGTGTGTCATTGAATTCCTGCAAGTGGAAAAAATGGCACCTGAACACAGAAGCTGCTTTCTTAACATTTATGGAGACCAAGCAGTGGATGTCAGCACAGTGAGGTGGTGGTTGCACGTTTCAGCAGTGGCAACAATGGGTCACCTCCACTGGTGTGGATTTTTACGAGTGTAGCATGCAAACTCTTGTTCATCCTGGGCAAAAATGCATCACTAATGGTGGTAACTATGTTGAAAAATAGTGTTTTGTAGCTGAGAATGTGTTCTCTCAAATAGTGCTATTGTGCTCTTTGTATTTGTTGTTGTTTCCATTCCATTACTTTTGGAGCCACCTGTCTATACTATTTCAGTTTTTGCTATCTAACTTAGGTGCTCCAAACCACTCCCTGAAAGCATCTATTTCTTGGCCAACACAAAAATGTAGGCTGTGACTCACATTTAAAATGGAGAGCAACCGACAATAGGTGGTGCAAATGACTGCTATTGCCTGCAGTGTCTCAGTGGTGAGGTCTCCAAGCCAGGGACCATTGTTTCAATGTTCACACAGCACTTGGCACAATGGTACATTTTAATTGCTCCCCTGCAATACTCCCTTGTATCCGAGAGCACATTTTTCATGACATTAATAACCTATCATAGTGCTTCCTTCTTACAAAAGAATGGGAGGAAAGGGCCTGAAAGAAGAATGAGCAATGTGCTCTGCTTGCAGAGTCAAGTTGTTGCATCATTTAGAGACCTCAGATCTACCTTAATGGTGATCTGGAGTTGTGACTTATGTGCCCAGGTCTCCCTTGATATGTAGTCCTAGGGCTCTAAATCATCATATGTATTTTGTGTGTTTGTCCTAGTGAACAAAGGAAAAGGGTCATCTGATAAGTATATTTGCGCTGGGGCCTTCTTTGCCTAAGGATGATGAAAGATCACCGACAGTGAGAACAGAAATTGCACATCTTGTCAAACATTAACTAGGCCTGGAGAGTGCTCTGCCTTAGACTTCAGCTCTGCAAGCTGCAGACAACCTTCAGATTAGGACCAAGGAGCACGTGGGAGGTGTGGGGAGGGGGTGGTCCATGTTGGCTCTGCTGTTCCTATCCCACAGCTTCATGAAGGACCTCTTCTCTCCACAGGGCTGTCACTCTGGCATCTTTCATCAGCACTGTCGTTATTTTGAATGAATAAATACACAGGAGACTAGCTGCACTCTGGAATGACTGGAATGCCAATGCAGTACTCAGCTAATAATGATTCTAGTGTAAATCAGCAGCATAGCGGGTCCTGGTTTCACTTGGCTGTGCTCCATGAATAGCAGAAGTGACATTGAGTAACAGTGAATTGAAAATCAGTTTAAAAAGAGGAAGAGGATAAACCCTGAAAATACTCTCTGTTGTGGTGTGAACCATTTTTATAAGCTGAGAATTAAATCTTTAAACGATTAAGCTGGGGAAAGTATCTTGTTCTGTGGAGCAGTCGTGTAATTTTGGCAAGGAACAGCTTTGTAGTGAGTTGGTCCCAAGAAAATAACTTAGTGAAAGTGCTTTGTCTTGACTCTTATGTGACCCAGGACTGACCCAAAAGAATCATATTCATCAGGAAGAATGCTGGGTGCTGCTAAAATTAATTTGCATCATGACCTCTGATTGGAGCTCCTACTAGCACAAAGAGACAGCTGTTGACTCACGTTACGTAGCTGGCAGATTGGTTCACTTATTTATTTTTAACTTTGCTATGTATTGGTGGCCAATAAGAACTTAGCAGAGAACTGGGGAACATTGTTTTGAACGACCATTCTGTGTGCCTCTCTGAGAGCATTTACGATGGGCTACTTGTGGTGAACACTCTGCTATCGGATGTTGCTGGCACGGTTTCTCTGGCTAAGAGCATGAAAATATCATATGTACCCAGCCAATGAGTCTTTGCCAACAAAGTCCTACTGTAGACATAGATATGCAGTTCTATGTGGTTTTCACAACTACGTTGGCAGGATATTTGCTTCTGAGAGTTTTCACATTGTCTCAGCTAAGAAAGGGACCTGTAGTCTAGCAGCAATGGAGCAAAGCTACCCTAGCAGGATCCTTTCCGAGGCTGCCATCGTTTCACTTAACTTTTTCTACCAAACATAGGTCTTTGTGTCAGGAGTGTGCTGGTTTTGGATGCCTTGCTAAATAAAGAGGGTATTAGAATATGTGGAGTATGGATCAAATCCACAATGGACTGAATCACCTTTAAGAAGTGTCCTTTTCTCTCCTTTCACTTTAGAAGGTGTTTCTGTGGCTAGAAGGGATAAGTACAGGTTCTGGTGCACCTAGGTCATTCAATTAAACTTGATATAAAAGAAGACATGCATGCTAACTTAAGAGCATCTCAAAAATAATGTGCCAGGGATATCTTCATAAGGTGTTTATCCTTTTCATCCAGGGCTGGCTGTCTAGATGTTTTGCCCAGACTGAAAAACTAGAAGTTGTAAAAGGATTTTTGGTTATGACTTGAGGAGGAGGTGAATATACTGAGAGAAAACTGAGAAATGTAACAGGAATGTTGTAGCGCATTTCTGAGGAAAACAAGCCTCCAAACCTAATATATGTCTAGCTATTGGAATAAAAGGTTGTAAAATCTTATATACATGTTACTGTAAATCTACTTTCTTAATGGGCTTTGTTCCTGCTGGCTGGTAAGCTCTGCTGTGGGTGGAAGATGTTCCACCTGTGCACTGGTGAGGAAGTGGCAAGTGCTAAACTTGCTGTGAGGCTCCCCAGGGTGCTGGTGGGTGCCTGGGGTGGGAGAGCATGAAACAGAGACCCAGGCAGTGCGCTCCAGTAGAAGAGCTTACTACCTATTGAAAAAAAATCAAGTAGGAGCTGGATCAGTCATTTCCATCTCAAAGAGAGTGGGAGGGAGGAGGCTGTCTCTTGAAGTGGCTGCGAGCAAGAAGCTGGAAAAGAGTCTCAGAAGAGGGAATCTTCTGCTGAGATCACAGCAAACCTTACGGCTGCTGCACTACTCTGTCCCTCAGAAATTCAGCCAGACAGGAAAAACACCTCAAACAAGGACTGACTAGAGAGCAACAGGCAGCAGATATGCGGTAGCATCCCGGAAGATCTGGTCTGCCCAACAGAGGTGCCCGTATCAGGAGGTCTTTCTGGGACACTGGGGAACTGGCCACAGCTGGGCACAGCTGCCTTAAACTCTGCACTGTCACTCTGTGGTTGGCAAAACAAGGAGGGTGTGGCTTCTGTGGATGAGCAACATACTCCTAGGAAGGAAATCTGATCAAATCCATCAGCCTTGAAGGAGAGAAGTATTTCACTAGTACCTATAAGACTGCATGGGAGGCACAAGCATCTCATGCTGATGAAAGTGATCTGTTACTCTGTCCTAGTTTCTAACAGAAGTTACGCTCCACGTAGTGTCTAGTATGAATTTATCTTGTACCTCCGAGATACTGATAACATCCTGGCAGTGTTGAGCGGAGCCGAGGACATAACTCACTTCCGCATTCCTCTGCCAGTGAAATAGTTAAGGGGGGCATAAGGAGCTGGGAACTGGGAGGGGACAGGACCAGGGCAGCTGACCCAAATTGACCAAGGAGCTATTCCATCCCATATAACATCATGTGATTGGTTTGTGGCGTTTCCGGGTTCTCTTGGTTATGGAAGGGGCTAGCCGGGAGGAAGGGTCACCAGTGGCTGTGAGCCCTTGCTCTGCGTATCCTCTTTGTGTATATATATATATATATGTACTGTTATTTCTTTTGTTCTCTTTACTATTTTAGTAAATAGCATTTATCTCAACCCACGCGTTTTACTGCATATCTCTCTACTTCTCTCCCCCGTCCCATTTGGGGAGGGGGGAGGGTGAGTGAATAACTGTGTGGAACTCAGCTATCTGCTGAGCCAAACCATAACATACTCAAATACCCGGTGTGGGCAGGACGGATTTTCTGGTTGCTTTCATAGCAGAGACATTAGTTTGACAAGGAAAGACTACAGGGAGCGAAGCTGTGCATGTCCCCATTAGTGGGACCTCTTCACTTACAGACTTCCCTCCATGTCATTTCATTTATCTGTCAACATTTTGTGTCAGCTATGAGGTGCCGCGGTATCTGATTCAACCAGAGATCTTTCACGCTGGAGTGGAAGAAGGCAATGAAATCTGTGTTCAAATTTAAACATTCCTAAGACTTTTGGTCAAATACCAAATTATTTGATTTTTAAGTGAATTACTAGGACTCGTTTGCTCAGAAGTTCACCATAGATTTCATGTGACCTGAATTCTGAGTGTTTGACACAAATCATTTACCTGTGCCCACAGGAGACATCACATTTCTTCCAGCATGGCTTTTCCCACACCACGTCTTCTCCGGAACACTTGCACTGCCCCTACAACAGCAGCTGATGCAATGGACCAAGCTGCCAAGTAATCTTTTGTATCCCTATTCCCAAAGCTTTCCCTGACCAGGTGCTTTCAAGATGTGGTGTTTAAATCATCAGCTTCCACAATAGCCCTTCATGGAAAAAATTCAGCCAAGCAAGGCAACCCAGTAGCAAACGCACTGGCCCGAGCCTGTCCAAACTGGGTCCTGTTCCCGGCTCCCTCTGAAAGCAGCTGTCCCAGCAGCTGCACAAGTCACTCTGCATTTATTTTCTCTCCCACCCTTTATCTGCCTTGTCTATTTAGACTATAAGCCCTCCAGGGCAGAGACTGTCTGTAAGTACGTGTTTATGTCATTGAGAGCATAATGGAGCCTTGATCTCAGCTGGGGACCCTCAACATTATTTGGACTGCAGAAATAACTGAAGTTTCCTCTATTTGCATCACTGCAGTGGAAAACTCTGGCAGGGGGACAGGACAGCGTGGACACAGCCAAAGAGCCCCTTGTCTCCAGAGGTCAGGGAGTAGAATGTACTCACAATTTTGTAAGCATCCATGGCTCCCAGCCCTCTGGAAGGTGTCAGACCACCTTCAGCACATACAAATTGCTTTAACAACCCCTTCATTACTGGATGTGGGAACAAAATGCTGGAGCAATGTTTTCTGTGTTACACATGTTTAATTAGCTGACAAGCACAGCATCACTAGATTTAGACATAGATACACATGTTACAAATGTCTATGTTTTAAATTAGCACCATATAATTTTCAATGGGTTAGAGGCATGATGGACTTTCCATATGAGAAGCTGCAAAGACTTGGATTATTTAACTTGGAAAGAAGGATAATTACATGGGCTTAATTGGCCTATTTAAGATGATGAATGGTATAAGAAAAGCTGATCATTCCGTCTCTTTACACTATGCAGTAATATGAGAACTGGGGCTCATGTTAAAATAAATAGTAGGTAAATTTAAAGCAAATAAAGGAAATACCCTTCCCCCTACAGTTCAGTCTGCCTGTAGAATTCCTTACAGTGGAGCATTAGACTTGAGAATAGACCTGAAACCGGACGAAAAAAAATAAATCTTTTCAGAAAAATATCAGAATCCTGCACTTTAGGGTGCACAGATGCGGACTTTAATAGCCCTGTCCAAGCCAGCACTGACAGTGCTGCCTCAGATGCTTTCAGACAGTGATGCTGCACTGCTTGAGGATGTGCTGCTCAGGTCCAAGCCAGCTCTCCTCATCAGATTATCCCAGTACGGAGGTGGTAGAAATAGTGAAAAAATATCAGCTCGTGTTCAGCTTCCCCAGCCTAACCAGGCAGGTGGTCCTGCAGTGCTGGCTCCATGTGGAGCCCAGGAGTTCCCTTTTCTGAGTTAAGAAGGGGGATAGTCTGTGACTCTTGTTCCTTAGTACTCCTCTGCCACTCTCTGGATTTCCAGAACTGCTGACCCAAAACTGCAAGGGAACAGCAGTGGGGCTGCATAGGGAATGTGCCTTTCTGCTGTGAGTATATCAGAGAAGAGATCTACACGGTCTGTTCTTATCTCACTGCTGCACCTCTTCAGCACTCTGATTTCCACCCAAACTGAAGAAGCACTCTCAGAGACCGAGGAATGAAAAGTCTGTTCTGATTTTCTCTCCTTTAACAGCGGTGTCCTTCACAGTTGACTGTGAGTCTTAAGAAATCATGGATTTCACCTGCTGTTTCACATTCTGCTTTCTTAACCCCACTGAATCTCATATTTAGGTTTGCTCTCTGTTAGCTGAGAAAAACTCTGATCATTGCCACCGGCATTGTAAATGCTTAGTGAAAAATCAACTCCTCATTTTCATCTAGAGCTTCTGCAGCCCATGTTCTTAGCAAATCACCAGGAGAGCAAAGCAGGAATAATTGGATGGCAGGAACATGAGCATACTGTAATTGTTTCTCTTTGAGATGAAAAGAGAAGCTGCAAAATATCTGCACTGTGAAATCTCTTCAGGCATGTTAAACAGGCATGATAAACTTGCCACATGTGGGGATACTTGGGATAATTTATTATTCTGATCATAAAGATCCATCTTGAAATGAGACATTACAGTGCCTTTAAACTTCATTTGCGTTCAAATAGTTCACCATAAGAGCTTGATTAGTGCCAACCAAATTCAGGCCAAGCAGAAAAAGGATTGCTCTGTCAGGCAGGGACAGATTTTCACAGGTGAACAGATAAAACTTCTCTTACTGGTAGAAATTAAGTTATCTGCTTTGTTCTGTTAGTTGTGTAGAGCCAATATCCAAACAGGATTATTTGGTCACTTAGTCTTCCCTTCTGTGTTTCTTAAGCCATTACATTTCTTCTCAATATTTCTGAGCTGATCCTATTAACTTGAGCTAGACAAAGGACATTTAAGCCATCAGGAGACAGAATGACTGTCTGCAAGGAGCACGGATCTTGAGACCAAAGGACCAACAACACCCACAATTCCCACAAAAGTGAATAATTCATTTGGTAGAACATATTCAATTGACTCTTGAAGGCGATCCAGTAAAAGAATGTGATATAATGGTATTTCTAGACATACAACCTTTAAAAACTTGAGACAAAACAGAAGTAGATACCTCTGCGATGCCAATGGCTTGGCTACAAAATGATACAAAATATTGTACAACCACATCTGGTAATGTAGATATCTGCAGACAGTGCACAAAGAGGACTTTTGCAGCTTTTAACACATTTTATTTGAATTCATCCTTATAAAGCCTCTGAACTTGTTTTTTTTTGTTTTGTTTTTGAGATAGAAAAGACCTCTTTCTTCATGCTGATGGGTCAGAATTTCTTGTCACATGTTGTGTGGATTCTGCAGATTCAAAAGTCATCCTTGTCCTTGTGGGGGAAAGGAGTAGGGAGGACAGGTGATCAGAGCAGGTATATCTCCCTAGCTGTTTATTTCAAATCTTGGAAGACTGTTTTTAAACATGAGTTCTTAAGTATTACCATTATTGTTACTTGAATTGTATACATTTTACCTCAAACATTTGATGTCATACTGTAGAAATTGTCAAATGTCTGACAGTGATATTTTTGTGATGTAAAGTTACTTCACACTTCTGCACCAGTCAAGAAAGAGAAATCCATAAATAAATTGTATGCAAGCTCATTGTCAGAGTTATTAGATTGAGTAGAATTTACTACAGATACATTTTTATGATGATATAACCTCATAGGATGTAATGGAGTTATACAGGACATAAAATTTGAGGAAGATAGAGTAAGGAAAGGTCAAAGCAGGGGATGGTGAACAAACTGCACAGCATACCTCCAACCAACACGACAATTGGGTTGTATGCTGAAATGTTTTCTTTGTCCCAGATCTGCTGAATTCCATCTCTTCCATCTCACTTCTTTCAAGGACTTATTGTTTCTGAGTATTTTTCAATTTTCTGATTCATTATGTTTGTGGTTTTATACAGTGTTTTATTCCATTGCCTTCTGACCTGGGCACCGTTTTCTTCCCTTAGCAATAGCATTTGTTTATAATCCTCTCTCTTTGATTTACCATAGCTGACTACCTGAAACCAGCAAGTCTTTTGTTATGAGAACATCACAAAACAATGAATTTGTTTTGCTGCTGTAGCACAGCTGGCTGATAACACTTAAGGTCCAAAAAAAAATTGGCAAAACTGGCACCTGGGTGTCCCTATCAGGACTGATTGCACACTCTGTTAGGCACTGACCATATACTTAGATACTGTCTGTCCTAAAGAATGGTGAGAATGAAATATGGGAGAAAGAGAAGTGGAAGTTACATGCACAACTCACTTTGTTGACAAGCATCAGGTGGAGAAACTCACCCCTTCTCTCTTAAATCACATAACCAGTGCTCCAGCAATAGTAAAACAAGTTTTATACTGTTGTTTCCCTCCTTCCTGTATTCTCCTTGTTTGATCATGCAAAACTGGAGTGTTCTTCTTGTCCCAGGTCATGCTTTAGGATGTCAAGGGAGATACGAGACTATGGGCAGGGGTGATTAAATATGTCTGGCTTTGCATCACCCTCCAACAGCGTTCTAAAGTATGCCACCATTTGATTCACACTTCATAAGTCACTTAAAAATAAGCTTAATCTGGGAAAGTTACCACACAAAATTGTCATCTTCCTTTCACTAATTATTGCACTTCTTTCACACGGGTTCCTCTGTATTGGGGGTTAAAAACTGACTCAGTTATGTGCACTAAAAAAAATATTGGTCCACTTCCATTACAACACTGTCTTTAAAGCTTCCACCCTTACAGTAAAAAAGTGTTACTTTTTCCCATGTCTGAATGTTTTAGTTCTTACTTGTCATTCATTAGAGTTCTGAAGGATGGTGTCTTATTTAACCTTCCTTTAAATCCTTGGAAAACTCTCTACGTGCTTCTTTCTTGGCTCATTTTGCTTCCCTCTTGAAGCAAATCCATTAGACTCAAAGAATTACTCATTTTGATCACTTCCATAAAGTGAGTTTCTGGCAGCAGTTAATTCTCACACACAGAGTTACTTTTTCACAATGACAAATGAAAAAATTTAGCTAAATTTGATGCATTTTACACATCGTGTTTCTTGTTTTCTGTATAGAACAAACTTGAAAAACACGGGCATTTCTGAGAGGGGATCCAAGGTTTTTGACATAAGGGGACTACCACTTTCTTTTTCTAGGAATAGAGTAATTAATTCACTATTTACTCTGAAAATCTGCCAGATTCAGTTACACATAGTAATCCCATAAGAGGCACTGACTTATCTGACACAGATACCCTGGCTGAAAGTTTGTCTCTCACTTTTTATTGAATGCTAGTTTCATGCGAACTATGAGGGCTGCTCTGAAAGCAATGCCTCCTACTTTATAATATTGGCCCACAGTGTCAGAGGCAGATGTTGGTGGTATGGCAGCAGAGGTTGAACCTTCCCACCAATATTCCGTTACATTTTCTTGCCATGTGACAGAAGGCTGCAGAGGGGCAGTCTGACAAAATGGCGTCTGATGTGGAAGTGCATATGAAGAAAAAGCATGGAGTTGAGTTCCTCCACATAGAAAAAATTGCCCCCATTGATAGTCATCGACACTTGCTGAATGTTTATGGAGGCCAAACAGTGTGTGTGAGCACAGTGAGGCGGTGAGTGGTACATTTCAGCAGTGGTGGCAATGACATGAAAGACAAGCCGCATTCTGGATGGCCATGCACAGCTCTCACACCACAAAATGAAGAGTATCTCAATCAGCTCACCCACATAAACCAGATAATGGTGGTGACTATGTTGGAAAGGAGTGTTTTATAGCTGAGGATTTGGTCTATCAAATAATGTTATTGTGCTCTTCGTTGTTGTTTCCACAGAAATAAATAGGAGGCATTACTTTCGGAGCAGCCGATGTGTTTAAGGATTGGTGTATTGGTATATACAAATTCAGCATACATATAACTAGAAATGTAGAGTAGTTCTACAGAAGCTAGACTGAGTTTAGACTGAGACATCTGATAAACTACGTACAGTGCTTGAAAATAGTCAACAGAAACAAGGAAGATCAAAGGCTGGATCAGACTTAAAATCTGGAAAAGACATATGGTCCAGGGTCAAACAGAAGTAAACAGGCTGGTAAAATGGAATGAAGAATCACCATTTAGAGGCAAAACAGATAAGACTGCCTTTGGAAGCAGGTAATTTTAGAAGCAACATTCCCATTGACACTGTTGGTTTAGTGAATTGCTCACTTAAATCGCAGTCAGTGGACAAATGTCCCAGCTTGGGAGTGGATGGAGAATTTTGCCTGCTTGTAGCCTGGAAGATCAGATTTGTGTTGTATAAATACATATATGCTGTGATGTGATTCCCAGGTTGCAAATCAAAACAAGGCACCTGGGTTCATATTTCCTGATTCTGGTAAGATCCGAAATCCCACAAAATCTGGCATCGTAGACCTTCTGTTTCCTGTTGCACCTGAGATGGAAAAAGGTTCAAAAGTAGGAAATAGAGTGTGCTGGAGGAGGGAAACAAATCAACATTTTTTTCTGTTCCGAATGTCTGCATTTAATTTACATCTTACTAACAGTCTCTGGCAATGGCTGCATAAAGGGTATTTTGTCCATAAAAATATGAATTCCTTTAATTATAATGATGAATACTATAAAAATACTGAGCCATTAGAGTGGTCAATGAGAAGAAAATGAGGGATACAGGTGGGTGGTCAATAATAGGAGATCAAAATAAAAATGATTTTATATTTTTATGCATCTGAACTACAAATATTTATTATTTTTCTTTCGGTTTTCTTATGAATTAAATCTATGTAAAGAAGCAACAGGCTACTTTAAGGTATGGAAACTAACATGATTTGAAAACCATGTCTTTTCTAGCAATTGGCTTTCATTAATTGTTCCCTTCTTTAAATTTCCAAGCAAGGAGTGAAAAAATATATATCTAGGCAGAAAGTCAAAATTCCTTTAAAATGTGGAGTGGATTTTTGTTTTGTTTTGTTTTGTTTAAATTTATTGCAAGCTAACTCCAGGAGGTAATTACAGCCAGTTTTTCGTATTATTTTTGACATGGAGCCTAAAGTTTAAACTAAGTCCCGTGAAGGATTTGACATCTGTAAAGCACAGTCAAATGATAGCCTTTTCCTGCAGTAAGTTATGGGGCTGGAAGCCCTGTGAGAAACAAATTTTCTAAGATGGTTTACTGTTCATCTAAACTGTCAGTGAGCCAAGACTCAGACCACAGGGCGACGATGTTGTCCTGGACTTATGGCAAGTGGCTATGTAGAAGCACTGTTGGGTTAAACATTTCTGTGTGACTACAAACTGGTTTAAGAAACAACAACAATATTCACTCTGATCTTGAGTGTCTGTGTGTTTGGATGTGCAGGTTGACACAGCCGAAATTAGACACTCAATAGCACAAGCCCCTCCGAAAGAAATACAATCCCCAGATCCGTTCAGTTCGAGCCATAAAAGAGTTCTTTTCATTAAGCTGTAAAATTGGTATATTTATGATCAAAAAGTAGTGATACGTAAACAACTTTTGAAAAGGAAAGTACTATAAGAACTGTGTTATTAATAATGATTGCTTTTCCAGATTCGGAAACTCCTTTGCTCTTAGGAATACTGCAAATTCAAAAGCACCTTACTCAGAGATCATCTTTCCTCTCAAAAAATCCCATTTATAACTAAATTTTAAGTTCAGCTTATATCAAAATTGCATTTGGGATTGTGGTTATGCAGGGAACAAGACAGCCAAAAGGTTGATAGAAGCCACAGTTCCTCACAGGCCTTTTCCCAATGCATGCTGAAGCAAGTGTATTGGGGGGAAGCAGCTGGGTTCACCAAAATGTGGTACATGGACAGATTTTTGCCAAAGAATTTGATTCACAGCAGTCAGCAGCCTGGGAAGAAGGGTCAAACAAAGGCCCTCAGAGAAATCTACTCACTAATACACCCCACCCAGCAGAGTAACCTGAAGTTAATACACAGCTATGAACCTTCAGCTTCTCCCAAAAGTATGTAGGTCACTCTGAAAGTAATGCCTCCTATTTATTTCCATGGAAACAACAACAGATGCAAAGAGTACAACAACACTGTCTGATAGAGCAAATTCCCAGCCGCAAAACACTATTTTTCAACACAGTCACCACTGTTAGCTACGCATTTTTGCTAGCGATGAACAAGAGCCTGCATGCTGCACTCAAAGAAATCTGAAGCAGCAGAGGTGCACCACTGCCACAGTCATGGCTGCTGAAACACACCACTCAACTGTGCCTACATCCACTGTTTGGGCTCCAAAAATGTTCGTCAAGCATTGATGAAATGGGTGCCATTTTTTCCAAATGGAGGAATTCAATTTCACATTGCTTCTTGCTCACTTCCATGTCAGACACTGTTGTGTCACACAACAACAAAATGTAATGGAATATTGGTGGGAAGGTTCAACCTCTATTGCCACACCACCAACATTCACAAAAATAATAAAACATGAGGCATTACTTTCGGATCATCCATCGTAAATGGAGAGTGGTGTAATCCCCAGGGAAAAGCACTCTGCTCCTGTCTGCCAACTCAGCATGAGCAAATAGGTAAAAATATTGGTGTTTATTCAGAGCTGTGTGGCATGAAATATAGGTTATCATTCTCGACTCATCTGTGTGCTGACAACCGCACTGTCATCTCTTGCAAGGACAATTGTAAGATGTGAGCTGAGCTATACAGCAACCACAGAGCACAGAAGAGGTGGGTGTACATGAATGCAGAGAATGATTCATATGATCCATGTCAGATATTGAGATGCATCCCCCCTCCTTTGAAATACTTATTTTCTGCATCAACTGTTGGTAGAAAGAAGCTCACATATCTAAAACAGAGGAACTGTTCTCTTGTACAAATCCTTCTCTCTGTCCTAAATGTTGCCACAAGTTCAGCTGGCAATATGAACTGGATTATCTGTCATTATTTTAAAGATTCATCTTGATTACTGCTTATTCCATAGTCATCTTCTCTAGTGACATGAAACACGACTATATCCATACCTCATCTGCTTGTAGATCACATCCCTCTACTTTCTCCTAACCTGACAGATTTCTGGGAACTTAGCTAGGACAAAGTGAGAATATATAACCAAAAATGGTCTTCACCTCACATTGCTGAGGGAAGGCCAAACTTCTTGGCAGCCAGACTTCAGATTTCATAGCCAGAATTACTCTTGTGCTTCTGAAGGCTCATCTCTTGAACACTTTCATCCCAGAGTCCTGGACTCTCTCTTTCTGATCATACACCTTTGAGGTCTGAGCTGCAACCACAGAGCAGGCAAGAAGCGTTTGCAATGGAAAGTGCTTTCTCATCTGGGAAAACCTCAAAAGAGTCTTGCTGTCCTCCAGCACTGTGCCATCAGTGTGGTGTGGCATACAGCTCCAGGCATCTGGGAAATCTCAGCAGGGCACTGTGGCCCTTTTGAATATGTGCAGGTTGCGGCTCTTCCAGCTTCTCATATAACACGCAGGAAATTGTCTGGAAACGTCTCATCAGAACAAAACACTGTGCTCAATGAGGCTTGATCTTCAATCATAGGTCATCCAGGTGAGGCTTTTAAATGATGGTTAACTATTAAAGATAAATAATTCAGAGATTTCAGGATCTCTCTTTATGCTGCAGCAATGAATGCATTAGATTTCTGCAGCCTTGGGACGCAAAGGGGAGGAGAAAGAAATCTATATTCAGTTCCCTGAGAAAAATGTTCATCCTCATAACCATCTATAAAAGATTATTGTCTTCATTTTATTTAATTATTCCATATGAAGTAATTAAAAGAGAATAATCAGCTAGTTCAGTGATGATAAATGTTTCAAGCAAGAACACAAAGGAGACTAATAAAGGCAACACCAGTCCAGATCATTGTTATTAGGATTCCTACGTCTTTAATTTTTCTTCTATTTTTGTTTTTTGCTCAAAATAAATTGTTTCTTTCTCTTCTCAAGGAGCTGTATTGCAACTCTGCCGCTTCCTGAGACTTTGGCAGCATGTGCTAAGCTCAAATTCAAGCTGGAGTTTCAAACTAGAGCTTGAATGCTCTGAACATAAGCAGTTGCTCTCTGTTTAGGAGGGGCATGGAGAAGCTGATCCAGAACTCTAATCCATCAGTAACACTCATAACGAGTTCATAAACACTTCTAGCATCATGCAGCTCTTCTTGTTAGTGGTAACTCTGGGAACCTACTTGCAAGCATATAGATTTGGGCTCCAGAGTGGGATTTGAAAGGGCAAGGTGATCAATGCTCACTCTCTTTTATCACCAGGACACATGTTACCAATACACTCGCCTTGCATTAAACTCCTCTTAATAATTCTGCTCAACTATGCCTATAGCCATATTAAAGCATTCAAATGCAGGAAATGAAACAAGACTGAAAGCACCAACTTTGCCACGCTGTCCTTACATCTTGCAGCATAATTTTTCTTTCCTTTTTCACAAGAGGCAGGAAATACAAGATTTAATGGCATTCAAATGCATCCTACCATTTCTAGTTTGCAGGACACACAATTTGCAAGGCTGTCTTGAGTTTTTTTAAGTATCACCAAGGAATTTTGGAGATTAATTCAATTTGAGATATCTATTTCTAAGTAAAATTTACACATTGCATTTGGATACTCTGTTGTAGGTGTGAGTCCTGAGTTGGGACACACGGGCGCCAAGAGTTTGACAGAGTTTGATGACTGCCCCATGGAATGATGTTGACAAGCAACTTTCTTCATTACAAATGCATTTCCTCATTTATGAATAGTAATGAATAACAACATGCAGCATAAGAATCTAAAGACTGATTTCATTACATTGAAGACTAACTTTTGTTATGTGTGAATACATTCAGGGACTTTGTAACACAGTTTTAGCTCATAAATTGTCATAGCTTCCAATAAAGGGAGACAGCTTTATTATTATGCAGAAAATAGATTATTAAGGTTGCAACTGAATACTGTTTGTTTGGGTTTTGGAGGGTTTTGTTTGTTTGTTTGTTTTCTTTTTGTTTGTTTGTTTTTTGTTTTTGTTTTTGCAAAAATGCTCACTAATTTTCATTGCCTAAGGGTAGCCACTCAGACAAGTTATCTTTTCCAAAGGTGTTGCCTACTATATGAGAACCCAGATGCCCCAAATCCATCCCTTTCACAGTAATTCTTAGTCTATACTGCCCCATACAGGTCCTGCAGCAATAAGTGAGCATACAATTCATTTTTAAATCAATGGGTCCCTTGTACTTCAAGGCAGTAGCACAGGACTCATATGTGTTCCTTCCCAACTGCACTTTCTGAAAATTCATCTTCCACCTCAAAGCCCCATTTCATTGCATTTCCCTGTCATTCCACCTCATGTTTGCTTAGTAATTACAGGACACAATTTTCCAGTGATCAAATCAAACTGCATTAATACATGCCTGTGTGCAGCTCAGTGTGAAAGAGCCTTCTTTCCACCTTTGGGAGCTCATTATTATATACACAATCTTTGTATTTTTATTAGTCAGCCTTATGATATGGGTGGTAAGGGGGACTGGCAATATTGTTTCACATACATCAAAGGCTGAAATGCAGTTTAACAAGAGCCAGCAGGTTACATACAAGCCCCAAAACACTTGTTATAGGTGTGACTCACCCAAACCAAACTATGCAATGAGTGTCGGCAGAAATTATTCCAATTCTCTGCAGCAGTCAGACCAGCAGCTGTAAAATGGGAATTTTTCATTTAAAAATAAAAAAGTACATTTCTAAAACATCACTTAACACAAGACTGAGTCTAGCTTGGCTCTTTTTTGACTCTGTCTTATCAAGAGAAATGATGCATGCTTGATGATTTATACAGTCCCTCCACAAATTTCAATAATTTAGTCTCCTTCTAGGAGATTTACCCATAAAAAGACTTCCAATTTACAAATTTGTCTTCCTAATTATTTTCAGAATTTAGGATGAAAAAGGAAAGAGGAAATGCTCTGTATACAGTTAACAAGGATGGTAAGGAAAGAGAAGAGGGTTTTTCTCCTAAGGAAGATAGTCTTCTAAGCACCATCGGGCACACTAATTATAAGCATTTCTATTGCGCTTTCTCTGCTTATTCTTCTTTGCTTACTGAGTACCATACAAAAATTATTTCCCTCTCTATTCAAGGGCAACTAAGACATAGCCTTCCGCAAAGTCTACCCCAAAGGAACCCAATTTTAAGAAAATGTGCTGTGCATTTCCCATAATTACTAGTGAGGTCATTTTTTTTCTCTGCTCTGGATAATTTATGGGGAGCAGGGACATTTGATCTGATGATTTTGCCATTCAGTGAATCAAAACTGGGCTGTACTGAGGCAAAGATATCCCTGACTTCATTGCAAACAGACTCTGCCATCTACACCCCCCCGCATACTGTAACTGTACTGGGTGTGGTGTAAACCCACCAAGATCAGTGGTAGTCTTTCCATTGATCAAAATGAGTTTAGGCAACCCTTTTAATGCACAGGCACAGTTATTGATAAAAATGAAAGTGGTGCTGGAATTTCTTTGAGGAAAAATAATGCTGCTTGGCTGAAGCCCACAATCTGTGATGGCTCTGAGAAATATTGACTGAAAGCAGCAATGGTTTATTGAGCCTACCCAAAGTGAGGAGGTAAACAAGATTGCTGTTCTGAAGGAGTTTTCAAAATCAAAAAAAGAATGTATTAGTTTTCAATTTCTCAAAAAAAATATAGCAGCTTCAGAGAAATCTCTCAAGTCTGGGTGAATTTTCATAAACCTCCATAGACACACCTACCCCTATGAGATGCAAACACCTACCTAATACCTAACTTCCTGCTTTGTCTGAATCAGAATCATCTGATTCTCATTTTGACTAGAAAAACAGATTTTGGCCCTGATAAAACTCCCCTGATGGAAGTCTAATTGGAGCAAGCACATTCCAGCTGAGAAAATGTTGCTTTGCTTCCCATGTTCCTCGGCATACCTACTCTGTCAAACATTCTCGGTCACCTCTACATCTAAAAATCAAACAGATGAGGTGAAATCCCGGGTATCTAATCCCACCTCTGTGGCTGACTTGTTGAAAAAAAGTCCTGTGAGTCTCTCAGTTAACCCATGTTTGTATCTTCAGGTGGTGCTTGACAGAGGGGAAAGGTGTCTGTGCAGCTGCAGTGTAACGTGTAGGAAATCCTGAACTGTCCTGGGTACAGCGAGGGATATTGCCCCCTCCCTGCCATCCCACTGCAGTAGTTCTGCACTTGGAAAGAAGGAAAGCAATAATATTTATCAAGGTGAATTACTCCAGTATTTGCTCAACATCTTGATTAGGAAAAAATGGTGGGTGTTCAGATTGAATCAATTTTATGATTCTCAAGTAATGGCCAAAGTGATCACGTATATATATAAATTCCCCAAATAAATTAAAAAAAAAAAAAAAAAAAGTGGTGCCCAAAGTGGTGTCCATATGGAAGGAGAAAATAAATGAAAAATCCATCAAGATAGCTATCTGACACCCTCTTCTCACCTCTGAATCTTCCTCCTCCAACCATCCCTTTTTTCTTCAATGTTTTTTTTTTTATGAGACAAAGTATCTCTGGGGATCTTTTTGCCTTACATGACCATGGTGGGTAGGAGGGAGAAGAAAAGTTTTCTGGAGTTTCTGATACCATTTAGGTGGTGGTTCCCTTGGTACATTCTAAGTTACTGAAATGGTAACACCAGTTCTTTAACAAGCATAACAAGAGCCAAAGCGGTGGGCCACTGGTCTTGCAGTCAGGCTTAATGTTATTACTGTTACTAGCCCACATTCCTGGAAAGTTAATTAAAATCTTGAGGATAGGACTTCAGCCCCGTTACAATCGTGCTAGCAGCATATTTCAGAGATCCTGATCTTAACAAATAAGAGTCACTCCAAAAACATGGAATGAGCACAGCAGTCTTCTCATTTGACTTCTTTTTAAATTTTTTTTTAAGACATCCAAAAGTGAATTTTCTATTTCTTGTAGTCTATGGGAATTTAGCAAATCTACTCTGAGAGTACCCCTTTCTGTGATAAAAATCAGTTTTGCTAAACTGCGATTCATGCTGCTGTTCAGCATGCTAAAAATCATGCTACGTGGTGTGATGGCTTTAGCTCAACTGCAGATGATTGGGCTTAATGCAAGAACTGCTGGGTGACACTTTATGACTCGTGTTATGCAGGAGGTCAGACTAGATGATCATAATGGCTTTCAAATTCATTAATCTGTGTGGAGAAATATCTGTGAAAGGATTAAATTGAAGTCCCAACATTTATTCTACATGACAAGTAAATTGGATTCCAAAAAGGTCTTTAAAGCTGAAATGTAAACACCAAGCTGCCAACTCTCAAGTTTGAAAGGTCACACTAGCAAAATTTACCACTGAATGAGATTGACTTTAGTTAAATTCTTCTTCTTCACCTGCAAATTTCAAGGCACTTCACTTTAAAATTAATGAAAATTAAAAAAAAAAAAAATTCCATTTGAAAGAAGTTTACCTTTTAAAAGCTGAAATCTCTTATAATAATAGATCAAGGTGGCCAAATATTTCAAATTTATCTAAAAGAATTTTTTTATTAAAGTAGAGATATATGTTTTTTTCACTTTGAAGAAATTTTTTAGGATTCCAAGATTCTGTGTCTGTTCTGGATTTATGTGTTTTTTCAGTAACTTAAAAATATTCGTGGGTTAAGGAAATCACTTCATTTTGAGTACTACCAATGGTCCAAACTTGACCTTGTGATTTGAAATTTCAAAGCATCCATGCTGTTTGATGTGTACTGAGCTCCAGACAGAGAGAAATCAATCTGTGTAGCTCTGCCTACCTTGCTAGCTGTAGTCAATGTACTGTAAAGTCTTTGTTAAATATTTAATAATTAGCTGTGGTTTAATAATGTGTGTCTGAAGAAATGCTGAAGGCTGCGAATGGATAATGAAAGAATGCTATGTCCTGAAACAAATGCCTTGAGATATTATATATTGTGCTGTAGTGGTTTCCTCACTCAGCAAACTGAGTGACTTTGCCACTTGGGGGGAAATAGGCAGTTGTGTCTAGCAGACATCTGCTTTTGTAACCTCCTGTTTCCCAGGGAGAATCCATTTAGAGATCTAAGCAAAAGCTTGTATGGTAATCCCAGGCCCAAAAAATACTTCAGTGGAAAGAGTTTCCTTTAAACTGCTCATGTTTCCACTGAATAAAAGCATCTTTTATTCCATCCAGCAAGAGAATGAAGCAAGAGTTGTGTGTAGGCATGTGTGCAGCTCTTGACATATAGACCATCCCACTAATATACAAAAATAGTCTTGTAGACTATGGATTTTTAGGTAGACTTTATAGACTTAAGTCCAATATGGTTGGTTGTTTTTTTTTTCCTGTTCTGCAGGCAGTTTAGTTCTCTGACCTGCTTAAAACGGTGTCATTTGTTGTAGTGAAAAACTCTTTTCACAGTAGCATCTGTTACCAGTGTGTATTTTAAAGCTAGATCTTGGATTCTGGTCCTGATTAAGGGTAAATGCTCAAAATAAGAGGAGACAGGGTGTCCTAGTTTCTAACAGAAGCTACACGTCTCGTAGTGTCTAGTATGAATTTATCTTGTACCTCCGAGATACTGATAACATCCTGGCAGTGTTGAGCGGAGCCGAGGACATAACTCACTTCCGCATTCCTCTGCCAGTGAAATAGTTAAGGGGGACTGCTCCGGCTGCTGCTGCTGCCCCGACACCTGCGGTCGCTGTGGCCTTTCAGACGGGCCCTGCAGTTACTCCAATCTCTTTGACTGGTCCCACAGTTGAACCAGTGCCAGTGTCAGTTGCCCCAGTAAGCAAGAAGAAAAGAATGTCACATCGTGTAATAAGGAAGGGGGGGGCATAAGGAACTGGGAACTGGGAGGGGACAGGATCAGGGCAGCTGACCCAAATTGGCCAAGGAGCTATTCCATCCCATATAACATCATGTGATTGGTTGGTGGTTTTTTCCGGGTTCCGTTCGTTACGGAAGGGGCTAGCCGGGAGGAAGGGTCACCAGTGGCTGTGAGCCCTTGCTCTGCGTATCCTCTTTGTATATATATATATCTATATATATATGTACTGCTATTTCTTTTGATCTCTTTACTATTTTAGTAAATAGCATTTATCCCAACCNAAATGCTATTTACTAAAATAGTAAAGAGATCAAAAGAAATAACAGTACATATATATATAGATATATATATATACAAAGAGGATACGCAGAGCAAGGGCTCACAGCCACTGGTGACCCTTCCTCCCGGCTAGCCCCTTCCGTAACGAACGGAACCCGGAAAAAACCACCAACCAATCACATGATGTTATATGGGATGGAATAGCTCCTTGGCCAATTTGGGTCAGCTGCCCTGATCCTGTCCCCTCCCAGTTCCGAGTTCCTTATGCCCCCCTTAACTATTTCACTGGCAGAGGAATGCGGAAGTGAGTTATGTCCTCGGCTCCGCTCAACACTGCCAGGATGTTATCAGTATCTCGGAGGTACAAGATAAATTCATACTAGACACTACGAGACGTGTAGCTTCTGTTAGAAACTAGGACACAGGGTATGTGGGATCTAGTACCACTACTGCTATATCTTTATGGATAACTTTTCTCTGTGTCTGATCCTGGTATGTGTAAAACAGAAGCCTAGCATCTCCTCTCCATCCAAAGATGAGTGGCTATAATGGTGGCTTTCTTGATCTTTATACACTGCCAGGTGTATCTGATGTGAAAGACCTTAAAAGGATGCAAGACAGGATGAATAAATAAATAAACGAAGTCAGCTGAAACAAAGACAGCATGGGGAATGTTGTCTGCAAGCCAGCTCTGTGCTAGCTGTGGTTTATGAGGAGCCTTGGAGTGAGGGAGGGCACTAGAAATGAAACCAAGAAACTGGCAATTGCAGGTGTCAGCAATGTTGTAGGCTCTGGTTTGATTAAAGGACTGAAATGTCTCCAGTGAGCTCAGAACATCCTTTTGCTCAGTTCCATTGCAACAAGTTCAACAGAAGTCAGTCCCTTCCCCAAAGAGCTTTTAGTCTTCGTGAGCCTGATTCTTCTTCATAAAATTCCAGAGCACCTGTAATTTCTAAAGGGACTACAGAGTGAAGGATATTTTTAATTACTGCTTAACACCACAGTCATCCTGACTCCGCTTGCAGGAGTGCTCAGAAAGCTGAAGGTGCCTTTCCTCATTGAAAACTGCCATATTGCTTTCCTCTCTTTACAGACAACTGAGGAAAGCATTTACCCATGGGAAAGGACACAGTGGCTTTCCATGACAGGCCATGCTATGCAAAGATGGAGAGGATGCACAGCACAGTTCAGTGCAAGATAGTTCTCTTTCCTGTTTGATTCATTAGATGATCTACACAGTTTTGCTTCACATTTTTTTGGCTTCTCATTTGGAGCATTGGCCATTGGGGTGTTATTACTTATTAATTTATTCACAAAGGATAGTATGTTGGTGCTTCATATGGGCATTTTGTGACCAAGTAGAGGCAATTTTGGCCTGGGATGAATATTTTTTGCATATGAGAAAGGAGTTCATTTTGTAGATTCATTCTAACTTCATATCTTTAGAGTAGATCTGACTTCTGTATTACCTTGCGTAGAGTTGATAATTTCCCTTACTTCTGAGGGACAAATAGTCTGTTCAAATATCCACTGCAGTAAGGGAATGGTGTCCCTTGACTCCAAAGCGTGACCTTATGGAGGCAGCAACGAGTCTGCATCATTACAAAGCCCACAGCCTACTCGCAGAAATGTTGCAGGTGCAATAACAGAACATTTAGTTCTACAGAGAAATACTTATAAGAGAACCAAATTTTTAACTTTCGCTTGGAAGCAACGTTCAATGGAAATACTCACCAACTGAGGGCATCACAGTATGAACCTGTGTGTCTAACAAACATGCAGCTCCACAAGGACATCTCCAAAAGAACCTTTGGAAAAGAGTTGCAATTGTGCATACTTTCATACCCACATAGAAAATATTAAAAACCCTGTATCAACAGATATGAAAGGGTAAACTTGTAATGTACACAAAAAATATATTAAAAGGTATATATGCATATACAAATATAAATAAAAGCTGTTCATCATATAATTATTAAATATTGTATATATTTATCACCTGTTGCAATGTGTCTAATAAAAACGTAAAATGTATATCTAAACATGCTATAATATTGTTGACATCTAAAGAAAATCTGATCACAGGTACATAGGTGCAGATATGGAAACGTCACTTCTCTGCATTTACACCTGTGCATCTAGGTTCCAAATCCAGCTCAGGATACACGAGCCCTCCTGTCCTCTCTCTGAACCCCCTCCTACACTTGCTGGTATGTGACTTCCATTAGAACTAATGGCAGCCACAGATCTGCAGGCAGGCTAGAGCACATCCCTGAAAAAAAGCATCAGCACATAGGTGAATACATCACTCCTATTTTACAATCTTTACACCAACTCCCTGTAAAATTCTCTATCGATTTCAAGGTTTTAGTGCTTATTTTTATGGCATTCTGTGACTATGGCCCAATGTATCTGACAGATCTTTTCTCACCGTGTGTTCCTGAGCGTCAGAACCAACAGGGTTATTAAGTCTGTCCAAGGAATAATCTGAAGTCTTTTTGGAGATAAGATTTTCTAGAAACAAATATGTCATGTCGGAGTCATGTCAGAGTTCCTTCTGAATTGCTCTTTCTTTCCTGGTTCTTAAGAACAATAGAAATGCCTTTTGGTATACCTTATCCTGGTTATACTCAAGCATCCTGTGACTTCAGGCTGACATCATGAAAGATGCATTACTAAGATACTCTTCATATTATAGATATTAAAAACTCATAAAATCATTTGAGATCAGCAGTCTACAGGCTAGCCCAGTGTTATTCCTTTCAGAACATTTCTTAGTGTTTCATTCAGCTTAAGGATGGACTAAACAATGTTGCCCACCTTTATGACTGTAACGAAAACTGCATCCAAGGGTGCAGTTCTTACCCTGATGAAATTTCCCCTGATACCCATCGCACATTTTCAATGGCTCATTTCCATGCATTAAGGGATATAATTCAGACTTTTCAGACTTGCATTCAGGAGAACAGTAACAAACAAATCCGAGTGAACAATTTTTTGGAAATAAATTGAACCTTTCTGTTCAATGAGACACATTTAATGAGACTTGTAGCTAGGTCAGAGGAATTCAGGTCAGGATGTCCAGAAGAAGACTTTGATCCCTTCAAAATCATGATTCAACACAGTATTTATTATTTTCTTTTTTTTTTTAATGCTCTTGAATGGATAAGTGGCTCTGAGTGTTTAGAAATCAAGCTGGGCTGTTTAGCACTAATGGCCTGGAAGCTGCATGCTCCTATTTCGTTTCCCCATCTAGCTGAGTAAAACTCATCAGGACTGGAGCTTATGTAACCAGCACACATTTGAATATTTAAGGGAAGAAATAATTTAGGAAACACAGCAGATAAATCATACTTTAGAATTTAAAGAAATATATAAACCTGCTTCCTCCTGGACTACTCATCTTTGCCCAACACATCACTTATTTTAAATAATAATAATAATAATAAGCTCCTTTAAGATTTATTAGCTGGATGGAGTTTAATTTTATCTTGTCAGATTCAGGCTAAGTGGGTGCCCTCGCTGTGAAGGTGGCAATCAGATTCACGTCTGTCTTGTCTGAGTGTCACTTTGTCAGAGCTTTGACTGAGAGTTTTCCTAGTGATCTTATTCCCCTGCTGTGCGAAGCAGAGTCATCCCATGAAGTTCCCAGTGCAAAGAGGAGAGTTAGTGTGAGATTAACACTTGCTTTCTTTCTTATCTCATGCAAGAGTTCATTTGCTTATGGGAATCGCTGTAAAAAAGGTGCACACCCTGCAGAGGCAAATGCAAGTCTGAACGGTAGTGAAGGGCCAAGGAGCACTTCTCCTGGACCTTGTGCAACGGAGTGAGCCCTTCGGGGTGAACATAACTGTTGCTGCAAGAGCTGCTGTCTGCAAAGCTCTCTTATTTTGATTCAGCCTCATTTATAGGCTTAAATCCTCCTTTGTTTTCTTGAAGAAACACATGCATCTCATTGATCAGTCAAGAAGTTTTCGGTTTTACTTTGCTGTTTGTTTTCCATTTCATGAGTTTCTCTGTTGTGTCTGCAGCCATTTTCACTTAGGTAATAAGCATTAACTCATAAAGTGGTCCTGGTCATCAGACAGACAGGTAACATCAAAATCCTGAAAACAAAAATAAAAAAATAAAAAAATAAAAAAATAAAAAAGACCACCACCAACAAAAAAATCAGATTATTTAATGTTTGGATTCTTTTCCCATAGTGCTGCTGTACAATAGGATGACGGCAATGAGTGCTGTTTTGACAGCAGTGGCATCATGCTGAAAGCTTTCCTATTTATCACCATTCAGAAGCCCACAGCACTTCGTGTGATGTCTTTCTACACCATTCTCATCACTGTAAAAAAAAAAAAAATCCCTACATTTTCCATTACCTCTGCATGAGTGTGTGTGTGGGTGCAATAGTTTAATCCAATCCAGGGAACAGTTCAGTTCCATCACAGTCAAAGCAAACCCTGAGGCTATGGACACATGAGCAGGGAGGCAAAGCTTAAGGCGTAATCCTGGAGCAGGTTGCATGGTGGCAGCTGGGCACAAACCTGCTGTTTGTGTGCCTGGGTCCATGAGAAATGAGCAGCCAGGGTGCTAAAAGGCAGGCAGCAAAATGTATGGGAAAATTGCCCCTAATTCATCCAGGGGGTAAATTGGCCTTTCCTGGGGCTGAGCCAAGGCTCTTTTGGAGTTTGCAACATCTGTTTGCTGCTTTTGCAAGTCTGGAAAGCTTGGTTTGCTAGAGGTTAATCCACCCATGTGCCTGTAGCTGGAGTCAAGATTTCAGAACATGTAGTTGAAGGCTTTTCAGATTAGAAGAAATATACCCAAACATAAAAAGGTAAAGATCTGGTCTTGCTGAAGGTAATTATATTTCCTTTGACTTCAGTGTCACCAGAACATCAACCAAGACATAACTATCCTCCCTAATGGAAGGGATTACACGGAGATGTCTGACCATTCCAAACACTGGTGCTTGCCCAAAACAGAGCTTTCTCTCAGCTTTACATCTAAGATCAGTTTCACAGTTATGTCATGGTCCGAATAGCTGGTGGATTTACATTCTCCTCTGTATATACTAGTGGCTCATAAAAAAAAAAAAAAAANAAAAAAAAAGAGTGAGAGAGAGAGGTTGCCAACAGTTTGTATTTTCTCAGATACTTTAAGAAAATATTATGAAAATCTGGTTGCCTCCAGTATTTTTTATTTTCCCCAACATTTCAATTGGGGTGAGCAGCTCGGATTTTTCTTAGCTTGCTTTATTCTTGAATTATTGAGAATTATTGTAAAGTGAGGTAATAAACTTTACTGTCTTATTAAAAAAGTTGAACCTATAAATCATTGATATTTTCCTATCACCAAACAGGAACTTTGAGAACTCCAGTGGTATGTGTTGTTGGTCCAGACATCCTGCATTTTATTGTTTTAAGATGCTTCTCTTATTCATCTGATAGTTTTTTTTAACGTGCCTCATGTTAAATTTAACATGCTTCTTTCCATCATCCGCAGCTTTTTCTGATCTACTCTTTGATGATGAAATATGGACCACTGTAGCCAATAGACTGACTAGAAAGTGAAAGATGTTTCTTGCTGACATCTCCCCTCTGTAGCCTTCTGTGGGCTTCTCTTATAGCTCACCTTTCACTTCTGCAGCTCCAGCAGAGAGAAGAAATTCAACAGGCACAAGCATCCCCAGTCATCCGGGCTTAAAACAAGAGAACTCTGCACTGAGAGAGGAAAGTGAAGCAGCTGCACTCCCAGCCCTGTGACATGAATCAGGATCAGAGGTTTGCAAAACCTCCTTTCAGCTGCCTGACGGTTTCACAGCAGAGCTATTTCCCAAACAAGTTCCTCTGGTCACACAAGTGGATTGATTCTCCCTTTTGCCATGCAGAAATAAAGGACGTGAGAAACCAAAGAGCTTTCTTCTTGCTTCCCTTTGCTTTGGCGGTCCCTACTGCCACATATCAAGCATTTTCCCTTGAGAGGCAGGAAAAGATGGAACAACAAAGTAGCCACTACTTTTTTTCAGCAGAAAGCCTTCTGGAGGTACAGCAGCCAAAGTCCTAGTGCCTCTGTGTAGGAAGGTCTGATTCAGGCTGTGCCTTTTCTGCTTCTCAGGAGAGAAAAATGCAGAAGCTTGACCACACTACTGTGCTCTGAATAAAACCTATATTTGAAGCTGAGCAATCCCTGACTTTATTTCTGTGATATTAGGTTATAAGGATAGGCAAATGTCATGTTCAACTTCCACAATGTTGCGATGACACACTTTGCATTGTCTCTTGACTGTGTCTGTCATGTAGGTGCTTACCGCTGCATTAGTCACTCCAGGATCCCTATAGAGACCTTTCAGGGTGTGATTCATTTCATACTGAAATAGATCTCAAATCACTCAGCTGAATTGCGCCCCAAAAGTGCATTTTCAAACTGTACCCCATTGACTACAAAGGAAGACCAGGATGACCAATTTTGGCTTTGCCGTTTATGTGGCAGATGTATGAAGTTAACCACAGTGGGATCAGGCTCCTGGGGACATGTTTTATTACACTGTGTGAGACCACATGGACTGAGGCTTTGTGTTTGTTTTCTCTTAAAGTGATCGGTAGTGGCAAAATAACAGGTTTTCTCAGTATAAGCTGAGAGTCCCTGCGGGAAAATCCTGTTTTCCAAAAAATATGGCGCTACGTTTACTTGGCATTTTAAAGTGCACTGTTGCAACACGAACTTTTTTTGAAGAAGTAACCCTTGAGAAAACATTTAGCCCAAGGACAAAATACAGGAGGTACAGATGTTCCTGAAGTTTTGTTCTGGGGTGAGAAGAAAAACAGCTTTGGTGAGAGGTAGATTTTACCCAGTTTTAGGGGTCCACAACAAAGTGATCTATACATGGACTAGTCATCTCAGCTCTTAACATCTCCAACAAAACTCTAGTCAAAGCAGTAAATGAAAATTATGAAGTTATTCATCTAACCAAATGTTAAAAATCAACTCAAGATTGAAATTTGTTTTGCCCTAATGCCTATTAACTATCTTGTCTAATTCTTTTTGAACATAGTGGGCTACTATATCTAGCTGATATGTAGACATCTTCACTGTAGACACCTACAATTAAGCTAGATTACTCCTTTATAGATCTTTTGTAACTAAATTTGAATTAGTCATCCCAGCATCCCTGTATGTCAACAGAGAGAAATATGCTTTTCTGGAAACTGACCATCTGACTGTGTTGAGTACACCTCTCAGACTGGTATGAATCTCCTTCTGGAAATTTCTAAGTTGGCACATTTCATTTCTCTCCAGAAGGTTGTGCCATTCTTTCCTCCTTTTGCAATTTACACTGTACTTCTGAGTTTAACTATATATCTAGGGTGTTTTGCTCTCCTACAACAAGAAGTCATAGAACAGCTGTAAATGAAATTATCTGCAGTCATCTCTGGGATATAAATGATATGCTATGATATGCTATGATATCCTCCTCTCTTACATGTTAGAAAGCTTTCAGGACTTCTTCATATTCCTGTCATTATTTCAGCAGATTCTTGAAAAAGACCTGGACATTAGAGCAGGAAGATAATCCTGAACAGAATGTCCTCCTGTTCTGCACCTGGGAACTTCATTTTAGTTATGCCCAGGACCTTGACTCATGAATATTTATTCATGCGGTAGTAATAACAAATCTCTGCATCCTCCAGAGGAGAATGCCAGTGCTTTGAAATCGTTTGGGACTCATCATACCCTGCTGTGCATATACTTGGTTTGCAGCACTGTAGGTGAAGATACAAGACAAAATTGTTGCTACTTGATGCCCGTGTCTCTCATGTGAGTACAGTTCTGCATGGGACAAGGGAGGCTTTCAATCAGGGTTCTCCACAATGAGAGTGAGAAAGGTCCAGAGCTCCCATTCTACTCTCCACAAGTGCTTTTATTCTAACATCTCAATTTTTTCCAGGCACTATTTTTTTCTAAACAGGGTGATAAGATATTCCTGAGTATCTCTGCTTTGCAGATAGGGAGATTGAGGCACATAACTTAAGCAACTTGGCCAAAAAATACTTTGATGGACTGGTTGTTAAAATATCCTGACCTCCAGCTTCTTTATCCTCTGCCTGTATCTCCAGATGAAACATTTTTTCCCACAAGAAGTGAGCAGTATCTTTTCACTTTTATCCTGTATTTAAATGGGACAGAACTGTAGAAAAAGATAATTTTTTCTTATACTAGTGACATTTGTAAGGAAAAGAGAACTTTTTCTCATGACCTATTTGACAGGTGATTATAAGGTTTTATCTCATCATTACTGGAAAACAAAAGCAAAATATAAAAGGGAGTGTTTGTGGGTTGCTTTTTTTTTTTTTTTTCAGTTACAGACAGCTGTTTGCATGCGTAAAAGAAAACAATCAATATACTCAAGCAGAGATTTTCAAGAGAGCTCTTTGTTTTTTTGCTCAGTATTAATGATGACCTGCACTTCCTACCATAATGATTATCTTAAAAGTCTTTTTGGCTTTGAAGAGGTTGTCTCAGCTCTTGGAGTACTTTTCTTGTGAAGGAATATAATCCTTAGAATTCATTATTCCTCTTTTTTTTCTTTTTTTTTTTTTTGAGACAGTCCATGCCATAAATTAAACTGCTTGAGTTGGCTTTGTGGTTTTTTGCATACACAGCAAGGATAACTACACATCAGATTTATGGGCATTGTGCGCAGGTTGCTATGACAACTGCTCGAGCCGTTGTACGCCAAATAACCTTGTCATGTGAACGTTTATCACAAGCACATTGGGTACGGGATTGCAGGATTTTTCTGAATAATAATTGGTCATGGCCTTTTATGCTATGAGTCAAAGTTAATCAACTTCTAGATTGGAAATTAACCATCAATAAAACATAATCTGAGCATTGCTCATCACAGCTGTGGTACTTGGCAAAAGGGAACTTTGCAAGAAGCACTACCCTCTTTCCCACAAAACTGTAGGCTCTTTCTTTATTGTCATTACAACCTCACAAAACCCATATGTAAAATGACAGGCTGTATCTGTGTGTGCATGTAACATATTATTGCGCTGTAAATGAAATGTGAATTTTAACTATCAAATCATTTGTGGGAAATAAAGTTTTTTTTTTT
>WBMW01003444.1:538821-682299 GCA_013396635.1 Penelope pileata
AAAGAAACTTCTAAAGCCAGAGGCACATTCTAATTCTTCACACCCACTTTTGGGCGTATTTTAAGGGAAATTTGCGGGCTGCACACCTGGTCCTTCAACTGACCATTTGAAAGGCTTTCTTACACATTTAAACTCCTCTATGTGTACCCATGTTTTAAAGAAAATCCAGGAATTTAACCATGTTTCTAATTTATAGTTTCAGAGGGAAAGATTAGTATGTGTGAGGGATTAGTGATCTGTGTAAATTACTCCAGTAATTTTTATGCAACAGTTACATCATAGGTAAATTCCAGCTCATGAATATGAGTAGAAATATTATTTTTGAGAAGAAATAATATCTTAGGCTGTAGATATAGGAATTTTCAGAAACCTTCCATTTCAAGTGTAACCTTCATATCAAAATACTCCTATCGAGCATTTTAAACCACATTGGCTTAAATTCCTGAATCTATCAAAAAGAAAAGAGCTTTGTAAGTGAGGTTACAAAATATGAACAGCAGAGTAAGCAGATATTGGCAAGGTTTTTTCTTTATTTTTGTGCAGGTACCATTAATTGAAATAATTTACTTGTTTTTTTATTATTTTGTTGTTTTGATGATGTTTCATTGTATTGTATGTACTCATAACCACTGTATCGAAATAAGAACTTGCTAGACTTGTTATAAAGCTTATCATTGGTTTGAGATGTGCACTGCTAGGAAACAGGCACCATTTCTTCTTTAACTTCTAATGAATATTCACTGGAGGACGAGGTGTGTTTTTCCTTACAAATAGTTGTTTTTAACCATTACTTAGGAGGGAGGCCAGGGTGACTAGCAGGTATGTAAATATACACATTACAGATGGCAATATTCAGTTATATCAATCTTCTGCTGAAAGTCTTAAAATCAAGATTGCACTATTTCCTGGAAATGCTTTGGTCAAGCAAAAGTTACTTGTCTTAATGTAGACATAATGAGGTGGCATTGTCTGCCTTTCATTATGCAAAACGTCAGATTAGATGATTTAATCTCACAGATTTACCACACAGGCCTCCCTAAATAGTTTACATCTCCTGGGATTCAGGTTTCTGGGTACAATATGTGAACACTAAATGTTCACATTGAAATTTCCTTATGAAGAGTGCCTTCTTCGTTCCCACTACTCACAAGCCACCGGCTGAATAAGGAGAGTGGTTTTCATACACAAATGCATGAGTCTTTTGCAGCAGCTTTATTTTCTTCTATAGTCTAAATGAGTCCCTGTTAAATTCTCTGTTTATGATTTGCAAAGACCTTAGGGTAATTAGATACACAAACTCAGCTCAGCTGCTTTCTTTTGGGACCTTCATCCTTCATGCATTGCTTCCACTGCAATATTGAAAATTTTCTTTATTACTAACCAGATTTGGAGGAAGAACAAATGTCAACTAATATCACCAGATAAGTTCTCTTTATTAGATAAATCAGTATACGTAGGAACAAAATGACACATTTTTAGACTCCTTAAGGCTCTTTTGTGCCTGAAACAAAACCAACAGTTTACTGTAAAAAGCTTTCTTTGTGGAAAGGGTTCACAGATCACTGGCCCACGCTCACTTTGCCTTGTTATTTGATTTCATAAGGGCGTTGATTTCTGAGTTCCCACTTTTACTGCTTGTGCAGTAATGACACAGACACAATTAATGTACATAATGCTCGTGATGTGAAAAAGATAAAAGGATGAATAGCAGAAGATGAATCTGCCTGGGGTCAGCTCTACATCAGCCGTATTCAGTTTTTTTATACTGTTCTTAGTTTCTGGTAGAATAAATGAGTCATCTGCAAGAGCTTGTCATTTTTCTTTGCCTTTTCATTGCTCTTTTGTTATAACAAGCAAAGGAGGACTTTAAACACAGAATCTCTTGCTGGAGATGCATTGGAGTTAAACCCTTGTTGACACATACCAGAGCTGATGAAGGAATACATTTTTTTGAATCTGTAGTCCTTGTTCATTTACTTTGTTTCCTCAGAAACTATGCCTGGAAGACTGTAAGGTATCCATGACTTAAATAGGACTCTTATTTGGGAAAGAGGATTTCTGCTGTGTGGAAAACTAAAGGGAAAACTACGATTAAGATGATACAGCTGTAGAAGTATTCATATGGAACTTCAGGGTTTGTCACCTAGGAATGACAGCAAAATACTCTGCCTCTCTACGTGCATTGGATTTACTGCCATGTCACAACTTCTAAGTTGTACAATTACGCATCTTCTTCAAAGATTTTTTTTCCTTTAAATATTAGGAAACAATGTCAGCAATTTCATTTGGGAACAGGGTTCCTACCTGTCCACTTTAGTCAAGTAGATCTCAGAAAACAGTAAGAGAAGTGCCTTTTCTGTGAGCAAAAGGCAAGGCAAATCACCAGAAACAATTTCATCCCTCATTCAGCTGTGGTCTTTTTGATGAGACTAGCAAGTAGATTAACAGTGAAGGTATTTTTCTGATGGTGGTGAGCTGCATCTGAAAAAGAAGCCAATCCACTTCCTATTCCAATGGAAGAAATGCCTTTGTTTTTGATGAGATTTTGGTGAGATCCCAAGTCTCTCTGAGAGACTCTTTGTCAGGGAGTATAGCAACAGGCAAGAGGAAATAGTTTTACCATTAAAAGGTAAAACCATTGATAAAACCAAAAAGAGGGGAGATTCAGATTAGATGTTAGGAAGAAATTCCTTACTATGAGGGTTGTGAGGCACTGGAAGAAGTTGCCCAGAGAAGCTGTGGATGCCTCATCCCTGCAGCTGTTCAAGGCCAGGTTTGAAGTGCCTTGGAAGAATTTGGTCTAGTGACCTACATAACATGACCCACTTTCAATTGATAGGTTTATCAAGAAGCCATCAGCCTTCAGAGGCCTATGAAGAACTTTAGAGATGAAAAGTTCCCAGATTTTTCAAGGTTTTCTACATTTGTCACTGCAAAGGTGAAGTGCTGACCACATGAATGCAAATTGAGATGAAGTGACATCTGTTCTCTTCTGTCATGGGAAGCACACTGCTACATTTCCAGAAAAATTTATGCTGGAACTCCGAGCCAGATTCGAAAATTGTTGGATTTTTTACAATCTGTCTATTTTTTGGGTTGTTTTACAGTCCATGTTCTGTATTGTCATATCCTTCCTGAAAACTGGTTGTTTGCATTGGCAGCTGAAGCTCCAAAGAAAGTATATGAAAGATAGCTCTCTGGCAGTTTTTGGCAATTTCTCTTAAGAAAATGGGTTTGAATAGATGGTGTGTCTGGAAGAAAAGTTAAAAATGCCTAGTTAAAATTATACAAAATACACAACATCATGAAAGGCTAATAAGCAGAGTGCATCATAAGAAATCTATCATGTTGAAATGCTTAGACAGTGACCTAATTTTAAGGAAATGTTTTATACCAAGAAAATAAGCTGAGAAGTATAAGCAAAAAGTATTTGTTTGAAGTCCTTTCTCTGCAGTGAAGTTTTCCATTCCATGTTCTATTTACTGGAATTTTCATTTACAGTAAGATTTGTCAATAATTATGGATTTCTAGTTGGATGAATGAAAAGACTTTTTAAAAACAGAATTACTTTCCTATCTGAGGTAATATCTGGACCTATACCCTTTCTCAAAGTGTATGGGAAGATGTAACCACATTCTAGTTTGCTACTTCTAAGATTCTTTTTCATCGGCTCTTGTAAAGTCATCACTCAGGAGCTGTTTTCAGATAGGAAAGATGCTACTTGAAGTAGAAGTGAGATATTGAGGAAGAAAGCATGCCTCTGGTATGAGCCTATGCTGAATATGGAAAAGAGTATTATGGTTGCCTTGTGATATATAGGTATATATTGGCATAAATCTGGTGTCATCTCACTGACCTCCAAAGAATTTCATCACCCTAAACTAGAGAAGAACTTGACCCTTTCATGGCTAACTGAGAGGTACTACAGAAACAGCAAGGATTTCTAGAAGAGTACACAGAAAAAAACTAAAAGGCAAAGGAGGGGAAAAAATGTGGGGAAAGAAGGATAGAGAGGAAAGAAGGAAACCAAACCTAAACTGGTAACTTTATCTCCAGAGTTCAGCTGCTTGATGAAAAACTGATTTTACAGGAGGTCACGCTGTGCGTATTCTCAATTCAAACGTGTAAAGAGATCATTAGTTCTCCTGCCAAAATTATCAAAGAATCTAAGTAAAGTATTGGAATTTTCCTTGTGTTAAACACAAGGCATCATTTTTAGTAAAGAGTACAAAAATACAAAGTTGGTAGAAAAAGCCTCTGGGATAGCATGTGCTAGAGCCTGAACTGACAAAATATCTATCTGGGATGTCATCAGCATGGTCAAGCCATAGCTGATGGGAAGATAAGTGATAAATTGCTGCTCTTCTGCTGAGCAGCAGCAGATGTAAGAGCACTGCAGGTCATCTTCCTTGCCATGGAGAAATTGGTACCACAGTTGCCCGCTATATAGATTCACTGTGCTGGGTGAGCTTGATGGTTTGCTTCCATCCAACAGCCCAGTGTAGTGATGTGTAAGCAGCATGCAGGCAGTCTCTTCCCTTAAGGTCCTCAGTCTGAGAACCAAGATGTAGTTCTGTTTTGCATTTCTAAAGCAGCTATCAATAAGGAAGAAAGTGAACTGTTTTTCTGCTTTCCCCAGAGAGCACAGTATCATAACGCTGAAAACAAATCAGTTCTTGAGCCCAAACTGTGCTTCTACAATAAAGGATGTAGGACTAGCTGAGAGCATAAGTGGAATGGTTCACTTGGTCTTCTAGCTTTCACTGTACCCTGTAGCACCAAGTTCCATTATTTGTTGGCACACTCTGTAAAAATTCCTTCTGCATGTTTGTCTATAATATACGCTAGTGTCTTCTGTTAATTCCTACAATGTGTAACACATATATGCACAGACACTTACGCGCTGTAGCCCAAACAATCCCTTTCCTTCCCCCAATTTGTTCAGTTTCCTCTCTCACATTTCTACCCTCTTTTATGAATCAGCTTCCCAATTTCCCTGTATAAACAGAGAAGAATTATTATGACCATATGAATCTCAAAATTCAGGGAAAATTTCAAAAGGGTGAATAAGATATATTGTTTAGCTTCTGTCGAATTTCAATGGAAATTTTTCACTTTGCTATGTTTTTGAAACGCTTCACTGTGTAATTGAAACAGGGCCTGTCTCGTCCTGTACCTATGTAAATACACTGCATAGCACAAGAATGACTATTCCATGTGGTCTTCATGGAAGATAACAGGCTGATAGATATGCCCACTCTGCAAGTTTGACTCATTTCCTTGTTAGTTTCTTTCCATCTCTTACAGATGTCTCTTGGGTGAGAATGGACATTTTCATTGCTGATAACTACAGATGTGTTGCAAAACTTTTAACTCATACTGGGGTTGATAAAAGACCTTGGCCCTAAAGCAGGGCAGGAGGAGGAAGGGAAAGTCCAAGAACTTATGAAAAGAGCTCAGATCTCTTTCCTTGCCCAAACTCTCCTGTTGCACCATGGAAAAGTTTCTGCTGAGTTTCTCAAGCAGAAGAGCTCAGGCAGGTGTTTCCTTAGGGGAGATTTAGATGTCAACAGGCAGAGGAATCATTAAAAGGCAAGAGTAGGCGTCCAGAGATAACTCAGTGGAAGCGGAAATGCTGTAACAGAAACCAAGTTTTCATCAAATTTGACCTTTCCCAGTTCTCGCTAGAACTGGTTGGGAACTTGCCAAGTTGCCAATTTATTTCTCATTGGAAAAACTGATTTATCAATATTGAATAACGTGGACTGGGAGGCTGGTTTTCTTGGGGGATTGTAGAGGAACGGGGCAGAATATATATATGTACATTTTATTTTAGCTTTTGAGATGTCTAACTTGGACTTCCCAAAATAAATAATCCTGACTTCAGCTCAGAATGGTGTTTCAACAGGGTATTCTAGTTGAATTGTAATTAAAAAAAAAGAAAAAATGAAAATTTCCTGTCTACTGAAAATCAAACTACAAGTTTTTAGTAAGTGATAAAAACACATTAAGATGAAAGACTTTCTCTGAAGTGTTGTACCAGAAGAATTCAAAAATAGCCAAAAGTAAGGAAGGTAAATAACAGTATTACCACATAGCTTCAAGACGTACATTTATTTCAGTCATGAATAAAAAGATCTCTTCTTATGTGAGGAAGATTTAGATTTATGCACCTCTTTTCTGTGAACCTTACAAAGGGTGATGCATGAGACTCACCATGTCTAAGAGCCAGAGGATATCTCCAGAGCCCATGGATAAACCACAGCTCTGCTCCACTGTAGTTTTGTGACTGTGAATTACTTAATCCTAATTACTTTTCTTGGAAAAAAGAACTGTGGTTTATTTGCTTTCAGTGCCCAATAGGGATCAAAAACTCACCACAGTTTTCTGCAAGACCTCATGGGAATCCATTTTCATTATCTAAGTAAAAAATTTGACTTTGCTGCAACTGCAATGATAACCTGAGCCACCCAGCCACATGAATGGCTTTGTATGTTGTTTTCATAGCGTAGTGGCTCTGTCTGCTCCATAGAGACATTTGACCCACTTCAGGAGGTCAAAACCACAGCAAATACATGCAGCTCAGAGACAAATCTGATTTGTAATTAAAAAACATTTCACCTGTTAAAGCAAATAACATAAGCAACTTATTAGCTTTCCTTTCATCACTATATTTATCTGTTTCTCATCCCATACTTTAACAAGTCACGATAAGAGCATGCAGGCTGGTTTTGAGATATTGCTGATCCCAACTGCTTCATTTCACTTCGATATAGGAAATCAAAAACTTTTGAATGTATTTACATTTGCGTGTATGTCTTCTCTCCATTCTTTAAAATGCAGTCTTTCACTTTATTTAAAAAAACATTTGATCAGTCCAAAGGATTTCAACAAGTGTGGAGGAGTGTTTTCTGACTTGTTAACTTTCCCTGCTTTTGGAAGCCATCATGTGTCCTCTACCTCCACAAACATTTTTCTGTAATGAATCACCTGACAGACAACAGTGACAACAGTTGGTTTGTCTTACTGCTACAACTTTTTCTCTTTAGGCATGGTGAGATCACTGTATTGTCTCCTTGTGTCAGTCTCTGTCCACTTCTTATCTCTTCTTCGCCAGTTAGACTGTAGCTTCTTGGAGCAGAGCCCATACTTTCAACCTGCTTCTGTAAAGAAAACAGTTGTGTGGCTAAACAACAACCAGGTCTCCAGGTATCTACTGTTGTAACATACCCTTGCATGGTTGCTCTCAACTCTACATCTCTTGAAAAGAACCCAGCCTGATAGAAAGCACTGTAAAGGAACAGGTTTGATGAGCTCTTATATGACAATCCTACATTGTCTAGTGAATTGTTGAGTTTTTTCAGCCTAGCTGCATTGACTGTGCGTCAGATCTCCCCAGAGTAGCTAATTCTCTCAGGAGTTCTCTGTGGAAGCACACATTGCACAGTGCCAAGATTCACATGGCATGTTAAGATTTAATCCTTCCAAACATGCCTTTCCTTCTGCAGAATTTGCACAGTGACTTTATATTTTGGCAGTACCTGTCCAATGCAAATTCTGCCACAGAATGAGTAAAGCAAAGAGGCACATAAAAATGATAGGAATACCTACAGATATTCCTTGGATTCCATTTCTTGTATGGAAAAACTTACACAAGTATCAATTACTCTAAAGTTAGCACAGATCTGGAGTTTGGTTGAACTAATATCAAGGAGTGTAGAGATGCCCTTGGTATAGGGAACCCAGGGCCTCTTTCATACTCTGACTCACTGCAATACCTCTTCAATGACAGCACATTTCCAAGCTGTTAAGACTGAATCGTTCCTTTCGCGACTGCAGCTTTACATGCCTGAAGTACAAGCTCCTGCATCCAGTTACTGCTGCTGACCTCAGTAGCTCATTGTAACCTGTGGGACACGAGGGGATGGGAAGGGGATGGGAAGGNTAACTATGAATGTGACTCTGAAAACAGTGACTGTTCAGGGTAGAAATGGTAAGCCCTGAAAACTGTAGAGCATATTAATTCTTTGAGCTTTTAAATTTTATAGCTCATTTATGTTCCTATAGCATTAAATAAGTGATAATGTAGTGCTCTTAATTGGAGTCCTCAGAGTAAATCCTGCCCTTTCTAAAGAAGTATTGCTTTGATACAGAAATAATTAATGAAGAATTATAATTTAGAAGAGACTGTCATAGTGATCTAATCTGATGTACCTAACACCTGACCACAAAACCTTGCAAGCTATATCTGTAACAAGCACTTAATTGTGTTTAAATAATAGTTTTTCTTTAGCTCATTTCCAAGTGGTGGAGGGTCCTTCACACATCCAGTTAAGCTGCTTCAATAGTTAATTATCTTCACAGTCAAAAAATGTATGCCACATTCCTACTTTGTGTTCACAGTAGCTTTGTTTTAAACTACCAAATCTCATTAAGCTTTGCTGTACTAAATTAAAGTATTGTCTGCTTTCTAAAATCCTTTGTCAAAGTAGGTATTTGTAGACTATAATCAATTCACCTCTTAATCTACTCCTGGAAAAGCTAAATTGATTGAACTTTTTAAATCCATCATGATGAGATGGGTTTTTCAGACTCTAAATTATGCTTGCAAATTGTTTCTGAATGCTTTCTGATTAACCCACGTCCACTCTCAAAGTGTAGAAACCAGCACCGGGACACTACTTTCCTCAAACAGATTCCAGCATCCTAAGAAATATTGCTTTTCTACTGTATTTGATAATTTCCCTGTTCAGATATTCAGGATTTTGTTCACCCTCTTAGTGACTTTATGAACTTATATGCACTTTTATATCTACTTGAACACAAAGTTTTTTTCAGGATATATACTTCTTTTGTGTTGACTGAATATCTCTATGAACCAGACATGATCATTCTAGCACAAATTTCCCTTATCTGATACAACATCTCTGGGAGTCCACCCTGTAATGATTGGCCACTTGAGTTGCAGAGACTTGGAATTGGATGGAGCTTGAGGAGTTCTCCCTTCTTTCACTATCTTGTGGGAAGCCGGTGAAGCCACAAGGTACTCCCTTCCAACACAGTCCTCAGTCAAAAGCTCCAGAGTCTAGGCCAGGCTCTTAGGCAGACTCCAAAATTTGGGGATCTTGATCTCCCATCCTTTGAAACCACCTCTCATCTCCAGTATTTCTACAAGAAATATGCCTACAGAGCATACTGCAGTGTTGTGATACCCTACCTAGCTTTCAAAAACATCAAATTCGCTGTTAACACTGATTGCAAAGCAACAGCAGGAGGTAAATTCAGTAACATATAGTCACCTTCTGATTTCTTCTTTCTCTGCCTGAAGAGATTATTCTTGCCAAGAGAGGTACTTTATGAGAGCTGAGTATTTACTGCTCTTTTGAGATCCAATTCTGTTTCATCTGACCCTGTTTACATGTCCTTTCTCATCTCCAGTTATCTGGCAAATTTCCCAAATTCTGTTGCAGAAGAATGAAGGCATCTGTTCCTTTTAAATGAGCAATTGTTGAAACTCTACCAAAAGGCAAGGATCAGTGGACAAAAGAAAGGGTGAAAAGAGAATTGAAGCTCAGAACATTTCATAAAAGCCCTCCACTATTTAGTGTCATTACTAACTCCACAACCTGAGGCAATTTATTAAGAGTTTGAAAAAGCAGCTTAGAGAGCAGGATGCGAAGATTTCCATTGGAAATAGATGACTACTTTAAAGGTTGCAATTGGTTTCTAAAGAACAGGCTAGATGAAAATTGTGAGAGGTGAATAGCTACTGAAATCTGTGGGCTGGGGGAGGGGGAGAAAATTGCCACCTACTTGAAATAAATAGCTCTTCTAAAATAATGGCTTTTAAACTTTAAAATCGTTCTGTTCTGTGACATAGAGAAGGATGTATTTAGTGTTGTTTTCAACTTCTCTAAGCAGACAACATTTGGCTGAAAAATAATTTCCATATAAAAATATGATAATGTAATTATTCTAACTGGTATTTTCTATAATTTGATGCCCTATTCGTAATAATCTCATGTATTTTACAGCAATGTTAGTTATCTGTGTGAACTCCATCTGTGCTACAAGACAAAGAGGACTTTAATAGAAGCTGAACTACCACTCTATCTTTCCACTAGCTTTTGTCTTAAATTGATGCTATGAACCCATTCCAGAAATGCCAGAAATCAAAAAGATTATGGTTGCTAATATTACTAATGATAATTCATTTGATTGATTCATCCCAGCATAGAATTTTTTAAGAGTCATGTCTGGAGGTGATTTTTGCTCTCCTACAAGCCATTAAACAGTACAGACTTAGTCCTGTTAGCTGTAAAGACCATTTTTGCTGTATATCTATGTTTACTCCTTGTACTTGGATCTCACTGATCTTGATCATTTGCCAGATCAGTGATTTAGTAATTTCTTCTAGTCTACTTTTCATCTTCAATCCCAACAGATGCGAGGCAAAACATTCAATGAAATCAAAATGTTCCCAAGTTACATTTAATTATCTTGAATCAGTGTTTTCCCTTCTTCCGGAAAACACTTGACCAACTTTAGTACACATCTTCTTCTCCTTAGTCCAGAGAAAAAGGAATCTGACAAAAAGTAGTATCAGAAGCGGCTCGAAGTTCTTTACTTTTTTATTATTCTATTTAACCCCAAGAGCTTTTTCTTGCATGGTATTCAATTCATATATTCATGGAAGAGGAAAGTACAGTTAGCTGCGTTTCACTTGTAGACAATAATGCAAAAAGAGTTAGTGGTTAATCATAGGCCAAGGATAGCCAGCAGCAAAAGCAAGGAATCCAAATTCTCACCTCTTGTGGCTAGATCTTTGACCGCTAAAACAGATTTAATTTGAGGTCAATATAAATTATAGAACAGATTGGGTTAGAAGGGATCTTAAAGCCCATCCAGTTCCAATTCCCCACTGAGTGCAGGGTTGCCACCCTTTCTCTTAAGACTTCTAGGCAAAGCAGCATGTCGACCACCTGTAAATCCACTCACTGATCTGTTCAGGCATGTCCTTTCTCCTACTTACCTCCTGCACAATCACTTGGATGAGAAAAGGCTATGGGAGGACATGACTCATTGCCCTCTGAGGAGCGCTTAAGAAAATACATGGCCACTAGAAATGCTAGATGCAGTCCAAACACTTGAGAACAGGAATGGTCTCAATAAATTTAGCAGTCAAGATGTAAAGGCAGGAAAGCACGAACTGAGCTTTTGGGTGATTTTCCAACAATTTCTCTATCATTAATTTTTATATTTTTGTGTCCAACCTCTCTGAGACATAATCGATTGTTACACGCACAAAAATTAATTGAGAAAGTGCTTGCAAGAAGAACATACTCTGATAAAAGGACAAGAGATCTGCAAATAAACTGTTTGGAAGGAAAGAATTATGAAAGTTATAATCAATTTTTACATCAGTTAGGTGGGTTTTAAGTATTTTACAGCAACTATAGGGTAGCAGCTAGGCAGACTACTCAGCAGTATTTAAAAAAAATAAAAATGTAGTAGTCTCAGGATATGGGCACCCCTGTTTGTATGTCAGTAAACGGATTTCAGGCTGAAAGTGTTGCAAACAGCATGAAAATAATTTGTTTGTTGCTTTACAAATATACAACCTGTGTTGTTGGCACCTGGGGCTGTTACAGGTCATACTGGCCTCTACAAAAAACAAATCCTGCAGGTGAGATTGGGTGAATCCCATATGCCAGAGCTCTTACTGAAGGAATGCTTTGAAGGACTCACATGGGCTTAGTTCAGACATGGAATTTAGAACTGTCCGTATAACAGGTTGTTCATCTGCATCCCAGAAAAGAGATGGGCTTCTGGTTCATCTGAGGGGGAGGTATCAACGGCTATCAATTAGCTAACCCGACCAAGGAAACTGAGGAACAATTACAGTCTTGCAAAAAGATAATAGATAATTAAAAAAAAAAAAAAAGGCACGACACCATAAGTATCAATATGTTGTGTTTCTTATATATATTCCCTTATATACATATATTCTCTTACATTCCTAAGCCCATCTAGTGGGGCTGTACTGAGAAGAAATTAAACATGTTCGCTTTCCTTTTCGCATGCTCTGCTCCTCCAAGTCAGCAACATCTTCCCAGGTTATTGAACAGATTCCAATCTCCTGTCTTACTAAGTGACTATCAGCACAGAATTATGGCCCCAGCTGAGAAACATTACCATAACAGTCACAAAACGTATGCAGATAATGGGCTAATAGTGTTGGTCATTATATTTTGGGCTGTGGGATAGGAGTGCAAAAGCCTCCTTCATCTATGGTATGTATGAAAATACTTAGAATAAAAGATGGCTTAAGGGAAGGATCTGTAGTATAGACCTTTTTTCACTTCACCTAGGAAATCAATACCAATACCCTCAATACCAATTTCCAGTCATCTTGAAGGCAGAGGATAGTATGGTGTAATTACACATGTTTTAGCAATTTGAGTTCCTAATGCTAATGATGCTCGACAGGAGTTTTACTATGTCCCTGTTACACCTCATTTTCAACACATTTAAGTCCTTCATGATACTGCTTGTAAAGTTGGAGCTGCATTCATTTAAGCATGACTAGAAGGTGGCAGAAAAAGGGAACATAATGCAGGATACATTCCAGGCAGCCTTAGCCACTAAATCAGGGTGCTAAAATTAGGAGATTATCTGCTATAGGTTCCTTCTATTTAAGAGAGACAGTGATAGAACACGCATTCCAGATATGATGGTGATTTAGAAATGAGAAAGGCTGCATCTCCCTCTATACTTTTCCCATGTGGAAAGTATTCTGGCTAAATGTTTTCAAATATCTGAAAGAAATGCTGAGAAAACAGTGAAGCACTGTGGTGTCACACACTTGAAGGTATTTTCTCAAGCACAATACTGTTTATGACTTAATACTGTTATTGACTCTTTCTTTTCTTCCATTCTAGAAGAATTCTATCAAAATAAGGTGCAATTTTAACAGTGAAACAAACAAAAATATCAGTGGAAGCCAGACGTTTTGGTGGATGTACCATTAACTTATCTAAACTAAAAAGCAAAGAGGTCAAACAAAATCAAGAGTGCTCAGAATGATACATCCAGTTGAAGATGGAGAGAGGCAGTGAAGAAATCAAAGCAAGCCAAAATATCATTGATAGGTAACGAAAGGGCCTTATGCATCCGTAAAACATTCTTGTTTGTCTGAGGTTTATTTCCCTGGAAGGCTTAGCAAAATATAATCCTCCACCCTAAGCTTATGAATCATACCATGCAATCATTGTTGCCTTTCTTTTTCTGCTCAGCCTTTCTACTGAAACAGATTGAACCGAACAAGTGGAAAGTACAACTCTTAAGCCTTTCTTTTCCTTTTTTCCTTTTTTTTTTTTTTTAATCAAGCTCAGCAATACAGGAGTGCCAGGGGAGGAGGTGATCTGTGTGTCTGGGGTTGTAAAAACTTGGAACAGCATCTGTAGCAGCACTTGCTTCATCTGAATATTGCAGAAGGAAAAGGATAAAACTATAGAGCTGTATTACGAGAAAGAACAAACCCTACTTCTGCTAGCACGCATCCTTCACAATGTAGACAGCATTTCCATGTCTTAGACAGTTGCTCTCCACTTTTCCCACCCATCTTCTTGGCTATAATTGTTATCACACTCTTTAAAGACCTACCTGGATATGTAAGGAGGATGATTGCTGGTTGAAATATGAAAGACATACATGATGCCTGCTTTGGACTTTGCTGTCTCAGAAAACAAACTTTTGATCTACTTTCGAAACTTATTCTCTAAAGAGAAGGTATGAGCAGTGAGAGCCATATTCAAGGTGAGAGGTTTAGTGCTTACTAGCACTAACACTAACGCTATAGTGAGATTGGATGGGAATTTTGTGGCATACAATGGAAATCACTACTTTCTAAAGCTGAGGCTTTTCATTTTTCAAAATTCTTTCAGACCCTAAAAGGTCTTTCTGGTGTGAAAAGGAAAATCTGATCAAGAACCTTGGATAGAAGTGACATGACCAACTAGAAGAAGCCACTGTTTCAATACCTTGAGTCCACTTTACATCCACATAATAACGAGCATTGAAGCAAAATTGAAGCAGGGAAAACAAGAAAAATGAGGCAACCAGGGAGGGCTGGAGAACTGGAGTAAACATTGCAACTCTCCAGTTCTGTCCCTTCTGAAAGAACTTGAACATGATGGAACTCTTCCCAGGCCTCACTGGTCCATTTATAGAATGGAGGTGCCTTTGGGAACACGTTCCATCCATTAAAAATAGGAGGATCAGAGAGAAAGTGGATGATGTGGAGCTGTTGGAGCGGGTCCAGAGGAGGGCCACGAAGATGATCAGAGGGCTGGAGCACCTCCCCTACGAGGACAGGCTGAGAGAGTTCGGACTCTTCAGCCTGGAGAAGAGAAGGCTGCGAGGGGACCTGATGGCAGCCTTCCAGTACCTGAAGGGGGCCTACAGGAAAGCTGGGGAAGGACTCTTTGCAAGGATAGATAATGACAGGACAAGGGGTAATGGTTATAAACTGAAAGAGGGTAGATTTAAACTAGATATAAGGAGGAAATTCTTCACTGTGAGGGTGTTGAGACACAGGAACAGGTTGCCCAGAGAAGTCGTGGATGCCCCCTCCCTGGAAGTATTCAAGGCCAGGCTGGATGGGGCTTTGGTCAACCTGGTCTGGTGGGAGGTGTCCTTGCCCATGGCAGGGGGATTGGAACAAGATGATCTCTAAGGTCCCTTTCAACCTGAACCATTCTATGATTCTGTGATTCTATGAAAGGTGGTGTTACTTCCAGATCCTACCTCCACACAGAACCCTCTTCATCCTGCAAAGCAGAGATATTCCTTCACTTACTTCAGACAAGCACCTCTTCTGCACTGGTCATAGCATATTTTTTATTTCATCTTCCTTAAAAATTTTGCAAGGTCCCTGTGTGAAAACAATTGGGAAATGCCAGATTCCTCATGAAGCAAGCTCTCATTTTCTCATCCTGATCTGTTTGAAATGTGGTGATACCACATTTGAATTTAGCCCACAGTAAGAAGTTGATCTCCCCATACTTTGTAAACTCAGAGGAAAATTTGAGAGCCTCTCTCAGAGGGGAACTCAGATCAGAAACCTGTAACCGCATCAGGTGAATGCCCATTCTAGGTTTATTGCTCTTAGGGCCTAAAAAAAACAAAAGAAAAATTGTCTCACTGATGTCAGAAAAGGAAAGAAGTTAAGTGGGAAGTTCTGATTTTACCAAACAGATTTAATCCTGAAGGTGGAATATTGCAGAGAAAAATCTAAGTGGCACTTGCCACCGAGGAATGAAGAGGATGAAAAAGGCCAGAGGATGAAGATTAATCCTGGGAGTCCATCTCTCCATGGTGATTGAAGCCATTAAGATCAAAAGGGGTAATAAGATAGGTCAAAGGCAGGAAAACCAAAGTAGATGTGGAGAGGCAACAAGAAGGAAAATAAATTCTGCTGATTTCTGCAGTGTGCAGTTCACAGCCTGACGTAAACACACACTAACAACCCCTGCCCCTTCAAGAATGTTAAGCAGACAGTAAAGAAAAAAATATACGATCAGCAGTATTTTAAAGACAGAAAGTCCTTACTCAGAATTGCATAGTAAATCTGTGGAAGAACAAGATTTGAATCCACAGCTTTGAACAGAATTGCATCTATGTTGTCTGACATCTCTAAAAGGCACATTTCAGTCAGGCATCAGGAGCATCCTTTTATTATTGTTCAAGACCTGCTACTGAAGACTGTGTTTATTAAAGACTTTCAAATACAAGCTGGGTAGCTATTAAAACCTGGTAATTTAAGAAACTGGGATGCTGAGAAAAATATCCTTCTCCTTAAAACCAAAGGGATTAATATGGCTTTTGAATAGACATAAAAGTTTATCTGGATGTATAAATACTACTGTTTTTTCAAGAAAGAAAAATTGACTACAAATTGCTCTATGAAGCTGTTATAGTCAGCCACATAAACCACCATCCAAATCTTAAACCAACACCACTCTAAACCTGATTCTTTTCTCTTTAATAGTAAAACCACTGTTGTAGAAAAGAAATCCACTGTGGGGCAATTTGTTCTCTTGCCACACATATTTCGGCTACAAAATAGTCATCGGCACTTAGACATTAGAAAGACTCCAGAGAAAGTTAACACAGATGATTAGCCCTAAAGGAGCTGTAAGATGATGAGAAGCTGAGTGAATTAAATTTATTTCCCTTAGTGTGAATCGGTGGAGTGATGTTGAGGTTTACAATATTTGTGTTCAGAGATCTCACCACATCTGTATAATGGGAGGGATGTAAGGGGATTAGTGCGGATGGACAGCAAATTGCGGGAGGGACAAGGGACAAGAGGATATATGGAGTCTTTTTATTCCATTTTTCTTTTTCACCACTAGCTGATTAAGGAAAGCAAGGGCATCTAGGATTCTGCATTTGAAAGGCTGCTAGATGACTGCAAGAAACATTAGGCTGCTTGAAAATGTCAGCACTTTACACTTTATGTAGGACTGAGTTGATTGCTACGGTGAAGAGAACATAAGTGAATCAAAGGTGAAGCAGAGGTCTCTGTGTTAGAGATGTGAATATAAGCAGGATGGGGGAAGGGAGCCTGGCTCCATAAAATGCTGAATTCATTCTTAACACAATGCAGAGTCTATAGTGATTTGATATGTATTGTACTATCATGTGAATTAGTAAGCGAATTTGTGTCAATGAAGATGCCTTTAATTTGGAATCACATCTGGGAAAGAGGATAATACAGTCCAGCAGCTTCTTTCTCCAGCCTCAAAATCTGGGACAAAAATCTAATTAAAGAGCAAAACTGGTCTTGCTTCAAGAAAAGGAAAGGGGAGTTGCATCTTAGCTAACTCACGCTAAGTAGCACAGGGTAAAATTCTAATACACATCAAGATGTATTCCTGGTCACAAATGAGTTAATAAGCATCCTGAGGCTTTGCCATTATTTTCTCTGATCTGGTGACCCACAGTATGTTACCAGTTGTATTTTTCTTGCTTGGATTTTGCAATAGACAGGACATATCATAGTTACATTCAGTTGTCTCAGACACTCCAGTGGGGTCCCTCTAAAGAGATCAGCCACATCAATGGGAAGGCTGCCCTGCTTGTCCTAGCTACATTCTCATTTGGAGGTGCTTTTCTTTGCTGACCACAGACAAGCAGCCAAGAAAACCTGTACTATGCACTTTACATTTAGTTAGAAAAAAATCTCACCTCACCTCTTAGTTAAACTGTAGGAAACACTACAAGCATGGACAGCATATTTAAAATGTGCTTCCAATTAGAAAGCATTTGGTGATTGCATTTTTTGAAAATTTTGCTTCCGCACCCCAATCAGATGTTAGAATCTGTACAAAATAACATCTTTTCACCTTGTATGCTAGTAATACAATCCTGTGCTCAGTTTCAATTTTCAGTTTTTTGAAGGAGATTAAGAGTAGAGGGGTAAAACAGCTGAGAACACCCTCACCATGCCCCATACTGTTGTAGGAGAGGAAACATGATCACAATTTAATAATTTTTAATTTTTCTTATTTACATCATTGACTCTCCCAAGACTCAAGTTAAAAGTTTTTGAGTTCATACATCTAGGCTAGATTTCCATCATCTAGAGCTATGTGCTGTTGCACTCTAGCTTCAGATGTCACCAGGGGTGCTTCATATCTCTGTTTATCCAGGGAAAGGATTCTGCTCTGTGCTCCTAGGAAAGAGCACCCTATGTCCTTGGATGGCGTTACCTGTTTGGTTATGTGTCTGGGTGGGATCTAAGCATTCATCACAGCAGTATGCTATGAAGTGGCATCTCCATAGGGAAAATGAGGTGTTATGCGAGGGTTTCCCTGCAAAATCAATCACTCTCAGAGTACATACATGTCCAGAATCCCATCAATTGCACCCAAGAATACTCCAAGAAAGATGGGTTGGTTGCCAAAGACTGGGTAAATTCAGTCAGTGGAGCTGTCTCCTTGGTAGGAGTACCCACACCACCTAAGCTTGACATTTCAGGATTGATTTCAGGCAGCATTGTGAATCAGTGGTAATCATCGCTCAGCCAGATTGCCATCTTGTCTCTAGAAGTAGTACAATATTGCAGGAGAAAGGTTTTATTACAGTATAGCTCTTTCCATTCCCAAGCTGGTAATCTTCAAAGTATCCAGCCAGGTCCTGTGAACTCACTAATCTTGGTTACTCCTGCTTTAATTTCTGACATAGAGAGAGACGGAGAGGAAGAGGCTGTTCTGGATTATCTCATTGAAAATCAGGGAACCCCAGCAAGTTCGTTCCTACCTTGCCAAGGAGGCTGGGTCAGGTTCATGGATATGGTGTTGGAAGCATTTTATTTAGCACTGTCAATTGGAAAGAGAAGAAAATCTACCATCTAGGGAATGGAGCACTACTGAAGAACATGGCTAACTCCCAGTGGCTCTGCTGTGTAACAGACAATGCAAGCAGCAAGTACTGGGCAGCTCAGTGCATGGGGGATCAACAGAGTCAGGGCTTTTAAAAAATCTTTTTGAGATGAATTTATTACTCAGACCTCTAGGGCATTAATCGGTTCCACTTTTACTGTTTCCCATCAACTAGCCATCTGCAGGCTACACCTTTTAACAACTTGCTGTAATACATTTACTGGACATTTTGTCATTGTAGTATATTTGGGATATCAAAAAACAGCTGGTAGAAGGCCATAAACAAGGACTTTATAACATATTGTTTATCATCACTTTGGTTTTGGAAGGCTAACCAAGAAAGTTAATGTACAGCAACGTTAAGATGCATCTTTATTGTTGCCAGGAAGGCTAAAGGTTATTTCACTAATAATATGTAAATGGAGGCTTTACTGCACATAATGAATAATAACTTCAGATTAAAGACAGAAATTTCCTTTAGTAGTACTTGCAATAAAACGTTTTGCATCAATTTAACAATTAATTTAAAGAATTATCACTTCAGTGAACCTGAATATATTATTTATTAAATGTAATTGAAGTATTTATTAGGTGAGTAATAAAAGATAGACAACAGCAATGGGTGGTTTTACTGTTTTATGAAATAACCTCAGTCTATGTTTACAAGCAGTAATGGTGGCCTTCCTGTATTGTTATAACAGATTAATTATCTTCAGAAAAATAGGTATAATTGCTTCCATTACTTGGTGGGTTTTTCTTATCATTTATTTCTTCCCCTTGGATATAGGAAGAAGAGAATCAGGGTACTGTTAACAGAGATGACAGTACAATGACATTGTAAGCTCTATTTACGTATCACCATTTTTTACTCTGCACTCTAAAATTAAGGTTTCAAGTGTGTCTGTCTATCATTTGACAGACTCAACTCCTACAAAAAGCCAGAGCACTGGTAGCAAGTAAATTAGAGTTGTCATGTAAGAGTAGCATAGACTTGCATTGACAGAAACAATAGAGGCTACTTAACAACTCCTACCTAAAATGAACTCATTAGACCATTATCAATTTAATAGCAGAAGGATAAACAAGAAAATCAGTGATACTAGTTGCCTTTCTGTGTTTCTGAAACAGTCTAAAACATTATAACTGGTTAAATTGTTTTGAAGAAAGCAAGCCTGAAGCTGATCCAAGAGTCTCTAAGCAACTCTATGAGGAAACCAAGGCAAGTGATCTGGTTTCCACCTAGGAACCAGTATTGGTTAAAAAATACTGACTCCTTGATATGCCCATAAAGGGCAGGATCCTATGTAGTAAAGACAACAGCACATATTCTATTCTGTGGAATTTATTCCACCTACCTATCCAACAATGCGGTTCCACAGTCAAAAAACAGAGATGAAATGGTGATCTTAACTGAGCTGTGTTGCTTTCTACATGCACTCAACATGAACAGTCCATTCTCATAATAAAACCCAGTGTCTGAAGGACAATGAAGTTCACTGTTTTAGTTTCTAACAGAAGTTACTTCTCTCACAGTATCTGGTATGAAGCTATGTTTTGGTCCCAGAAGAAAAACAAAACTGGTAACACCCGGCAGTGTTGAACAGAGCCAAGGATATATTCAGTTCCTCAGTGAAGAAGTTAGGAGGGCATAAGGAGCCAGGAACTGGGAGGGGATAGGACCTGGGCAGCTGACCCAAACTGACCAAAGAGCTATTCCATACCATATCACATCATGTGATTTTTACAGAAGGATGGTTAGCCAAGGGAGGGTCTGCTGGCTGGCAGGGTATTGCTTTGGTGGTCCCTTGCTTCGTGAATCATCTAATGTTTACTATATATATATATATGCACTGTTATTTCTTTTATTTTCTCTGCTGTCTTAGCACATAGCTTTTATCTCAGCCCATGAGTTCTACTGTATTTATTCCTTAATTCTCTCCCCCATCCCACTTGGGAGAGGGGAGGGTGAGTGAACAACTGTGTGGGAATTAGATATCTGCTGGGTCAAACCACAACATTCACATAAATACTAAAATCATATGGAGTATTTTTGTGCCCGTGTCCAAAGAGTATTGTGAAGAAATTCTGGAGTACACTAGGAAAAATGGTTTTCCAAAAACATTGAATATTTGTGTTTTCTTCTCCTATCAGAATTATAAAAAAAAAAATTGAAAACGTGTTTCTTTTATGTAAAAAGATTTCTGTCCCTCCAAGGCTTAAATAATTTTTCTGCACAGCTATAGATGTGAAGATTGTGGAGTCTCCGTCTCTGGAGATACTCAAAACCTGCCTGGACTCTTTACAGTGTAACCTGCTCTAGGAAACCTGTGTTAGCAGAGGGATTGTACTAGATGATCTCCAGAGGTCCCTTCCAACCCCTAAAATGTTGTGATTCTATACAGTTTTAAAATAGTAAGCTTGATTAATTTTTAATCTATTTTCTTTTAACAAGTATTAAGTAAAATACAAGCTGGTGTATGCTACTAACAAACTAGAATTTTAGCAATGTCCTGAATCACTCCTGGATTACTTTCTCATAAGTAAAATGAACATCTCAGAATTATCTCCACAAAACATCTCTGTTGTAACTTGTCCACTTGTATTTTAAATACATTGTCCCTGATAACTATAGACTACCATTATTGACCAGAATAGTCCAGTCGGATCTTCCAAGATCATCAAGTCCAACTGCCTGACCACTTCAGGGCTAACCAAAAGCTAAAGCACATTATTGAGGGCATTATCCAAATATCTCCTGAACACTGACAGATGTGGGGAACCAACCATCTCTCTGGGAAGCCTGTTGCAGTGTTTGACCATCACAGTGAAGAATTTTTTCCTAATGTGCAGCTGCACCCTTTCCTCCACAGCTTTGTGCTGCTGTTGTGTGTCCTGTTATTGGTTTCCAGAAAACAAGACCAGCACCTCCCTCTCTGCTTCCTCTCCTCATATATCTCTCAATATTTAGAGAGCAATGAGGTCACATCTTGGCCTCCTTTACTCCAGACTAGGCAACCCAAGTGGGTAGTCTCCTCATAAAACATGTCTTCCAGCCCTGTTACCAGCTTTGTTGCCCTCTTCTAGACCTTTTCAAGCATCTCAACACCTTTTTTACATTGTGGAGCCTGGAACTGCACAGAGTATTCAAGGTGAGGCCACACCAATACTTAGTGGAAGACTTTTGTCTTTGTAGTGGCTGTGTGCATCAACAGAGTACGCTCAGTCTGTTTCTCTTACCAGTGAGAAGGCTCTTTGATCCCTTCACAGGTGATTGCACATTGAAAAGCTATATGGTTGAAAGAAGCTTTACAGTCTTGTGGACACGTGCATGCCAAGGCCTAGCAACTGGAATTTACAACTGGATGCTGAATATGACTACTAGAAAAAATGTTAGAGATGGTCACCCCTGGTGTTCTGACAGAATTAGTCATCCCGGATGAACTTTTGTGGCTTCTGTAAGGAGACCAGCTCAACGTCATAGTAGTTGTTTTTAGTGTTGCAGTCCATGATATTCTTTTCATTTCCTTTGATGATTCTTGCTGAATAATTATAATACTTGTGAATAATTAGAAATGGAGATGAGTTTTGACTCCACAGTGTTGGGGTAAAAGGAGAATCATGTGGCAGTGGACGGTAAGTACTCTGATTGTCTGTAGAAAATGTCTTTCATTGCCCAATGTATCTAATCCTCAGGGTGGCAAGTGTTAGTTCTCTACAGAGCTTTGCTTCTTTCTTATAGTGTTTTCCTATGGCTTTTATTATTATTGCTATTTTAGTGTAACAGATTGGGATATTTTATTACAAAATAGTTAAATAGCTGCTTTAAAGTTAATTATCTTTACCTCAAAACTTGTTAGATGTTGGCTCTGAAGGTGCTGCTCTTCCACCCCTGGCTCTCTGAGCTGCTGACAAAGGCAGGGCAGCATGCTGGGAAAACTTTTCCCTCTGTTTTCACTGAGAAGACTTTCAACCAGCTTAATTGATTCCCCACTTGACCATGCATTACAAGTGTTTGATGGGATAAGTTTATACATGTCTATAAAAGTGAAAAAGTGATATACAAGAGACACTTGTGACTCATGGTCCATTATCATGATTATTAACTTCTCTGAAGTCCTGTAATGAACTATCTGTCACTTACAAGCTAGCAGTACATCATTGCTTAATGCACTGAATATTTCTGTAGTGCTAAAAAGCTAATAATCCATTAAGTAGCCTGTGTCCCTGTAACAGATCTTTACCAGTCTAGGAGAGAGGGTTAACAGGAATTTTTTGTGCTATCTGTATGTCTTTTGGATTCTGTTTGTTGTAATAAAGTGTCCTCACACACTGAAAGTCTTGGCACAGTAGATTGTGTCCAGCACACTCTTATATTTACGTCTTACAGATGTCTGCTGTGCCTTTCTTCTGTCATACTTTGGCCCATTATTGTAATTTATTGTCCAGCAAACTCATTTGTGCCCAAGTGTCTGAACTTGTGTTTTCGACTGCATGTATGAGTATTTTTTTTCAGGGTTTTCTCAGCTGGCTTTGCATTTTGTGTTTGACTTTTCTAATGACAGTCAGTTATGGAAATGTTTAATATTTGAGTCAAATTAGCTTTAAAAGTTTCCTGTTACCCCTTCTTAAACTGGAAATATGTAAGTACTCCTGGAAACACTCCTGATATAAGAAACATCCTGCTGGGCCTCATTTTTTCCATTCTATAGCTATTTTCAGTAGTCAGAGTCATCTTTCTATTTGCTTACAAAATGGTTTAAATTTTTTTAAATTAGTTGCTCTAAGTCAGATTTTCAAGACGCTTTGTTGCTAGAAACAATTGCCCAGTGAAGGCTTTGGGCAATTTAAGTGTCAGAGGGAACATTTCAGATGCAAACTATATTAACTAGAACTTTAATGGTCACACTACTTATTAAGGGCACATTAATAAATAACATACCATAGGTAGGCTACAAGATTATTAATCTGATTGTTACTAACTAAAACAACTAAACGAATGGTACATTGTAGAATAATCCATAACTTCTTTTATTTATGTATTTATCCCAATCTTGTTTCAGATGCCACTTCTGCCAGTAGCAAGCTTAAAATATCTACTGATAAATTCTGAATCTTTTAGTGGTTTTACACAAACATGACCCATTGAACAATACTTACTTTCTACAGTCCAATAAGCATTTCTAAAATCATCTAGATTTATTTCCTCCAGGATATTTATAGAGAAACTTGTTCCATTAAGTTAAATTCTGTGAAAGACTTTTCCTCAATTCAGAGAAAACAATGTAGTTTTGCTGCATTTAGTAAGCAAGAATTTTGGTTTTCAATATTAATTTCAGGTTGCTATTAATTATTTTATGCACATGTAATATAGTTACACTACATCAATAATTCTAGCTGCAAAAGGTTTATCTATCATCTGTCTATTTCGTACCTGGAGAGGAAACATTTGTCTACTTCAGGTAATGGAAAAAAATTGATATTAGTTGGATTTTTAAGTTTTTTTAAATTTTATTCAGATATATGCTTGAATCATGTACAAATTTGGGGAACATGTATGGGTGAGCACATGTGATGCACATTTGTATTTATTGACGATTTACACTGAGTATATGTGCATGTAGTAATGCCTAAACAGTCCAAAGTAAAAGCATTCAAGAATAACTCAGTAAAGTTATGAAAAAAGTTGCAACAATTGTGGTTCTTAAATTTAAGTGCTTGGATACGATGTATAGCCAACAGATATGGAAATGAGCAAAAATATCAACCCACAAAACACAGCGTAAACAAAATGATTAGCAACTTCCCAGGCTTGAAATAAAAAATAACAACAACCCTGATTCATAAAACAGGCAGGCCTCCTTGGTTCCAAAATAAATACCAGCTTGTCAGACTGCTTGACTATATGAAGCACCTGGCATGCTCTTGATACTACCCAGGTTGTAAATCATAATGAGAAAATATCCAAGACCTGAGCTCAGTGACCCATGTGGTTCTTTTCATCTCTGTGTTCCTGTGATTAACTATTCAAACAAGATCTACAGAACCTGATCTAACTGATCTGCTTGTCTTTAGATGCTCTGGAGTACTTCTCCATCTGTTTTCTATGTATCCATCCCTGTGGCACCTGGGATAATTCAGCATTAAAAGCACAGGCAAGACTTGAGTCAGCCTGCTTGAGCTATTGCAGCCTGAGTACTGGTTCAGGCCCTAATCTTAGGGGTGGGTGGGATTCTACCCTCAATAAAGCTCCTACCTTTGTCCGACTTTCAGATGCTGAACCTCTTTAAGGTGTCTGAAGTTCAGTGGAGGTCTCCTTCCAGAAAGATCCAAAGAAGCAAATAGGTCTCCATGTAGGTCTTGAGAGGGCTTTTTTGTTAGAATGTATGATTTAGACACTGTTTGGGTGTTTAGATATCCTGGATCCCTCAATCAACTCAAACACAGGTGCATGAACATCAAAATGGGTCAAATCCTTCATTATTACATATACATTAATACAAGTACTCCTTATACATGAATATGTGTCATTACTTTTATTATTGTAGGAGGCATCACATTCATCAAACTTTCATTGTGTCCCATAGAGTCAAAATTTTTCTCTACAAATCAGACATCCAAGAAACTCCTGAGCTGGAGGGCTGGAGAGTGCAGGAGGCAGATTACCACAGGAGAAGCAAGACCTTCACAGTGATCTAGCATTTCGTTTTCCTCCTTACACTTCAGAAAGCCATTTTGTCAGGGCTATGTAAGACAGCCCCAAAGCACTGTCTTTTAGAGACAGCAAACTACTAAAACATGATGCTCTTTTCTAGATTTAAAGGATATTTACTGTGTCTATCAAATAAATCAAATACGTTTATAGCATTTGTCATCTCCTTTATTAAAAATGCCCTTCCTCTTCTACCTTGCAGTGTTCACATTCCACTCTTCTGCCTGTTTTTTTTCACTTGCTTCTCTAAATATTTGTCATTATGTTATTTGAGTGAAAGAGAGACAGGGAGATCCATACGGCTTTCAGGAAGAAAAGACTTAAACAGGCTGAGAATTAGTTTATTCATTGATTTGTCTTTTATGCCATTTAGAAACTCTTAGCTGTGAGACAATTTTTTGTCATATATCACGCACACTCTCACACTGAAGCAGCCTTTATTTGACCTCTTAATCAATCTGAGTGCCAGTGCAGGAAAAAAGAGAGAGATACAAGATAGCTTATATAAACGCCAAGTTGGCTGTCTTCCTCTGAACCATCTGCACTTCTAGCCATGGTCAGACTAAATGTCTGCTAATGGCCCCCTTTTTCTATGATCCATTTATATGTCCCTATTTCTTTTTTTTTTTTCTTTTTTTTTAAGTGGAAAACAAATGACATTATTGGACCTGCTCCGCTTCAATGCAGCTGTGAATTGCAGGCCTAGAAAGGCAGCCAAGGAGAAGTCAGGCAGCAAAGCCTTTCTGCTTAGAGAAGCAAGGCCAAAACTGCTGATTTGGCTTCATTTTGATACGTGATATATTTTTTTTAATCTATATATTTTGAGCTGATGCTTTTTCCATTTCTTTTCTTCTTCCTCCACCCTTCAGAAGCAAAGAGGTCCGTTGGACTTTTTCCGGGTTATAACTACCAGACTTTGCAATCTGTTAATCCATCTGCAGATAGGATGAAACTTGAAGTCAAGGACAATTATATGTGATGATGAAACAGTGACCAGGATTGGTTTTCTGAAGGATTAGGCTTTGGCCTTAATACAATGTTTCTCAGTAGTTCTTTGATGCTAGCTAAAAGATGTGTTTTGCGAGAAGGAGGAGAGGAAAGGTGGAGAGGAGACAGCAAAACAAGGCTCTGAGTCCAGCTGGGAATGCCAAGTACTCCTGTATTACAAATAGCAGTTAAGCATTGCTCTCTAAAATTGAATGCAAATCTTTAATGCTTCCTCCTAGATCCTGACTTTTTGCAACAGCCCATCTTTGTGATGCTAATTTTCCCTATGGTTAAAATAGTTATGCAGTCATGCATTGATCCATTGCCAACAGCACTGAAAAATTGTCAACAGCTTCCACACTCATCCCTTAAGGACATGCACCCAGTCTTGCTTTATTCAGTCAGCGTGAGCAAGACTCTGCTCTGACAGAGAAACTGGGTGGGTACAGCACTGAGCCCAGTTCCTGTAGTAAGAAGCATATATTGCCCTGGGAACAGCACTTCATTCATGATGTTTGGGTTTGGACCCAAACCTGGCTCGCACTATATGAGGCTGCTTTGCCATGCTGAACACTTCTTTGTAATTATTTCTTCTGCTCACGGTGTAAAAGCACCCAGGTACAGCACACCAGCAATTAATTGCTTACAAAAATATCAAGACCACAGCTGAAGAGCTGAAGCATCAGAATCAATGTGAGACTCCTGAGGGTGTACAGTGCAGGTCTTGCCTATCAAAGAGCTCCTCCTCCCGCACAAAACAATCCATTTCTCTTCCCACTGCTCTCCATTGTTTTTTCAGATTAGAAATTGGCTAGCTCTTTCTGCAGCACTACTTTGTTTAAAAAAAAAAAGAAAAAGAACTCAGGGAAAGTAAGTGAATGTTCAAATGAAATCAGTGCACTGATGTGTTACATTTCAAACAAAAAGGTTACTAGTCCATATCAGAAAGTCATTATGGAAAGATACCTCGTGGTACATCTTTCTAACATGTATATGTGAACCATCACCCTTTACCTAGGATCTGTAACTGATTCAATATGGTAATATAATCGTATCGTCATAAATTTTTCCCCACAATATTGAGGATTCAGATCTTAAAGGGTAACAGGGTTTTCAGTGAAGATCATCAGGAGTTGGGTTTCTAGATACCCTGGATGATCTTGACTGAGTGTCTTGAATTAAAGCCCCCCAGTCCATATTTAATCATATGCAAATGGTTTTTCATCCTCAAAGGTGTCCAGTAGTAAGTATTCCTTTCTGACAACAACCGAAGGTGTGACACGTCCAGGTCTCCTGAAAACGAAAGCTGCAATGGATACTGAGCCCTGCTTGCTGTTTGTTCCAGCCAGAATACAAAAATGAGGACTCTTGTGTTGCACTCAATCCTGCTGTATACAACTATTTTAAGTATACTATCTTTTCCCCTCCAAACAAATCACAGAGACATTCAGCACAACACACTGTCTCAGATGAAGTTCACCTTATAGGCAATTAACCTTGCAGAAAAAATTTTTTTCATCTCCTTGTCCCACAAGACCTCTCTGTGAGCGTGTGCATGCGTGCATGCATGCAATCTTTAGGAGTATCTTATTTTCTGGGCAAAAAGCCAGATGCTAGAGCTTCTTCCTAGCCCTGATGAAAACAGGTGAGCTCCAATCTTTGTGTAAGGACTCATTCTGTCAATCTTGGCTCCAGGGAGAGTTTGGTTTTGGAGTTTCTTAAAATTAATTATTAAAACCAGGAGCAATGCATTGAGTGGAGGCTGATCTCACCCCTTCACAAGTTAAACCCAGACTAGTAGAAGGTGAGGAGGGGCACCCAGACGTGTTGCAAATGAGGCTTGTTGAGCCAGCTGTAATTGTGCTTTGCTGTGGCAAGCTTGCATTTCCCTGCAGAACCCATTCCACAGTCAGTTTATGAGCTGCTCTCCCCACAACCTTGCCTTGGAGGCCCCCAAGGCCAGGTTTCAAAATTACTTCCTTCAATTTAATGCTGAGTTCAATAGAACTACAGCAACAATGGAAATCTCTGTGACGGAGAGTGCAAAACTGCATTGACAGCAATGCTTAGAAGTTAGGGATGAGCCATGCCTCCTCTTCCTCTGTTCTTCTGAAACTACAGAGGCTGATTTGCATGTATCTCTGTGAGCTAAATCATTCAAGCCACATCGCCAGGAATAACACCATTAATTTTAATGGAAATAAGCCACTTATGAACCAAAGCTCTGTAATAATTCCACACAATGTGTTGAATACATAAAGTCGAAGGTTTCCTTCTAAAGAAACATGTGGGGGTCTTTTGGCCCTAATCCTAAAAAAAAATGTTTTTCTTTGTGAAAAACTGCCTCTTGAAGGGAGCAGGTATTGGTTAAACGTCTTAAGGAAAAATTAATAGATATTAAGACTATGAATAACAAAAGAAGGATAACTCCTGTTAATAGATGATTGTAAGAATTGCAAAGTTCAGTTCACAAAATAAGAAGACTTTGCATACAAATAGTCAAGATCCTCAGACAATCACTGTTTATAGTCACTGTAAATGATAAATTGCATTGACTTTCCTATTTCACTTCAAATAATCCTGAACCTACCCAACTGCCAGGGTTATAGTTAATGTTCTCATAGGTGGACAAAGTGCTAAAATCATGAGTCTCATGCTTAATAAAGATATATTTGAGCAAGAACTCTTGCAAAAACATAGAAATAAGACTAAAACCATGAACCATTTTTGTATGTATTAGATACCCTTTGTCCCTGATCTTACACCACTGAAGTCAGTAAGAACGTGGCTAAGCCACTTGTGAGGAAAAGGTTCTTGGCTGAGTCTTATGTATTTCCTTTTACTGCCTAATATTCTTGTCCAAATCTTTATGCTGTGAGAATTATAATTGCAACAAAGAGGATTAACTTAATACTGATTTTGCACCTATGTCAATATGTCTTTCGAAATACAAGAATAACTTGCTACTTGGATCAAATTCTGAGGTACATATAAATCACTGGGGAGCAGCCCTGATATGATGTTTAAAAATTCTGAGCACCTATTTCTATAATCTATTTATGCACTTTTCTGCTGATTATCATGCTGCTATTACTGTACTATAGTTACAAATAAAGACAGAAAAAATACTGTTTTGTAACTCTTTGGTTAATTTTCAACTTCTTTTGCCTCTTTCAAGACATTTTTATTACAACAAACCTAACATGTTCTAAGAATTTATATCTACTTTCTAAAATGAAAGAAGGTGGACAAATAGAGACATAAAAAATCAGGGGAATTTGGCCTTGTTTATCCGGTTCAAAGCTTGCTATATGTGCTTACAGCAGTGGTTCTCAACTTCTCCAGCTCAGAAAGCATGGTATGAATTGTTCCTTATATTACAGTGCTTCCCAGAGACTGTTGTATTTGTTGTGCTCAGTACACATGGTTGGACTTGCTATTTTTTCACAAGATCATGGTGTAAACTGAGATAATAACAAATAAGAGGAGGAAACTCTAAACAGTTCTTTTGCATGGACAGAAATTAAGCCTGGATCTCCTAGTCCAGACTGATTTTCACCTGTGCATTGAGGATGTATGGAGGCCTGATCAAAGTGATTGTGTGCTCAGCTTATTCCTAAGATCACTACCAAATTCAGCACAGTCTATTAAGTGCTCAGGTACTATGGTAATGAGCTCTGTCTAAAATCCTTGTCAGATAAGAAAGACAGAGTGACCTTTAAATCCACTTGCTTTCATTTTGGCATCTTATCAGCATTTTACAGTTCCTTCTTAATGTGTAGAAGTGTAGAAAGTTTCATAATTCATTTCAGCTGTTGAGTCCAAATATGAAAATACTGGAGAAATAGTCACTTGGCTCAGAAATAAATTGTACTTTGAGACCTAAAATAGGTTATGCATGGCTTTCCTAATGACTGAGATGGTATCAAGATCACAATACGCACGATGCCTCATTCCTAGCAGAACTTTGTGCACAGTGTAGCTAAACCATTGTTAAAATTACTGTCTGCAATTTCGAATGAGTCAAAAAAAACCTCTTCTCCTTCCGTCAAAATCAAAATCTGAATCCTTTTTGACTAGTCCTGTATTTGTTGGAGTGAATCCTCTCCTCCCACAGTGTTTGGTGGCAATTTGGTGAGAGTTTAAAATGTTTTTGTGTAAGGGTCTCCTGTAGCCCTCTTACTCATGGGGTTCTGGGCTGTGTTATGGTCTGTCCTCGGAAACACTCCTTGCAGAGCAGAGATGTGAGCAGAAGACATGGTGGTGGAAATCAAAAAAAATAAAGTAAAAAAAAAAGCAGTTCCAAAATTTCTTCTCTGCTTCTCCATGCATCAGAGAGTCTCTCATGCTGTGGGCCTGGAAGGGGGTGAGGAGTAGAGCTATTTCATCAATGCTGCCAGCTTTGAACTCTTGACTTGGACTGAAGCCGGCAAATGCTGAGCTTTTGATTGTATATCAATATTTGTAGAATTATACAATCAAGAGGTAATGTCTTTGCTTTTTATTTTAAGGGAATTTCTTGTAGGATTTGTCTTGTATTTTTCTGCATTATCCTATTTAAGAACAGTGATCAATTCAGGACAAAGGCCTTTACAGAATCGCAGAGTCATAGGAATTGGAAGGGATCTCCAGAGACCATCACTGCTCCTAAAGCAGGTTCCCTAGAGAAGGTTGCAAGTAGCTGTGAGAAACAGCCACCTGCCATGCAGTGGAAGAAACTTGAATCAACCTTGTCTGCATCAGTGGACGTTGCACACCACTCTTTTGAGAAATCCTTTGACTCAAACTTCACCCTCCTTCTGCTGGAATTACCAGCCTGCTGTGGCACTAAAATTGTCTGAAAGAATGAAGTTTTCTAAAACTTCAGGTTACCTAAAAGCCTCAAACTTTAGATACAGCATCCTCCTGAGTGTAATCACTGTGGAAATTGTGTGGTTCTAGTGCAGAGTTAACCTCTAGCAGACAGAGAGAGGTGTGAACAGAGATAATATTACAGGTTGTCTTCAAAACCAAAACATTTAAGCATTTTGTTTAGGTCTGAACAAACTATTGCGGTGTGTAATATTGCTGTTGCCATGAAATAGTTGGGCTTGAAATCACTGCATGTAGTCATGTGGGTTTTACCTGCCTGTAGATAGATCCCTTTTCCTTTCCCTGGAACCTAGTTATAGTAATGACAGATAGAGAGAGATACTCTTGTGATTTATATCACAGCTGCAACAATGGTATGTGAAGACTTGTGGTAGGAGACATGAATGCCAGTAATCTAAGAGTTATTTAGATTCCAAATCCCATAATGTGTTGGCAGAAATCTTACAACTCCATTAAGTTGTGTTATACTCTATGGAAAATAGACATATCAATCATCTTCAGTTACACATTTAGAACTCGTGATATTTAAAAGAACAATGATCTTTAAGATATAAAAATAGAATACTCAGTCTATCTTAGCAGACTTAGCTCAAGTTACATGGCAGTTGAAATTGTCCCGGTGATTTAAAGTATTCTGGGCTGCATCAAAAGAAGCATGGCCAGCAGGACGAAGGGAGGTGATCCTGCCCCTCTGCTTTGCTCCAGTCAGACATCACCTGGAGTTCTGAGTCCAGATGCAGAGCCCACAGCACAGGAGAGACATGGACCTGTTGGAGCACATCCAGAGGAGGACCACAAAAATGATCCAAGGAATGGAGCACCTCCCCTGTGAGGACAGGTTGAGAGATCTGGGGCTGTTCAACCTGGAGAAGAGAAGAGTCAGAGGTGACCTGATAGCTGCCTTTCAATTTCTAAAGGGAGACTACGGAAAAGAAAGGGACAGACGCTTTAGCAAGGTCTGTGGTGAAAGGACAAGGCAAAATGTTTTCAAACTAGGAGAAAGTAGATTTAGGTTGGATATGAGCAAAAAGTTTTTTACAGTAATAGCGGTGAAGCACTGGACCAGGTTGCCCAGAGATGTGGTGGATGTCCCATCCCTGAAGACATTCAAGGTCAGGCTGGACCAGGCTCTGAGCAACCTGATCGAACTGTAGGTGTCCCTGTTCATTGCAGGAGAATTGGACCAGATGACCTTTAAGTTCCCTTCCAAGGACTCTATGATTCTGTAAAGTCACTACGGGGAACAAATTAACTAAAATTAACATAGAAAGAAAGCTTAGATGAGAATAATGTGCATGCACAATGGAGCTGTGATCTGTCCCAGAGCTTTGTGCAGCCTACCAGAAACAAAGATCATGTAGTATGAAAAAGGATGTTGTGGGTGCTCATCCGTTTCTCACCAACGGGCTATCTGCAGTTGGAGGTTTGAAACCCACAAGATGAAATATTTATTGTAGTTGGGGACACTGAAGTGTTTGCCGAGCAATTGGAGAGAGACTGCACGAGAATTATGGTAAATGCACAATTTTGGAACACATAGCTGCACAGTGAGCAGCAAGATTGATGTAGAGGAGGAAAATGGTAATGGGCATTTATCCTGGAGGATATGAATTCCAAAGACACCCTAGCACTGGATAGTTTTATTTTCTGTTCATCTCCACTACTTTGTACAAAAATTAGGTCTTAAGGGACAAGGGAAACACTGCAGGAAAATCAGCTTTCTGTTTTCTCCGGTAATGTTTTGTCTCTAGTAAAAAGAAAAGAGAAAACAAAAAAAGCCAGAATGAAGTAGGAAGTGCCAGATCAAATCAGACCAGACACATGGACTAGCTAGTATACATATCCAGTCTGTAACAACAGCTCCAGCCAGATGCCTCAGAGGAATGTGTACTAAACCTGCAGAAGGCAGATGTTGGATAATCTGTTCTCAGTGAATGTTTCATCCTAAATCATAACAGTTACAGATTGATTTAAAACCTGAAACATGAAGTCTCACATCCCTTTCATAAAAGTTTTGTTAGCATTATCTGTGATCACTCTGGATATTCCTGTTATTTGTGCAAGTCTTGCTAATTTCTTGGCCCCAATGACACCTTGTGGCGAGGAGTTCCATTGGCTGGTGCCAGAATTTCAGCCTTTTCTTGGCTTTACATTTCTTCTCTTTTCATTTATCCAAGTTTTTCTATTTTACATAAATGTGCATAGTTCAAGGTTTATTCTTGGTTTTCAAGAACCTCAGAACCTGAACATCCTTAATAAGGAGAAGTTTGTTGTAATGGACTAAATCTCTCTGGTCAAATACAAAGTCATAAGGTTATAGAGTTACATGTCTGTCTGCACAGTTGATGATTGTCATTGCAAACTGCCTTGCATTTATTTCTGACAAGTGAGTTCAACTCTTTCTCCGCACAGGAAACAAGAATTTTACGTATTCCTATGACACTTACTTGGGTTGTGTCTAGCTCTAAGGATGGGGACAGTTCTCAGGTTCAGCGATCTCAGTTCTTTCCGTTCTAGTTTACATAAAACAGTGAAGAGTTCAGCCAGTTCAGTAGAGGAAGTTTGGGTTCGTTGTTTCAAAGTATTGCCCAATGGCATTTTAACACTAGGAAAATAAGCAAACAGACAAAAACAAAACAAAAAAGAAAAATAGAAAAAGGAAGAAAAAAAAGAAAAAAAAAGCATACCTAAGGTGCATACCTAACTTTCTCTTCCTGTTTCTGGGAGCCTTGTTGTTTGCATGAAAAGACACAAGAGGTGTTAAGCCAGGGAAAAGTCTAAAGCGGGATCTAACTGCAGTCTTTGAGTACCAATGACCCTATTCTCAGAGGGAATCAGCAGATGCAGCGAAGGAAATTCCCACTGAATATAATGAAAAATTTTCACTTGGAGTAGTTATACGTGAAAGCTGAACGAGACCTTGAACAACTAGTCAGAACTTTGAAGCCAAACTTTCTCAGAGAAAGGTCTTAAACCAGGTGACCTTGAGAGGTCCCCTTCCAACATTAACTATTGTATAATTTTGTGATACAGCATAATTCCTATCTAGAATTAATCTACCTGAAATTTGTCCAAGGTCCAAAATGTTACCTAGGATTAACCTCTTAAGAGCCCAAATTCAAATCTTTATCCTCAAAATCAAACTTCAAGAGAATTAAATGTTTCAGAGGAATAATAAAGATTGATTTTAGAAAGATCTTGCCTTCCCACAAACACTGTCCAATGTTAATCAAATTCAGAGTTTGATCTTCAGTCTCTGTTCAATTATAAACCTGCTGCCATGATACCCTGACAGTTATTTGGATTTATTACTGTAAGGAAATTTAAAGTTGAGGAGAGATCAAACCGAACTAAGTAAAACAAAAAATAAGCATCAACATTGTATTTTGAAGGTAAATGTAAGACATCAGATGAAAGAGCTCAAATTTGATGTCTGACTACACCAGCAAGTGCTGAGCTTGTAAAATAGAGTAGTTTTATAATTACGTCTATATCTCCTCTACCTTTGATCAGAGAACAGTGCTTTAGCACTGATTAAAACCTTCTTCTTGACAATTAGGAGACAAAAAGGGTTTGGGTTTATTGGTTTTGCTTTTGTTCTTTTTTTAATAAAACCAAGCTGAGGATTCCAGATATTGTTTACACCAGACAATGAAGCATGGCTAAAGGATCTCTTAGAGACAGTAAGCACTCAGTGAACTTGCTGCACTTGCGCAATAGAGCTCAGAGATGTTAAGGATGAGTTATATTTACATATAAAGTGTGTGTTCTCGGTGTCGATCTGCTTCAAGTTCCCACAGCAGGGATTGCTAACAGTGAGGCTGGTTGCAGAGCAGGCTTGAGCAAAGGCATTCCCGGCACCTCTGCTTTATGCCCCTTTGTGCTGTCTGAACGTAGCTCCCAGTTCTACTGGGGTCACTGATCTGCAAAGCTTGATGGCATGGGGACATCCAATCCTGTTGTCAATGCTGAAGCAAGTTCAGGTCATTACATCCCTTGGAGATTTGGTGAAGAGCATTGCGGAGAGCAACATGGGTGATGAATGGATGGAGTGATGGTGTAATTAAACCTGACATATGTTGTTATAAATCAAAACTGACAGAAATCCCAGAAATATTTTAGAAAGCTCTGTGCAGTGTGGAATGTCCAAGTCTTTCAAGCAAAACATATAACCAAAATCCTGACCTTTCTTGTCTTTAGTGAAACTACAACCATATTTTAAATAACTGATTTGAGCATGTGATGACTGAGAGCATGGCATTTCTTGATCAAGGGCAGCAAGTTATACATTAGAAAGGATGGGTAGATAGATCTAAGTTTTCTCCTTCCTAGAGATACAATGCAAATCTTTCATCTAAAAATATACTCTCATCCTTAGGTGTATAATGCTAGACTTACTTCTGTGCTCACAGAAAAAAGAAAAAAGAATACTGATCAGATTTTTCAAAAATATTCTTAAGTTTTAAAAAATAAATAAATAAAGAAAAGAAGACCTTAACTCTTTCCAAAAGTTTTATCTCAAAGATAGAAAATCTGGAGACCTCTTGAAATCTGCTCTGGACTTAGCTGATGTTGCTGGCTCTCCCTGGAGGTTGTTCAGACTCTGCCCTGAAAACGGGAAGAATGAAATTCATGAGCAGGCAGGCTGTCTGGAAATCAGATCACAACCTTCTGCTTGCCCTTTATTTCCCGACAGATTTGATTAGAAATAGGATTATTCAGTACTTCCTGCTCCAAGGAGAGGTTGGACTTGGTGACCTCCACGGGTTCCATCCAACTGAAATTACTGCAAGATTCCACGGTTCCTTCCTCAACAGTTGTGTAATAGTAAGAAACATCCATCATACTTGGCCATAATTTAGTTTATGCTTTTTCTTTTATCTTAGCCAAAGATTGAACTAAAGAATGATATGATTTTGCAATTAAAATAAGAAACTTTAATTAAATGATGTTCTCTCCTTTCTCCTGAGAATCCAGTCTTTGAGTTGCCACTGACAATATCTCACACAAGTACACCACAGGGATTTATTCTTAGAAATTTCTGTTATTCTAGATCTATGTGTTCCACGAGAAGAAAGGAGTGGCCTCAAAGTAACATTTTCTATGTTTCCTGAAGATTTCATCTGCAAAGATTTCCAAGCACTTAGTTGCTTGGGATGAAAACAGGAAGATTAATAAAATGAACCTAGCAATGAATATTAGTAGTCCTTAAGTTAAAAATATTTCATCAGGATGCATATGCCATCCTTTAGCCTTTCCACCTAGTTTTTCATGATGGCCAGAAAAGCCAGAGTATCTCATTGTTTCAAAAAACATTTTTGCTGACAAAACAAGAGAGTGGCTTATGAACATTGCCTCTCTCCACTTAACCCATGAAGGCCCATCCTGTCACTTTCTGCTAACAAACTGATCATTTTCCTGAATTGGCAAAGCTGAATATTTTTCACCAGACCTGCATGTGTAACCGCCTTAGAAAGTACTCAGGACTGGGTATCAGTCAAAACAAGCATATGTGAAAATTCACCATTTTAGCAGATGGAATCAGAATAGCTCAATTGCATACAGTAAAAGCCTTAATATTTACACAGCTGGCAAGTTTCCTGTGGTCTAAAGCACTGGAGCTTTTGCTTTTGGAGACAGAAGAACTAAATCAAACTTGAACTCAGAAAACACTTTGTGTTTAAAATCTTAAGATGTTATAGAGAAATTCCCCATGGAAAACAAAACCCAAAGGTTAGGATATTTGAGGAAAGAGTGTAGCGTTTTTCCTCAGCCCACTAAAATATGAAGTAAAGCAGTGATACAGTGAAAGCTCCGTTCTGGATTCTGTGACATTTTCTACAATCAGGCTTTTCTTGATGCTGCTCTTTGGCCAGATATCTCACCTCTTGCCTCTCCTGACTAATATAATTGTGTTGACAGAACTCCACAGTACAAAGAAAATCAACTTCTGAATTTTACTGTGTTGCCTCTGTGAAGTCCAGTGTAACAGGAGAGTGTGTTATGAAACCAGCCATTAATATTACACAGTTATGAGTCACTTACTACACAGCAATTTTGCCAAGAGTAAAAACCCTTTCTTGAAAACATTTTCAGTTGGAAAGTTAACTATTTCTGACAGCATGTTCTTAAACTAGAATTGTCTTGTCCACAAGGAACTCAAAATCCTTTTCTAACACCATACAAATTAAAGTGTGTTTGTTCACGCTTCTCTTGACAGTCAGAAAATTTTGAACCAAGTGAAACTTTGCCAGAGCTGAAACCTGTTATGGGAATGAAGTAGCTCTGAAGGACATTTCAAATGCAGGGCTAATGCTTCTCTCACACTTGGTGGTGTAAGGACTGACATGGGATTTATAACTGTTGGCTTTGACCTTTTGCCTTGACAGAGCAGGACAAATGAATTCTGTTCGGAATCAGGCACAACCAAGTCACAGAATCACAGAATCACAGAATCACAGAATCACAGAATTGTAGGTATGGGAAGGGACCTCTAGAGATCATCGAGTCCAAGCCCCAAATCCTGAATCTTTGCCCTGTGTTTGTATTTTAGCTACAGGGCAACACCATTCATTAAGTAATAAGGTTTAGCTTTCATTCAGAAAGTGGATGTTGGTACCTCCATGCTGAAATAGGCCAATGTCATGTTGTCTTCTCAATAGAATCTTCCTTTGCAGCAGACAAATACTGAAATCGAGAAAGTTGCCTTGAAATGGATCTGGCACTATCCAGTCCCCTCTTTTTTCATACAACTTGCTCATTATGTACAGAGGTGGACAGAGAGACTTGGATTATGTTCCGAACTGTTACCACAGTGATGCTTTGCTTGCTGGAAAAAAATAAAAAATAAATGAAATCGTGTTTCCTCATCCTTTATGGCTGGTTGAGCCAGCCTGAGAGAGTACTTTGACACCTCCAGCTGTAGGTTGTATTACTCATGTCCTCTTGTGACAAATACGGCATTTCAAAGCAAAATGACTTTCAGTTATCCATCGTGGTTTTCTACATGTTGCTGTCATGCCCTGTAAGGTCCCTGCTAGTGTTGTTCTTCAGCTGCGTCAAAAAGATTTGTCCCACCGATTCTGTGCACAAGTTATAAAATTGTTTGACTAAAGATGCTGTATTCATGCAAAGAAGTGACCAGATTTCACAGATGCTATTCATGTACTTGCTCACACTCTGGATAGAGTACTTAATTCCTCTTAAACAGAGTTACTAGAGAAGCTCCCCACATAGATCTTTGTGTTTGTTTATGCAATTCTGTAGTATTTTGTCTAATGCATTGAATATCTTATACTATCTATCCAAGTGGACAGTTTCGGTGCTTTATGTATATAGCAACCTGTGAAAACTTTCGAAATGTTTATCACAGCATTCCAGCTGACATACATACTAGGACTCATGATGTGAAGATTCAAGGCTCCCCATGGACTCAAACTTTGCTTCTTTGCTCTCCTAGACATCTAAATCACAGAGATCACATCATCGCAGCTTTATAGGGAAGGTGGTGGCTTTCATCACAAATTGCACAAATGTAAATGGGGCAAGAATTTAGATCTCTTGTGTCACATGCCTGCTGCATCTTCAATATTCACTATGTACTCAGTTTTGCCAATGTTTTCCATTTAATAGGGGGATATTAGAGACAAAACCACAAGAGCAAACTGATTTTTAATTTGTTCTTTGCAGAAGGAGGCTGGAATGTAAAAGCTGAAGAGCTGAACCCTTGTAGAGTACACCCACTGCTGAAACAGGACCAGCTGCCTTCATCCTAAATTCACTCTGGCCACTCATTGCTTTCACATCACCTCTTGCTAAGAGTGCTAGTTATCAGACACCTTCTTAAATTTCCACAGATCGCCAGTTTATTTTCTTTAAAGAAAGCACCCATTGATGGAGACAGCACTTTTCTCTCTGGCTAGATAACACAGGACACAATGCTGAAGGCCCTGGAGAGCACTGGGCTGGTTCATCATACAATATTTTAACAGACAAACATGCAAGGAAAACAACAAGGACAGCTACCCTGTGTAATGAAAGCTCAATGATTTAAAAAGCAGCAGTGTGTGTGTGAGGAAGGAAGGGAGGCTGGGGGATGGGCCAGCAGGTTTCACTTGCCAGACCAGGGGTAACAAAAAAATTATCCTCATCCAATAGACCATGAAAAAGGATATTACCAGGGTATGAGAAAAATATTTTAGGGGGACAGAATGTATTTTTTTCTGCCCCTTTTCTAAAGCCCTGTTATTTTGCTGTTCTTGGCTTGCATCTGTTAAATGCTGGAATGTCTGCAGGGACATTTTGAAAAGCTGCACAATGTCAATTAAATTTGCCGAGCAGTATATCTTTTTGGAGTACGTGTGACCTTTTCTGTTTGTCATTTCCTGGGCATCACACCAAGTGATCCTCTTAGGATGCTGGCTTTGTGGAGCAGGCCCACAGCAGCAGGACTGCAGGAACTGCAGGTTTCTGGGACTGCTGCCAACCTCCGGATAATTGCCATCAGCAGGAAAGAGCTAGAAAAGCTTGGCTGAGTCCATCTTTTACAGATAGATTGACCCCTTTCTGCCACTGCAGAATCACGGACAGAGAGAAATACATCTCCAAAAAGAGAGAGGGGAGGGGAGAAGGGGGAGAGAGGAATGATTACAGCCAGAAAGCTACATCTGATCCGAACAGGGGAGATTTGGAGGTTACACTCGCTGCTTTCCTATCAGCAATATTTTTAACATCTTCTGTTTTAAGGCAGATGAGCCTGAGAATGAGGTTTAAATGCTCAGCTCTGTTATAATAAGACTGGCGTTTCTGTGAAAGCAGAATCAGTGCTCGGAGAGTGAGGTGGGAAGTATGGGAATTTAATACCTTCATGTGATACATCTGCTGGGAAATAATTTTAACATATATGCAGCAAACGAAAGAGAGAGAGAGAATGTGTTCTGAAAGCGACTGCAGGTGCTTGGAAAGGATATGGGAGAGAATAAAAAAGAGAAAGGATTCTGCGTGACCACGGTTCAGCTCAGTTTTGAAAAGCAGCAAGAGCCCCCCCGAGCCCTACAACAGTGGGGTGTGGAAAGCAGTACCTTTAACACCCCTGTGTCCAGACAGTGCCTAACTGGGGCAAATGGTGATGCTGTGGACAGGCAGTGATGTCAGCAATCAGGACTTCAGATGCATTAATTCTGCATGTGCCCACCCACCTCAGTGTTATGCATAGGGTTCGGCAGTGCTGTAAACAAATACCCTCAGTGACTGCAGCACAGGAATTTCCAGACCAGACATGAGCTTTCCATCCTGAGCCCCAGCAGCCTTCCTGGTGCTTCTCAGCAGAGCTATGGCAGGCAATGGTGGAAACCTGGCTGAAATATCAAGCCTGCCCTAGGCAATCCCAAACACTGAGGTCCAGGTCCAGTTCTGCACCAGGGTGAGGGGAAAGAGGTGATGGGTTCAAGAGGGAAGCAGTTGTTGCCTTAACACATGCTAGGCATGGGCACTAAGATTCAGCCCCCTCCCTCCTCTTCTTCCACCACTCACTGAGGTGCAGTGGTCATGCAAAATAAAGAAAATATGAGCCACAAAAATGCATAAAAATAAGTATGAGCTCTGAAAATCAAAGATCTCTACGAAAAAAAAAGCTCCTGAAACAAAATCTCTCTGCTGTGTCTCTATTAATAACAAGATGTTTAATGCCATGAAAGCCATAACACGCAAATTCATTCACTAGCAATGCTGCTTTTTCTCTTTTCTCACCCCTGATCTATCTCTCAGTTGCCAACATATATAATACTTGGGTTACAGTCATGTCCTGTGGCTCCAGACTGAGGGAGCTTCAACAGATAAGGCGCTGAGCAAACATGTATGGAGACATAATGCTGTCAAATGTTATCCAGGTCATATAATCTGTAGCTACATTCCTCCCTCTGAAAAACATGCTCTGCTCACAAATGCTTGGCCTGCTTCTGTGTGTGACACTCAATGTCAGTGAGTGACATCTCACGGATGACACGTTATTGGTAGAGCAGGTGTTGGTGGCAAGGGCTATATTTAAAAAGCAGAGGTCTAAAAATGGCTTTGCAAGGCTCTGTGTTTAACAGGTCTCAGTCATTTCCAGAGCAGATCTGAAGACCTTTCTTCCCTTCCTCCACCAGAACGGGAAAGCCAAGGGGTGCTTCCCTGGCTCACCAGAAGAAATGCCATGCCGTCTGGGACACAACGTTTTGTCGTTCACATAAAAGAAAACATGCATGTCAGAAGGGTTTCCAAAGCCGTAAATTAGAAGGCATTTTTTACAATAAATGAGGCAAATTTCTTTTAAGTTTATCATTGCAGCAGCTTCCATTTGTCAAAGCATAAATCTACCTTCATCAAACCCAAAAGTTACTGTAGACAATGGCAGATCATAGAAACATGGAATCACTAAGTTTGAAGAAGACCTCTAAGACCGTCATGTCCAATCATCAGCCCATCCCCACCATGACCACTGAAGTGTCTCTGATTGCCACATCTTCATTTTTCTTGAAAACCTCCAGGAACAGTGACTCCACCACCTCCCTAGGCTGTCTGTTCCAGTGCCTAACCACTCCATCTGAGAAGAAATTTTTCCTAATATCCAACCTGAATCTCTCCTGGTGCAACTTAAGGCCATTACTTCCTGTGCACATTGCCTTGGACTAAGCAACAGCATACATTTCTGGTGTGCCACTCGTTCTGTGGTAACTGTGTATGTACCCAGTTCTGACTAAAAATGTGTGGTTAGCTGTTCTGAGATTGGCATGAGGTTGAGCATGTGTACAGAATCATAGAATCATAGAATTGGAAAAGACCTCTAAGATCGTCTAGTCCAAACATACACCTACCATCAATATTGCCCACTAAACCACTAAATCATGTCCCTTAGTACCACATCTAGTATGATGCGCTCTGTAGGATAACTGTGTAGCCTTAGGATGTCTTGTCTGCTTGCCTCTGTCCAGCTAAAATTTTACTCCTAACTCCTCTACACTGCTGAAGCAGTTTGCCACCCTAGGCAACAGGGAAGTTTCTGAGAGCCAAAGGGTAATTTAGGGCTGTCAAAATGATGCCCAGCCACCAGCACACCATCTGCAATGAATGGGAATTGATGGCCACCCTTAACTCTTCTCTGTTGCAAGCAGGGTTTTCGAATTGTTGAGTTCCAGCACTGTGCTAGGAGTTTTGGTGTGAGTTTACATAGAGGACATTCTAGATAAGACAGAAAGGCAATTCAGGCCTTTTATTTTGGGTGCAGGATGTAGGTTTGGGCTTGTTCTGGAGGCAGCTTCCATTTGATCCACTTGTGAATGCGTGCTGAGGAAAGAAAAGGTGGTGGGATACTGCTCTGCTGGCCTCAAAAACTGGTGCTGTCCATTCAAGTTAATTTGAAAAGCACTGCCAGACTTCAGCTTGTGATGTGTTATTCAGCTACTCTTTCTGCATGCTGCTGAGAGTAATCCTAGTTTGAGTGTGGCCTCTGGTAAAAACAATGGAACAAATCTGAAATTTAAGCTGCCTGTATGCCCATTCATTTATTCCCTGGAAATTGAGCAGGATTTGTTTTTGTTTGATTTGTTTTATTGTTTCGTTTTTAATGAATATATGTTAAGAAACAATGTATTATGGCTGGAGGAACTGTCCACATCAACAAATCCATTCATCTGTGGGTGACATATATACAAGAAAAGATCTCTATATTTCATTTTGTTTCCATTTGCAATCCCTAGTTTACAGCTGAGGCACGTAAATGCTTTGAATAGTCTCACTGAATTCAGGAGGAAGACCCATGGGCCTAGAGGGAAGCACGTGACAGAGGACTCTGTCAAACCACCCTCCAGCACCAGGTGCTGGAAGGCACAATGTTGGTAGCTGACCTGAGGAAATTAGGCTATATAACTCACTTTGTTTCCTCTCTTTAGCACAAAATATTTAAAAAGAAACCAAGAGCAACAGTTTTACCCAAGCCAACAAAAATCAAACTACTTGCAGCAGGTGAGGTGCAGCTTGACTTTGGGGAATCAGTGGGACCAATGGTGGCTCAACAGCAATCGAGAGGTGGGCACACAGACAAAAGCACTGAGGATGAGGTTCAAGCCTAGAGCAGAGGCCTCCATGGGAACAGCCACAATATTGACAGAGGAGTAATATAATTTGTGGTGTGCAAAAACAGCCTAGATCCTTAAAATAAAGAAATCTCACACACAAGCAAATTTCTCAAATCTGTTAGCTACCTTTTGAGTGAATGGCTATCCATGTGTCAGATATATTAGTTTGATATAAACCCCACAGCTCACACAGGACCCCCTGGATGGGTTTGATAAAGGAATAGTGCATCTCTATGAAAGTAAGTCGATGGAACAAAGGTGTTCTCATTCTTTAGCATTGTAGAAGAAAAAGTCTCAACCCTCCCACCTCTTTCTGTCTCCTGCAGTCTTCAGCTATGTTTTTTACAACTTTATACCTTTTTTTAAAAAAAAAAATAAAAAAATAAAAAAATCCTCATTTATGTCTATCGAAGAAGGTCTACTGTAGACTCCTAAAGTGGAAGGAGAAGAAAGAGAGGAAATACCAGCACATCAACCCACAAATAGCCAAACCACTAACAACTCGCTGACACCAGCTGGGTTGAGAATACACCTATATATGACAATTTGTCAAAGAGCTCTTCTGTTAGGAAGAAAAGTTATTGTAAAAAAGAGATACAAGACATGTGACCTACCTCCATCCTGCTCACCATACCACCACTTCTGTCTGACATGGGGATCAAAATATTGTCACAGCCCTGTATACACACAAGTTATCCATAGCTCTGACTTGAAGCAGTAAATCTCTGTTAGCTTCCTGGAAACTGCTGAGAAGAGATTTGCAGGTGCATGGGAAACTTTTGGTGACTTTACATTGAGCTTGAAGTTCCTGAAAAAAAAAAAAAAAAAGCAGCAGAAATATAGCAAGACATTTGCATTATGCAGCAAAAATATCATCTATGTGAAATCTTGTATTCTGTCATGTGCTTCAGGGTCCTTACCCCCTTTCCCCTTTCTTAGATAGTTGTTAAGACAAATAATTATTTTATTCCTTAAATTAACTAACAGAATACTGGAATGTTATTTTCTCTGTCAGCCTGGGCTAAATACAAGATCTTACCTTCATGTTTTTAGCTGCAGATTCACCTCCTCTTCACACAAAACAAATGCACCAAAAACTTACCCGCTACCTCTCTCTTGTTTAAATTTCTCTGTGATTTAGGGGAGGCAAATAATGACCTTTTGCAAAGGTAAGAAAGCTGAAAAGGCAAAAGCAAAATATTTCTCCTCTAAACATGTTGTTTTTCACTTTGTATGTCTTGGCAGCCTAACAGTCTGAAAACACCCACCTGAATTCTCCGCACTCAACAGAGCAGCCCAAGGATAAAGCCTCCAATAAATCCCATGTGACTGAAGCTGTAGGAATCTGACTGTGAGTAAAAACATTTTAAACATGATTGCTATACCTGTTAGTAACGAAAGAGCTCTTTTGAAGCAAATAATTTTCTTGGAAACATCTGAATCCAATCATTTAAAGCTGAGAGCCCACGTCTATGTTACACCAGTGTTCTACCCTCTACATGGTCTGTCCGCTGCCTCGAAAGAAAAGAGTTTACCTTGTCCATCTATCATTTAAATGGTAATGAGTTAAATGAATTCCACCTCACTTTGGAGCTTCAGAGCAAGCTTGGGTTTATTTATTCATGTAAAGACACAGGGACAAGATGGCATTGCTGAACATGTCTCCAATTTATGGAAAATAAAACTATACTAATCTAGTGCATTTATTAGCTTTTCTGTCAGATGCTTCCATGAGTGTCCAGAGATGGGAGTCTGCTCTGCAGTTCTGTTCTGACTGGAACAGCATCTCCAGAAACGTAAATGTTATCTTAAGGTCATATGCTGATGAAAATCACTGTTTTGCCAAACTCTAATTTCTTGGTCATTTGACAAAGCAGCTGCTATGCAGTTATATGGTACAAAGAAAACTCTTAAAGATGGATGGTTTACGTGTTTGATTTGGCATATATTGTACTGATTCAAAGGTAAAAATTAAAATAGATGATTATATTACTTGATCTAACTGAATAAACAAGTGACCTCTCGTAAATACATATATACACCAGAATGATATTTCAAAACGAAATTATTCATCTTCACCTTACGTAGTCCTCTGAGAGCTTCTGTGCCCATATTTTGTAGAGAAAAAAAAAAAAAAGCGAATTTCCTAGTGCCAGATACATTTAATTTGTAGCATCATAGACTGGTATTCAGAAAAGTGCCTGAATCAGAGGAAAATGCAGAGCTTAGACAACTGTCACATGACAGCATGCTCTGCAGCTGGTGTGCATTAACAAAAATAAAAATTACAAGGTTTAGGTAATCAACAGCTGGTATCAGCTGGTACGGTACCTCGTCAGTGCCTTCAAGGTCTGTGAAGATTATTTTTTACCACCTGGAGGATATCTACCATTGGCCAATGTCAGAAACACCATAGTGGAGACTTCTGCTGCTGCCTTGGCAAGGCTGTATGAGTGCTTTCTTGTGTGAGTGGGAAACATGCAATGTGGAGTCAAGGAACACGATATGATATGTTTTAGGAGGTTGTGCTGTCATAGATAGTCATTCAAGGGCTTTTTAGTGCGTGAGAGGCTGCTGACAGAGGAGTCATGCTGCTTGGAAGTAAGCTTTGGATTACACAAAGCTTTGTGTCTAGGAAGAGCTGGAAGATGTGCTGGAGCTGCAGCAGGGTTTATTCTCTGCATTCAAGCTCTGAGCTGTTGGTTCTGGAAGCAAAGATGTACCTGGGAGCCGAACATCTGGTGACGGATGGGGAGGGAAGCGCTGCCCTACACTTCATTTGGCCTTCATCTTGCAGTGAGAAAGACCAATTATTCTCAGAAAAAATAGTCACCAGTATTTTCTCTCACTAAAAATTGCTCTAGTTGAAGAATACTTTTGGTACTTCGTAACAGAAAAGTAAAAATCTTAGAGTTTGGGATTTCTGTGGTTTCTTCAGTTCTCTCTTTCTCCCTTCTCAGCTGTGAAGTTCAGAGAAGTTCCAAATGAGGAAGGTTATTTTTCGTTTATGTCGGTCATTATATCCAGCATGCATTTACATCCTCACAACACCTACGTAGCAAAGGAGGTAGGAAAATTGTCCTGGCAAAACATAAACATGAGTAATAAAGAAGCACTACCTTTCAAATCAGAAATTTAACACTAAAACAATAAAATTTATCAATATTCAAGCTAAAAAAAATCCTTTTCTCAAAAAAAAAATTATCTAGTACGTAGGCAAGTCTTCTCCCCCATCTGTTTACTGGTAATTTTGATGTATCACATCTCAAAATTAAACTTCCAGATCAAAATGGAGGATCAAAAAGACCTTCTGGATAAATTTTTAAGAAGAGAGGAATGTGAGTATGAAACATCTTTTGTTTAGAGACTGCACCATCATGGTCGCACGACATGGCAGGGGACATCATTTGTTCTGTAACAAGTCTGCTTTGATAAGTAGTTTCCTGCTTGTTTGTGACTTTTCTGCTAGTCTACTGAGAGACCTCAGGAACAACAAACCATCTTGTTCTGTGCCTCAGTTTCCTAACCCACAAATGTTTGCCTGTTCTTCCTCAAAAAATGCAGTGAAGGCCATTTATATTAGCATCTTTTAGCTTCAGCTGTCAGCCCATTGAGCTCATCCTCTGCAGTCTCCATCGGATGGGAACAATCTTGCAAGGCTGCATTTGCCTAGTGTAGCGTTTTTTTTTTCTCTTAGTAAATACTTCTATCACAATGAGAACATATTTCAATTTGTGCATCCTTTCTTTCAAAATTCAATTCACTTGCTGAAGTTTCCTGCTTTTGCAATTTACTTCTTTGAATTAGCTATGATACCTCCCTATGACACATAATTCTTGTGATACTTGTTACAGCTCCTTAAAATAAGTAAATAAATAAACCAGTAGCCTGGAATTCATCACTGAAATTGAATAATAGACCGGCAGAAAATTCAACAGTAAAACATCTATGTTGTAAAACTTCAATATTTGCAATAAGCCATGAGTCGAGGGTTGGCATGGCAAAATAGCTTATTCTATGCATATAATACCGTATCTTCATGACAAAAGCCCTGAAAGACACAAACTGAGCTGAAATGGAGCTACCAGTGCTGCAGCTCAATGAAGCACAGCACCTTGTCCTTGCTTAATGTAATTCCTCTTTGGGAAACATATGTTCCTTCCTCAAAGCTCAAAGAATGGAAAGGAGAGATCATAAAAGGAGCATAGTAAAGCAATAAGGCTCACATGCATCTACTCTGTGTGCAAAGGCTTTACACCACACTTGTGATCCCAGAACATGTACTTAACATCCAGCTGACCTTTAAGTGTGAAAAATGAATGATATGGAACTCCTTCTTCCAGGTTCTTGGACCTAATTACTCTCCCCCTCCAGTATTTGCACTCCATTTGTATTTTCATTGTTATATAGAGCTCTGCTCTTCACCGTCCCTAAGATTCAGGGATTTTAAGGCCAAAGAATCTCAGATTGCCTGTGTTACAGATTGTTAACTTTTACCCATTTGTCCCCAGGGTTGATCTCAGTAACTGATGTTTAGAGAAAACAGTCTTCCAGAGAGACACTTGGTCATGATCAGCAGGTACTGAGTAGTAGTGAACTCATGGCTTTCCTAAACAGCAAAAATTTCATCTTATTCTAAATGACAGTGGTTCTCCCCAAACCTTCCTCCATCTGTTAAAGAGCCCTTTTCCAACTGGGTTCTTCTCCCACACAAGTATTTCTACAGTAGCCAAATTACTTTTCCATCTTGCCCTTGCCCAAGTAAGCAGAATGGGTGGCTTTTTTCTTGTTGTTTTGTGGATTTTATTTTATTTTTGCATACTTGAAAGAAAGAAAACTGGGATGCAGTATTTACATTTCACCCACCCTGATTTTGTGCACAGGTGTAGGGCCACAAACAGATCCTATTGATTGGGAATATACATATAAGAAAGGTTTGTGAGTTTCAACATTAAAGATCCTGACATACAACATATGGAGTATAGCATGTATACATATAGAGTGGGCTAACAACCAGAGAGGTACTTATTTGGTAGTGGTGCACATTATGTCTTGAGGCAAGCTTAGCTGACTACTGCCAGAAGGGAAAGAACAAGGGTAAAGAAGTCAGAAGCACAATGTGTCAGAAACAGCAGATGAATCAAGATCTTGCATAAGCAGAGAAAGTAAAATAAGCTTGACCACTAATAACAAGTTTGGTAGATTTGCTTGCCTGGTCTAGGCTAAGATAGATCTAAATTCATGTTCAGCTCTTAGTGGGGTTGCCACCTCTCTCCTGCCATTCAGTCATCTCTTCTCATCCAGAGGCCACTACATGTCCTGGAACAGCTAGGAACACTGTCTCAGCAGGGCATGATGCTCAGGTTGAGTTACTCACCCATCGTGACTTCTCCCATATACACATCCCTCGCATTCCTTGCCTGTAGAAGGCTGTGCCTTTCCTACATATGAAATTTCATAACCGTGATAGGAACAACGCTTGCATTCTGTGTTCCGGCATAGACAACACCACGTTTGGCTGGATTAAAATGTGTTATGCCTCGTAAGTCAATCTTCACCAGTGATCTTGATTACACTGTCCCTGCAGTTATTTATACTTCTACCAATCCTCATTGGCTGCAAATTCTATCAGCGATGACTTGATATCTCATTCTACATTACTGATGAAATCTTCCAGTAGCTTCAGGCATAGGGTTGCTTCTTCGAAGACAGTGCTCAGAATGCTCCCAGTTAATGAGGATTTATCTGAATTTTCAGACCTGCCATTTACTCTTTAGTCAACTGATATCATACCAAGTGGCTTTTTTTCCTTCCCTTGCCTCCTCTTGCCTTTTTCCTTGAAAACTAAAACTGTGATATTCAGCAATGTTCTTTTCTACAACAGCTTGCTGGTAGCTCCATTAGAAGTAGTGGGTTCTTATCCCAGAGAAAGCATGTGATTATGTAGAACCACAATATAAATTGAAAGGTAAAGGCTATTTCCTGTGTTCCAACATAAATGCAATCCTTTAAACTACACTGTAATTATACATATATATAATCTAGTTCATAAAAACTTGCTTCTTCTACAAGTTTTGGATATACGGCAGATAGGTTTAGGGCTTATGTTTGTCTTATATTTTAACACTATTCTTAAATAAGCAGATTTGTTTCTGGCTATTTGTTTTGCCTTTGCAGTATGGTGTAAACACGCGCAAAATATTTCAGTCAATGTTAAAAAGATTTAACATTGTCCAAAAAATAACTAATCCACTGAACTATAGAAACAGCCAGGCATTGTAGCCATTCCCCAAACAGGGTGTTACGATTCAGATATCAACCTACTCTGTTTAATATGGTTTGGGTTTATGCAGTAGGTCATGGTGGTTAATGTCTAGTGAGCTGAAACAAGAATGGAAGAAAGCTGTAATGGAAAAGCTTGGTTTGAAAAGCAACTCTTCAAAGATGGCTATAACAGGCATGGTGTGTATCACATATTTTGGCTAAGCTGGACTTTGAAAGCCTTTGAGCTGAGATAAGCATGATCATCCAAGCAGGGCTTTTTAGCTTAAAACAGTCCTAATGTTGGACTATTGGCATGAGCTGGTGACAGCTGCAGAAGATGGAGGGGGTAAAACTGTAGTAGCATTATATCTTTGTTACAGAGAACAGCAGCATAGGAGAGGCAGCATTGCATAAATTGCACTTGTATGATCTCAGAAGAGGAACCATGATGGTATGGGCCAATTCTGGATATGAACGCTCAGCACCAGCACCCCCTCCCTCTTCTCAGCATGCTTGCAAGCCCCACCTGCTGCCTTCGAGCAGAAATAGAAATCAGAGTGCACTTTTTCCCCATTCACTTTTCAGAGCATGACAGAGCCCTGCCTCAGTTGTGATGAGACATTAGCTCTGGGCCTTGAAAGCAAGATGGTCAAGGCAATATGTTGATATGTGCAGACTAATTAACTCCTGGGCACTAATTAGCCAAGATGCAGATGGTTCTGCAGTTAGCTTGGTTGCTCTCTGTGCTGACCTCCAAAGGGTCCATTCTCAGACATGCCCTAGGCAGCAGTACACCAGTTTTTCTTGTTCATAAAGCCTCTAAGAGCATTAGGTCTTATTAGTCATCCTCCAGCCAGCCCATGGAAGCTTTCTGTCTAGTTCTAATGTAGAGATAATGGTATTTTGTAAATATGTCCAAGGGCTTGGTCATGGGGGGAACCTGAACCATTCTCCCTATAAAAATCACAGAGAAGATATGATGCCATTGGCGACAAACACACTTGCAAACCAGTCTGGGAAAATTATCCTAAGCTTCCATTTGCCCAGTTGTCACAGTATTGATCTTTTTGTTCTTATGTGTCTTCAAATGATCCAACATTTCTACGCAGTGTCCACTGACCAATGTATTCCCAATTTCTACCTTAAGCTTTGCCCCTGGCCTTATGGGGCGCTCCAGGAGAGCCTGTGGTGGGAAGGAGGCTAAATGACACCGGTGAGACCAAACTCAACGCTCACTAGGAGGCCCAAGAGCTTGGCTTGGTCTGGGATGAACTTCTGCTCATCCTGCTCTCAGGTTCAGAGATGAATTTGGAGAGGTGGAAAACACAAATCTTGTGAAATCAGTGCACAACGTTTGGGAGGAACAACAAATATAAATACCAATTTTGAGTTACTTTCAGAGCAAGCTAGCTGCCAAAGAAAGTTCTTTTATTCTGACCCCACCTCCATACGAAGACTTGTCCACAGACCTCAGGGGAAAACACCTGAGAAAACAGAAAAATCACTTACACTGCCTCCATCTTGTGTACCAGCACTTATGTGCTGAATTTCCTCTAAGCACAGCAGAACTGGCTTCAGGGCCCTTGAGCATTTTTTTTAACATTGTCAGTGCCTACTCATCAAAGTCTATTCAGATGTGCATCTGGCACCTGGAACAACTATCAGGGAGGTGGATGCTTTTGAATAATATGCTTAGTTAATCATCTAACAAAGACTAAACCTGCTAAACCTGAGAAGACACATCAGATTTTTCAAGGTACCAATGAACGTTGAGTCCCACAAGTGCCTGGGTTTTTAAATATACGTGTTTTTAACATACTTTTCATCCCTTTGACATGGTACAAGTATGCACCAATTCCCCTTCTCTGGTTAATCATGAGGCCTCCTTCCACTTTTGAAATCACTTGGAGAGCTGTTATTAAAGAGCAGTGCCCGGTGGGTAACACACAGCTCCCACCTCTTTCAGATCTTTTCTCTACCTTCCTTTTCTTATTCCCTCTGACAGCATTTGACTACGTCAAAAGTCTATGTTTCAGCTACAAAATTTCCTTTCCACTTGAATATTTCTGTGCATGTACCACTTTGCTTTTATAAAGATGTACAATTTAGTCTTCAAGTCATTGAAGAATGTCATCAGCATCTTGACTGTAGCATCCCCCCTCCATGCCAGCAGCGACATGCTGGAGAGGCTGTTAGCCTGCTGCATATTCCTTGATGTTCTGGACTCATGCTCTCAGGGGAACCCATTAGCATTTGCACTTGCAGGCAGTTTTCTCCTCCCCCGTTAATAATTATCCAGGGATGAGATAATTAAAATAGGTTCTAAGGCTATATAAGACCTCTGTCCATTTTTCCTACTTACGGAGCCCCTTTACAGAGAACTGTAATGTATATTTCGAGATAACTCCTGAAGGGTTTTGCACCTTTGCCATGTTCTTGTTGTCATTATGCTTGATCTAATTCTCCATTTCATTTCATTAACCTGAACAGGGGCAAATTTTGAAATCTAATGGCAACACAACACCAGTAAAATTTCCCTTGACACCCAACAAAGCTCTATTAATATAAAATGGATAATTTCATGGAGATGGACAAGAATGAAGGTCTGGTTAGCACAGTTTTCCTCCTATCCACATAATTGAGTCTCTGTATCTTGATTTTCTCCTATGAAATAAGAAGCCTCCTTTCATCCAGTCTCTGAATTAATGAGATTTTCAGAAGGAATGTGGCATCTTACAGTGCATTTGTACTTTACTGCAAATAGCCAACGCCAACACCAAGAAATCCAGCTCTTTGGATATTGCAGAGGTCTTTGGCTCTGCAAATCAGGAATACATGTGGGCAAATGAAGTGAATGAGATGTACTTCAGCAAGACTCACTGGCTTGAGAACCGTTGTGGCACTGCTCATCAATGCATGATGTGACTACACTCACAGTGATCTCAGCTCTAGACACTTGCAAAATAAAACTGGTAGTCAGTGCTGCTAGTGAATGGTATGGAAAGTTCCATGAAATTTTAGGAAAAGCCTATTTAAATGTGTGCTCCAAGAGCTTCACAGTCTGTCCTCTTCTAAATTTAATCTGGAATGACTTGACTGAGTTTGTGCTTCCAATTGCTCTCTTGCAAAGTGTCTGGAATCTGCAAGGTGAGCAAGTGTGCACATGCAGTACTACGAGCATAGCTTGGCCCTTGGATTTGAAATTTTTGGCCTATCTCTCTTAACAGCTATCATCCAGTTTGCCTGGGAAAAAAAAAAAAAAAAAAATAAAAACAGATGAAGAAATGGGAAATAAATATGCCTCCCATTTTTCAAAACTTGATGTTTTCTAACTAAACCCTATATTATTCATATGCTGCATATTTTATTACCGTTAGTTTCAAAGCTGTTGGAAATCACAGATCAGTTCCTCAGCTGCAATGTCTTTATTATGCATACATAAATCATGCATGGAAGGGCCCTGACAGTTGACGATGTAAACTCTCAGGAAGCAAAGCCCCTAAGCCATGTAAAAAATGTATGTCACAGGCAAAGAAGTATGTCATCTCTATTTCCTTTTTATGGATATTCTTGTCTTGTCATTATCAAGGAAGATTTTTTTTCCCTTTATTTCCTATTTAAATGTAGTTAGCGCAGAGGTAATTTGCAATGGTATTTCAATGAGACAAATGGAGTACACTTTCCTACATCTGCCTGCATCTTCAAGGATGAGCATGTTGTAATTATACTGTTCCAGTTTCATTAACAGCTCTGCTGTGCCCAATATGGTTCTTAAGTATTCGAATAAAATGCACGACAAAGTTCAACAAACTGTCAGGAGCAGTTCAGTGATATAGGACTCATGCAAATTACATCAGAATTGAGTTGTTTTCTAGCCATGGGTTGGTTACAAGAGTTGATCAGAAATTTTGGGGATAGAAAAATCTAAAAGCCAAGGATTCCTCATTGTTCTCCAGATGAAAATAAAACAAGTGCGCTAAAAACTGGATTGAGGTAAGAATGCTAAAGAATTAAAAGCAGATGGATTTGCAGTTCGTATTTTCAGTTTCTCAATCAAAGACTTTTTTTTTCATTTGATTTTTTTGGGAGGAGGTTGGAGTTCAGTATATTTCCTTCTTTAAGAAAAAATATTTTAAATGAAAAGTTTGGATTAGTCTAAAAAAGTAAATCATAGCAGACAAAAACTGTAGCGAATCTTTGATCAGAAAGTAAAAAATAACCATCCATATAATAAATTGGAGGAAACATGCCTAAAAGAGCACTAGACTATGAACGTTTCTCTGTGTACTATGGGTTAAGTGATAACTCTGTAACAAATCAGAAAAATCATTGACACTTTTCTACTATAAACGTGCATATGCTGAGCTTTCAAAACCATGGCCCTATAGACATATGGTAAAGCCCACATTTAATCATCTGAAGAGCAGTGAGCACCACCAACTGCCCACCCTTATTGCTGTATCTACTGAAGTTAGACATGTAAATCAGCATAACTATTGTCTTGCATGGCATCACTGCTAGGTAAAAAGGAACCTCCCGATTGACTATGAAAAAAAACCACATTTTCCTCAAGCAGCACATCTTTTTTAAGCTGATCTTCTCGTGCGTCCTCTTCTGTTCACACACATCTTCCAGATTTACTGCTATGTGATGCCCATCATTTATAAAGCAACTAAGACCAACGTACTCTAGCTACAGGATAGGTCAGGCCCATGTACTCCACAAAGAGGGGATCCTTCCCCCTTCATTCCCTCTTGAACACTTGTGCTGGCACTGCTGGTATCCTCTCCATGGTTCCTCCCCATTGCTCCAGTGCCCAGTGGTTGCGGTTCATCAGAGCAAGTTACCTTCAGTTCCCTTTGATGTCAGCTGAGCAAAACAGCTCATGATAGGCCATGATTCATCACACATATCTTAGGTCTTTATTTCAGATGAAGTCCCTCTTCCTCTGCACTGACCAGAGAGGACCCAAAAACAGCAGCTCAGCTGTAGGTGCTTGCATTTGCTAGCCTGTGTCTAAGTTCATCAGTCCTCTTTATGCAATGCATAACCTGGGACACCATTAAAAGGAACGAAGAGCGACAAGCAAACACCACGATGTCTGATTCCTGAGGAAAACATACACAAAAAAGGAACAGCATGCAGATAATTCTTTCTGTAGGGGAAATTCAGAACCAGCTGAGATGTTTGTTAGTGCTTTTATCCTCTTGCCTATGCAAATTACCGGGGTTCAGATCTAAATGCAAATGCTTTAAAAGCTACCTGAAAGTGGATTGTTACATACAGTAGTTCTGCACTCCTCCTTTGGAAGGACACCTGTGGATACATTTTCATTAATAATTTCACTCCACCTCTTCTCTGATGTTAATTTACAAGCAAGAAGCAGGAAAACTGCCAAATCAAATATTGCAGCCTGGCTAACATGGTAATTATCATACAATGCATAAGAAAGAATACCAACAAGCAAAGCTGGGAGTACACATTTGTGACAGTATTTGTGGGAAGTTTCAATTCACTGAGGATCAGCTGTGTTTGCATTTTTTTCTTTCCTTTCCTTACGTCTCCAGTCTCTCCTAGGAATGCCCTTTCTCCATGAGTGTTCTAACTGATGAAGTATCTGTAGGAAAGAGGAACTAAAAGCAATTTAAAAACAGATAAGCTGTTTATCTCTTTACCTGACTTGAATTTGCTACTGTTGGAGGAAGACACTATCAAAAACAGAAATTTAGAAGTTCATAATGCTGGAAAAGTTTCTAGATGTGCATCACTAGTACATAACTCATGCTGCATGTTATTCCATGAGTTGTTATAAATCACTACAAGAGATAAGATTAATCTAGGTACATTAAATATTGTTTTTCAAAAGTTAATCATGGTGTTTAGCCTGAGAAAACAGGGCTCGTGTGATCATGCTTTCTGCCTGTCCAACCGTCTGTCAGGCTCTTTCAATAATATGTAAGACCACTGATCAACTTTGACAGAAGGATGAAAGTCTCAAAGATATTAAATTCCAGTGCTTTTCATGAAAATCTGTAACTTTTCAGTTCAATTTTAGCTGCCAGCTGTCCCTTAAGCCCTTAGTGGCCACTAATTACCGTATGCCTACCTAAGAACCACAAGTGATGATTCTTGGTAACTGGGACATAGAGAGTGTTCAAGAGGACAGAAATTGGGAGTGTACACAGGAACTGAATCCCCTACGTAGCACCTGGGAGACAGAAATAGTTGAGAAAGCTGTGGTCACCATAATGCAATGGAAGGAAAATAGGGAAAAAGAAAGAAAAGGAAAAAAATATATAATGTATTTAATTATTCAGTTCATCCACCTACTTCTTTTTCTCCCAATGCATTTGCTTCTAGTCCTATTAATATTAAAGGAGTAATTCCCATTGACTTCTAGTGAAAATTCTAGGATAAGATCAGGCATCAGGAAAGATTTATGAAAAAAGTAACCTTTCATAAACGAGAGGTCCAAGAGATGCTTAGTGCTCACATTTTTCTTTGGTTTATTGTACAAATAAGAGATTATTTGAAAAGGGAGAATTTTTGGACTTCAACAAAAAAGAAAATACTGTATTTGGAGAAGATGGAGTAGATACCAGATTATTGTCACAACCAAATTTAAACAGCAAATATTTCATTTTAATGATCCTAAATTTAAATAGAGTCTTTGATCTGGTGGCTTTCTATATTTTCTTAAGGACTTAAAAAATAAAATCTGTCTTAGAAGGCAAAAGACCACTTACTGTGATTTGAATAGAGATGAGATCCAACACTAACCTATTGCCTTCCAAGAACAACTATTTTGTTTGTATGAACAGTAACACAATATCAGCCTAAATCTTTCACTTCTGCTTGGTCTTTCTTAGTGGTTTCCTTGTAAAACTCCCATTTCTTTCACCCCTGACAGCAGATCCAGCTCCTCTCATATTCTCTTGGAAGTGAGCTGAACCTACCTTGCTCCTTCTGACCATGAGTCTTGAATTCTTTCCTCTGCCACTTTAGAGACTAGTGGTTAGAGCAGTTTCCTGAGAGGCCAGAAACAGGGACTTGACACCCTCATAGGGGAAAAGGGTTGGGTGTGGATATCCCCTCTGTGCGTGAGTGCTGCTGTATGAAGGAAGGGTCTCCCTTCTGGTGTCTTAAAAAACAGCGAAGTTAAAAAACCTAGCCTTGAATGTAATCTGAGAAAATCCATTGGCTCACACTTCTCAGGGGAGAAAACCAAAGTCATTGTTGATTTCTGGAAATTTATTGGGAGTGAGAAAATTCTTTAGTCATCTGGAAAAATTAAGCACAAAAACCTGAGGTGCCCTTGAAATCTCACTGCCTGTGGAGCTAAATAACAGCTGAATCAGCAACACGGTTTTGGATTTAGACACCTAAAAATCATACTTGAAGCACCTTCAGCTTTTCCCAGGCTCTGGCCTTTCCATGCTGTGACAGCAGAGATTGTTACAACCCATTTGTTGTGCACCAGCCATCTGCACCAAGGTAGCACACGGGAGCTGGTGGGCTACAAATACTCCTGCTCCTGGGCTTGCTGCATGCTGCTCTCCTTATGCAAAACGGAACTTGAATGAAGACAACTTGAGTTCCCTCAGAGACTCCCAGGTCCTCATTCTGTTCCATACCTGCTTTTCTTCTGGTTCTACACTCTGGTTTTAGTCAGGAAGCATTCATCACTATGCTATGCTTAATAGGTTTTAAGGTCAGAAGAGACCAACGAGATCACCTAGTCTGACCTTCTGTACAGTGCAGACCATGCATATCACCCATTGACTCCATCTGGCTGAACAGATCAGGGCTACAAATCTGTGATATATTTATCACATAGAAATGTTGTCAGGATAAAAGTGTTGGCTATTGGAAATCTCCATTCACCACTCAGCAGGTATATCACACCAGAGAGATATCTCTCTCAGCACTACCCCTTGTCCTAGTCATCCCAGGTAATAAGATTTGGTTGCTGTCAACCTGATGAGCCTTGACAAAGCAAGAAGGTTTTGCCATCCTTCATTAATCACCTGAGCCATAAATTTCTCATCAAATATTTGTTTTATTTTTACATTTTAGTGCTTTTTGTGTCATGCTGGAGGCTATGACATGCACAAATTCAGACCCTTATATAGCATTAGTATTTCTTCTTTCATGACAATTTTTCTCTACTTTAAATTTCTAATATTGAAATTTTGGAAATATCAGTGTATGTAAAAATTTGATCTACCATCTGAGACAGTTAATTTTTCATAGTACTCTCACTCATGTTCTTTCCTCTCTCTATAGTGTAAATATCCCAGTTCTCCAATAGTGCTTGAATCTTGTCCTAAAATATTTTCCTGTCTCTATGCCGAAATTTTGTCCTTAAAGAATCCTTGTTCTCACAGCTCAATAGAAGGACTTGATGTTGGGAAAGATAAATGCTTTGAACATGTCTCTTCAGACTCACAGGTGTGCTATTTGGGTGATGCCCAAAGCTGGCACACTCTGGTAAGTTTATGTCTGCTCCACTGTCATGCAACTAGCTCATCTCAGAGGATGTGGCCCTGAACAATGCAGGTATCTCTTTGCATGGCTACTCTGTAAGTTGGGCGTAATTGCAGCTCATGTGAACAGATCCCTGCTCCCCTTAAATCAGTTCATTTCATGATCAGTAGCAGACAGTGAGCTCAGCCTTTGTCCAAAATGAAGGCTGAACCCCAAGCAGTTGATTCATCCAAAGTCAGCCAAACTGTGGTTTTAGAAATTTTTTCAACACCAAGATAATCTCATTATTTCCACACAAGTTGTTTCCACTCTTGAAAAGTGTGGATTTATCTTTTGAAGTTCTGAGGGTTCCCTTTATGTTTTTTTAGTAATACTTGTATGGACCTCCTCATGTTTGAGGAAGCAGTCACTTTGCCACTGTCAACCACAGGTGATGTTTGCCGACTCTTCAGAAAGGTCTGTAGCTGCTGTTGCCATAGCCTAAGTGAGGCATTTGTGACCTAGAAAGATAAACGTGGCGCACAAACTTAAACACGCATCTCCATGTACATCAGAGTTTCAGCCTGTCTTGTGCTGAAATCCGAATCAGAAGGCACAGTTAGCCATTTCTGTATCTTCTATATCATCAGGCAACAGGCGCTCTGGCCCCATCTTTGTGCCTTCTTCATTAAGACATCTTTGTCTCTTCAGAATGCTCTGCATTATTCCATAAATACTCTGTCATGGGATATGACTTCCCTGTTAAGCTCAAAAAAAGCCTACCCATCTCCATCCATTTGCTGTGAACAGTGGCCAATGGACCAAGAAGGAGACAATTTTTTTAAGTTCAGCCACTCAAGAAGCTCCATGAGGAAAACACTGAAAACAACTATTTTGTACTCCCTCTTCCTTCCCCTGGCCCAGCAGGCAGCTGAGGACCCTGAAGCCAGCTTTCACTTGGAAAATGCTTTAATTCAGGAGTGATCAATGAAATCAGTCTGCAAAAGGAAGACATAAACTATGGTGTCACCCCGAGCTGGATATTCTCTGTGGGTTGGCTCCACCCAACATGTGGCAATGATTCAGGCTCAGCACACACACAGAATAATTAAAACCAAGCCCAGCTCCCAAGCTCAGACCTTGCATGCCCTGCGCACCTTTCTTGTGCTTCTCGTTTAACTGCTGCCAGATGTACTGCAGACACAAGCAAGAGAAACGCCGTGCTGAAGGCTCAGCTCACCTTCCTCCTACCCCTTCACTCGGCTTCTCTGATGCTTTTTTTGTTCTTTTATCCAAAATTAAAACCTGACCATGGAGCACTGCACTGCACCTCCAGGCATGGTTGGCTTCTCCCTGCATCACCCTAAGGCTAACAAAGTAAGCTTTGGGGTGGTCTCATGCACGCATGGGACCACTCACAGGCTTTCCAACACAGAAAATGCCATACACCCAACCAGCAGCCTCCTGCAAGGATCTCATGGTATTGCCAGTAGGTAGGATCTATATTTTACAGTAACTTCACAGTTCACCTGGCAGCTGGATGTCTGCCAGCAGCATTCCCCAAAACCCATTGCTGCTCCATGCAGCCCCCTGTGCCTATCGCCAAAGAGCATCCTATATATCAGAGGTGTGGGGATACCTGGTGGAGCTTACAGATGGAGAGCAGAAGTGGGGAGGGAAAGGAGAAAAGGGTGGGAAAAGCAGCAGGAGAGGAGAAAAAAAGGAAAATAAAAATTGAAGCAAAACAGAACTGCACAGTACTTGGAAATAAAGCAGAAGGATATATGCACTGGGGAAAAAAAAACATTTAGATGTGGTGTTAAATGCAGCAAGGAAAGGAAATGTTAAAAAAGAAAAAGAAAAAAGGAAAAAGAGCAAATAATAGGAAAAAAAGAAAAGGAAAGAGAAAAAAAGAAAAGAAGAAGAAAAGTAAAAAGAGAAAAGTAAATAGAAAAAAAAAGAGGGGGGAAGAAAAATGAAAGATAAACACAGCTGGGTGGGGTTTTTATAGTTTAATACCAAAAATGTGCAAACAAAGCAAGGTAAATGCTGCCGTGTTATTTGAGCGCACAGCGGCAGCAGCTGCTGGAAGCAGCCAGGTCCTCACCTGCAGCGAACGCACATCAGAGCAATGCAGACCGTGCCCCCCAAGGAGCCCATTCAGTTACAAAACCGGTGCATGATATACACAGGATTATAAGCTTGAGCAGGTGAGGTATTTTCAAAATCCAGGCCGACATTTCTGCCTAGTTGAGCAGCAGTCAAAATAGTGCAAAAAACTAACCTGAAAAAGCTTTCTGCTATTGGAAAGCATCCATGTAAGAGTGTGGTTGCACAGCTCAGACAGACCCTGTGGGTAAGCAGCAGCTCCCTGCCTTCGTTCATGCTGGGCACAGATCTAAAGTGGTTTTGAGTTTGGTGAAATGTGAGAAAATAAATGGTGGGGTGGGTATCCAGAACTTCACATTTCCATTAAAAATGTTGTTAAAAAAAAACATTTTTGGAGTAGAAAAATAAAAGTGATCCAATACACGAGGATCTGCTTGAATTTTTTCATTTTTTATGTAGATTTAGAATCTTGAGGGTAAAAACTGTTTTCAGTGCTAATTGCACATATATACACATGCATTAGTGGATGTCACATTTTCTTAACCAGCTCCTCTTTCCCTACACCATCTGTCTCGTACTGCATCCTTCAGAAATAGCTTAGCTGGGAAAATAGACTGGGCTTTTCAAGTGAAACCAGAAGTCTTTACAAGAGATTTACTGGACTTTTATAGCTAAATTCTTCTGTGATTTCTTCAGTTTCAGAAACCAACATCTCTTAACACCACCGTGAAAAGCAAGGAAACTCTGCGCAGCTTTCAGATATCCTACTGTGATATACCTGTCTTCTCTTCAGCAATTTTCAGCTGATGACATTTATTGAAATGAACACCTGAGAGTGCAGTGCAGAGCTACCATATCAGACTCTCTGCAAACTCAGGCAGACAAGATTTAAACCATGATATCTGTCTTATGTTTTGGAAATTATTTTTTCTTCTGAATCAAGAGAGCTGTGGGATATTGAGGATTTATTGAGGGTCTGAGCAGTCATGTGGACTCTCATGGCCACATAATCAGGACAATAGGATCTGCACTGGGCAATGTTAAGTGTAGTGGAAGCAACCTGTCCTTAGCCTCCTTCCCCCACTGTAAACTCATTCTGAACTGTGAGATGGGGAATGGCCCTTATTTGTCACACCAACCCACCTTTGCACCCTACAATGGTAAGCAATTTGTAGCAAGCTAGAAGCACAACTTCAAACATAACTTCTCACCTACTGCAGGCACAGTTTAGGACAGTTAAGGTGTTGGTGACTAGCACTACCTCTGCCTGTTGGGCCTGATTTAGTGGGTGTTGAGCATAGTTCTTACAAAATGTGATGGTTAGCTTTGCTAAGCTGTTACAACTTTGTTGTAGGCAACATCTCTGCAGCTTCAGTGGGCCTTGGCACAAGGAGGCATGCAAGCGCTGCCAAAATACAGAACACCTCTGCCCTTCCTTAAAGTAAAAGCCAATGCATTTGGAGGAATGCCACTCAACTAGACTCCCCAGTTGCATCATTAATTGCAATTTATGGAATTCATCTATTGCTTTTACAGTTGGTTTGTAGAGTAGCATCTCTCCACAATCTGTAACTCCAAGTAAAAGTGTCTCTAGAGAAGAAGGTTATAGTCCATCCAGAGTTTAACAAAGAAAGAAAAGCTTAAAGAGCTTACTTCTGAACAGCTCATGAGAACCAAAAAGGAAACTACTGTTTCTGGAACTTATCAACCATTACTCCATCTCTTTGCTCTTGGAAGATATTATTTTCCTGAGGGTGAGGGGATGAGCTCCGGGAGTCCTCAGAGTGCTCTGCCATGCTAATGGCAGGTGCCCAACAGACATCCCCAGCAAAGCCTGGATAACCTTTGCCAGCAGGTAAATGGCAGATGCTGCTTCTGGAGATTCCATTTCTGGATCTCTTCTGTATGACTAAATACTGAACTGATGCCCAACTGTACGTTGCTGGAGGGGCCATCTCTCAGAATCAGAAAGCCCTAAGGCTACTAAGTTCTCATAGTTACTAGAGTGGGTTTTTTTGTATTGTTGGAGGAGTTTATAGCTGCCTTTACAAAGTACAGTCTGGATCAGTATGTGTTTTCTTTGATCTGCATCTTGCAATAACAGAATTATGATGGCTCTCAGTATGGTGCAGAGCACTGAAGCCAGAACAAGAGTGAGTATCACAGAGATAGAAATATATATTGGCTTATTTACCCAGGTACCATGGTACAAACTGTCCATAGGACTGTGAAGTGCTGTCCATTGTACATATCAGCCTCTGTTCCTCATGCATATTTATTCTTAGTTTGCTTCAAACTGGACTCCAGGGAGTAAATGAATTTATTTTCACTGCAGAAGGGTTCAGGGAGGTAGAGGAATCAAAGTAACTGAAGCCTTTAGGAGTCCTTTAAAATGATGTTCAGACTGCTTTTCCAGCCCGACATGCGTTGTAAACCTTGCCACTGTTTGGTTTCTGAGTCAGTGACTGTCAAAGTAGCCAAAGAGCTCATTTGGGTGAGCTTCATTAGTAAAATGGTGATAAAAGCCTATGCCACTGTGTCAGCTCCCCCATTTCAAGGTTATTTCTTTTTTTAGCTGTTCTCAGCAGTTAGCGATGTTTTTATTGCTAGGGTCATGTAGCAAGAACAGAGGCAGGGAATGATTGCCATGCTACATGGCAGCTTGGCCATGCATTAAACCTGGTTGTTAATCAAGGCCCTAAAAAGGCTGTTAGCTGTGTTGTCTGCAATAGGCCAAGCATCCATCAAACAAAGTCACTGTCAAGTGAAGAAAGTGTGTCAAGTGTCAAGGCTCCAATTTTGTGTGTCATATTTAAAAAAGGCGGTATTCAAAAAGACAGGACTCGAGAGGTTTGGTTAAAATTTACTTGCGATCTATTTTCTGTGAATCTGACACTCAAGATGCAAGAAAACAATGTTGCTCCACATTAAAATATCTTTTCATTTTTCCCTAAAATCCACTTTCACAGATTTCAGGGGTAGGGATTGTCTCAGGTGATGGAGATCATCTGTGGCTTCACATGATTTCAGTTAAGTCTTCATTCTCTACAGCCAGAAACCAAAGAAGTACACAAAGGAATATTTTGCCCTTGACCACAAACAAAAAAGAGACCATATGACCACCTGAGATGGGAGAATGAAGGCCCCAGCCAAGGTCCTGAGGAAGTCTCCTCATCATAGCTGGAATTCCAGATACATTTTAAATGGATTCAACAGCTTGGACTTAGCTCTGGACTAAAATGAAAAAATCACCTCCAGACCCAAGCAAGCACCTGAAATGAAAGCTGCAAATCTCTGAACCAGTTCAGATTCAGGCTGCTCATGAGAGGCAGATCCAGTCTGTCTTTATCCATCAGCATAAACACGTTGTGAGATTCTCATGAAAATTTCTCCCATAAGAGTATGATTCCTTTTTTCTTTTATTCTCCATCTTCCATTCCTCCATTCTGTTGGTATCTATTGGGCTGGACATAAAACTAATTCTTCAGTTTGGCTGGCAAAGCAGAAAACAAGCAAACAGAAAATAAAGTAGTAGAGATATTGGCAAAATAAAGCTGTTCACTTTTTCTCAAAAAAAAAAAAAAAAAAAGAAAAAAAAAAAAAAAAAAAAAAAAAAAAAAAAAAAAAAAAAAGGAAAAAGAAAAAGTAAGAAAGAAAGAAAAAAGAAAGAAGATACTCTTTTACCCAGATTTTACCAAAATCACAGGGAACAAAGAGCCAAATTTGTAACAGAGCATCAATCAGCATTCCTGGTTCCCTTTCTTACTGACAGCCTGATCAGGAGAGGTCTAAGTGTAGTGATCTGATTTCCCCATGGATCTTCAATTGGATCTTGGATCTTGGAGACAACATCCTATTTCAGATCCATTTTATTTAACTGAGAGAAGAGATTTGAGTGAAAAGCTTTCACCTGGCTCCTAACCACCAATTATAGGGGGATGAGTGTTAGGGAAAGACTGAGGTTAAAGGCACTGTAGTCCTTATGAAACGTCCCCAGAAAGAGACCTTTAGGGTTAACTGGAGCATATACCTCCTTAGTGCTTTATTGAAGCCAGCTGAAATTACTACACTGGTGAAAAGGCATTTCAGCAGTGGATGCTGTATTCCACTTTTGGTTTCATGACTTCTTCACCAACTTCTTTAAATCTTTCTGAAAATCTCCTCACTTTCTCCTTCTGCCATTCACTTTTTTTATGAAAAGGATGTTTTCTTCAGAGATACATGTGAAGGTGGTGACATATAATTGCAACAGGAAATAGCAATTCATACCCAAGACAAAAAAGACATTTGTATAAAAAGACATTTGTAGAGAAATTATAAGGAAGAATTGATGTCAAATGCCAGTTCACAGAAAATAAAGGGAATAAAGCAAAAGTAACAGATCTAGAGCACTTCTTCATCTGTTGTTCTTCATTCAGGATTGCCATGTTGATAACCAGTTGTCTTCTCTGTCTTGATTTATTTTTCTTACTGCATTTCTATGTGCTGCAGAGACTGCCTCTACAACATGTGAGTGGTTACTAGTCATACATTAGTGTGCCCTATCTGCTAAAAATTTTCCTACTTCTCTGTGAGTTAATTCAAAGTGAATGCCTTTATGTTCTGGAAAAAATAAGCCCACACTTCTAACAAAAGTAGGGGAACTGCTTCTCAGAACCCTCTTAAGGCAGTGTAAGACGTGGACATTGCGGAAGCTGCAGGACAATTTCCATCTTTAACTACAGCTTGTTAATCCAATGTTAACAATGACAATTCTCTAATTGTCATTGTTAAATTCATAATGATCCAAAGCAAGTTAATAAAAGTTATTAATAGCATATTAAGCTGATTATTGACCAGATTTTGTAGATTAGCAGTGTGGTGGCCAACAAAGACAGTCCTGCTCAGGAACATCTTGAGATGTCAAAGCTTTTGCTAATTTGATAACGAAGCCTACAGGATTCCTGGCAGCATTTTGAGCTGTCTGAAAGATGTCAGCAGGTCCCACAGGTTGTATAGCTATGTTAATAGCTGAGCTGAGACTTGTGCTCATTTCTTTTGACCAACTTGCATACCATTATTTTTATTTAATAATCATGCAGATACGGAAAGTGTGGGCTCAGATTCAGAATATCATATCTTAAATCCTATTAGGATGGACAAATCCTGCCTATGTTTGGACTAAAAAAATAGATGCCTACATCTGAGCTAGTTCTCTAGATTTTGGAAAGAAATAACACTTCTGAAACATGATTCTTCTTATCTGCAGTAGGCATATAAAGCAGGCCAGCTGAGCTCTGCCTTACAAGTGTCTGTATATACTAGCCATGGTAGAAGGTGAAAGCTAGAGAGATTCAGAGACCTACACCTTCGGTATAGGGGTGCATTGCAGACATCTGCCTTTGCCTCACCTGAGGTGGGACAGGTCACCTAAATGTGCATACTGAGCCTGTGCCTTATGGTAAGAGACATTTCAGCAGAACAGCACTCACATGGGTATTATTGCAGCACAGTCCATGTTCAAGCCATGGCAACTTGAAGGTGAGTTTGGTTCCTCTGGCCAGTGTAGGTGAAGTCTACAGCATGCCTTACTTTCTATCCCAGGAAGCTGTCAGAAAGCAGCAGCTGTCTTTCAAGACCAGTGTAGACTAAGCCAGCAAAGTGAGCATCCACCAGAGACGAAGGTGTGAAACTGTGGCTAAACAACACCCTCCTGTTCCTCTTAATTTTGTCTGAAAATCGTACTCATTTAACACTTCTAAAAATCACAGCTCAGACTGCTACATTTCGAGTGTTCTAAATCAGGGTGTCATTTCCTCATAGATCACTTCTTTCTGAATTTTTTAAGAAGTTTAGATAAATTTGATGATGAGATTTTGTTGCCAACTGTTTGGAAAAATGACCACGTTAGAAAAATGAGGTTGGGTTATTTAAGATAGTTCATACATCCAGAGGCTAAACACTGGTCCTTTAATATTGTCTTCTTACGGGATCTTGCAGAGGAGCCCTTTTAGGACATAGGTGAAAAATGCCATTACAGGTTCACAGCTGGAGCTGTTCACATGGCTTTTCCAATGACAGAGCTTCAGTTACTAAAATATCTGCTCAAGGATCACTCAACAGAAGTAAGTCACCTCTGGGATGAGCAGGAGCATGTCAGTTCATGCTAACTCTTTCATATTCCTTTATGGTGAGGAGACATGGTATGTCATCACTGCTCCTTTTTCAGAGAGTCACTGGAAGTCTACTCCCCAAAGGGCATTCGTGATCTGGATCAACACTTTGTACATTGAGTAGTCATGCTTCATAATATTTACAAAGATTTTTTAAAATCAAGCCTGTTTAAGAGTTTTAAGTACTTGCTGCAGATAAATTTTGCACAGCTGAATCTTGCTGCTCCATCTCAGTGGGTTTTTGCCTCTTTTTTTTTTTTTTTTTTTGGTGCTCTCTGACATTGCACACATTATTACCAGCTGACATTTCACAAAAGCCATTCTTCACATGCTGGATTCAGCACTCCCTCTGCAATCAGCTAGTCTTCAGATATGTTCGTCTGTGGTTCAACAACGTTGCACAATATTCAAAATCTCCCCTTGTACCTTCTACCAGTTTAACTTTTCTCTTAGAAAGGCCAGAGAGAGGCTATTTTTGTGCAAGCTGGAGTGCATTTTTTATTCTCCTAATAGGATTTCATTTAAATTGCATTTCTTCACACAGAAAGAGATAAATATTTATTTTCTTGAGTGAATCTTCAGGAAAAGTTTGAAATTTGGAGACGGGGGACTCATGCTTGTTTCTAAGGAGAAACTGTAGCAGAAGAGCCTAAATAGTGTCTACAAGACTGTTATATACATTCCCTTCATCTGTGGTCGAAAAGCAACCGCTGCTGAGCAGAGCATGAAAAGGCCAATGGGACTCTGAGCCCCAGATGAGAAATGGCCAAGGGTGTGTCATAATTGGCTTAAGGATTTGATACCAGAGGACCTTTTATCAGCCAGTCAGATGTCCTTTCAAAATACTGCTACATGTACAAATCTACTGAATGGACTGGCAGATTGTCAAGCATGCAATGGCACTAGTTGAAAGTTCAGGAAAGGCCAGTTACCTGTGATCAGGCTGCTGTAATGATTATCAGACTACTCTTTTTTACTTAATTCTGCTTTGATGTAAGCAAGCAAGCTACTGTTTTTTTCCTTTGTTGCTACAAAATAAGTTGTTAGAAACTCCAATGACATATCATGTCACATTGCATCAACATCACCATGTAATCACGGGATTACACAGTCTGAAAGAAAAACCTGGTGAGACCAATGAGGAAATTTGGAAGGGGTTTTCTGCCCAGAATTCAGGGAAAGGCATTGTGCTCTTCAAGCGAGCAGATTTCAGCTGCTTTCCAGTTACAGCTTTTCAGTCAAGGGCTCCAAGGAGGTTAGGCAAACTTTACTTAGTGAATTCTTATCATCAGCAGAATTTTTGGAACAAAACATTTTGTCATCAACAAATGGTAGTTTGAAAGAAACAAAATTGTTCAGAGAAGCACATATGTTTTAAATTTTTTTCTTGAAACAAGTTTCCAATTAATGTGACAGCTACTGAAAAGAAAACCCCTTCCAAGCATCTAAAAACCAGGGCTTTGAAATCTTGTGAAGTCCCACTTTCTAACCTAAGAGTGAGCTGTTCTGAGAGAAGGTCTCTCCTATCTCCCATGAACTTTTCCAAAGATCTCAGATTGGAATGTAACGGTATTTTTTTTAATATCAGCTTCTCAGTCTAGGAAAAAAATGCTTCCCACGCAACTCTAGTTTTATCAATCCAGTAGACATGATTCCCCCATGCCATAGAAAGATATTTTAGTCACGAGAGGTTTACATAGTTCAGAGGAAGAGACAAAAATAGAAGCCACAACCATAATGCTGTGCTCTGTCTGTCTGTCTGCTATGTAATCTGAAAAGCCAAAGGGGATGAGAGATCCCATTTCAGTAGCAGGTTCCAGCCCAGACCATGTGGAAAAATCTGGGGCAAAACAATTCATTTCTCCTTTTTCAGTAAAATATTTAAAACAGAACTTGATTGTTGACTGGCACAAATCAGTTTAGCTGCATTAACCTCACCAAACCCAAACTAATCTATACTTTTCCAAAATAGCACATCAATATGGCCAAAAGCATATTCTTGATATCTCATGATGTATTATAATCCCCAGGCTTTAGCAAAAGAGTTTCAGTTAACCCTATATTACACACACATCCTTCATTTAGCAAATATTCAATAAAGTTTAGGGAAAAAACAAAGGTAAAGCAAATCCCATGTGTGATCTACAGCTTTCCAGCTTGCGGGGAAATACAGCATGGCTCTTCCAAGCTGCCATTCAACCAAGGTTGTGTGTGTTTAGTTTGGTCCAATTCCCAGCTGACTTTTGCAGATTCTCCATCAACTCAGCCTATCTGAGGGTGCCTGCTTTTCACTGATGAATTCTTCTTCATTTGAAACGTTTCACATGGCTCCCATAAGTAGTTTAGAGGCCATGAGGAAGCTTGTTTCCAGCTAAGCTGGCTTTGCACTGAGCTGTGGAGAAAAGCAGAAGTTCCCTTTTCTCTCACAGACATTTTTGTGATGACATACAAGTGAAAATCATGCAATTGACTCTTTTCCCAATCCGCAGTTTTTCCTCCACCATAGATGATCGCCATGAAGCTTATTATAGGGAGATGATCTCTGTGAGAAACAACATTTTCCAGCCATAATATCTTTGAAGCAGGCTGTTCTTCATCGGGTTTGGCCCATTCTCTCCTAGACTTTAAGTAAACAGAAAAAGTATATTACACCCTGTCAATCCCCCACAGTTTATGCAGAACTGTCCAAGTCAGCACAATCTCACACATCATATTTTTGGGAAGAGCCATCTGTCATAAACAAAACATGGCCATGTATGGCTCACTACCATGCACTACAACATGAAATTCTGGAGCAAGGTTTTTCATGACTCCATGGCTTTAGCCACCAGGTTTAGAGATGAACGAGCAGTATAGGATGGTCTCCAGCTGGAAGCTCCAGGTAGCTGGCTCTAGTTTATTGTGATTATTCATAGCTATGCATAAAACATCTTCTTGCTGACTTAGCATCTTTTTCTAAAATCCAACTAGTTTTCATAAAAGTTTAGCTCATGATTGAAATTGCAGATTCAGACTGTCGTGAGTGTATGCATGGCAAAGGAAGACTTGTTAGATTACAGCTGAACGTAGCTCCACTTACACGCTTTTCAGTAGCTGAGAATCTGCACCCAATGTACATAAATTTGGCTGTAGTTGGTTTTAGCTGTGACTGTTTCAACCAGCAAATATACATGAGGGGTGCTCCAAAAATAATGCATCCTATTTTATTATGTTGGCCCATGACATCAGGGGCAGATGTTGGTGGTACGGCAGTAGAGGTTGACCCTTCCCACCAACACTTCATTTCCCTTTGTTGCCATGTGACAGATGGCAGCAGAAGGGCACTCTGACAAAATGAGGTCTGGCATGGAAGTGCTTATGAAGCAAAGGCGTGGAATTGAATTCCTCCATGTGGAAAAAAATGCATCCATTGACATTCATTGACACTTGCTGAATGTTTATGGAGACCAAACAGTATAGGTGAACACAGTAAGTGGTGGTGTGTTTCAGCAGTGGCAACAGTGACAGACAAGCCACATTCTAGATGGCCATGCACAGCTGTCACACCATGAAGTGAAGAGTGTCTCGATCAGCTCATCTGCATGAATCAGCTACCGGTGGTGACTATGCTGAAAAATAGAGAGAATTTGCTCTGTCAAGCAGTGTTATTGTGCTCTTTGTATCTGCTGTAGTTTCCAAGGAAATAAATAGGAGGCATAACTTTCAGAGTGACCTATGTATAACTGAGCTGGTACTACAAATGTCCAGAAATTCTAGCTTTGAGGAGTGCTGTCAACATGCTGAAATCATGTGTTCAGGTTGAACTAAAACAAAAAATTGAAGCTTTCAAAGATAAGCTTTCAGAGAATAGAAATGTTGAAAATCCTTACTCAGAAATATTGATGTACTATTTTGGAAAACTAAAAATGTTGCATTATTCTAATGTTGAAAAATATTGTTATGAAATATTGAATATAATGCACTATATTAAAGTACGTGATGAAATCAGTAGTTGCTATAAGTCAAAACAAAACAATATGGTAAACACAAAAACGCATTTTTTTGTTTTGTCAAAACAAATCATTTCTACATTAGTGGCACAAATAAGAAAATCAAAACAATTTGCTGAGACATTTTTTCCATTGAAAATGTCATTGAAACAGTCATGTTCCTACAAAATGTTCTATTTTCAATAAGCCTTCCTTTTAACTATAAAATTGTTCTTTCAAATATGTTTTGACTGGCTTTATTCCACACATATCATAAGTTATGAAGCTTATACTTCTATTTGATTTTGCTTTCGTATGATGTTCTGAGACAGGTTAGTGAAAGAAACTTGTATTAGCAAGCTGTTATAAAGTCAAGGGACAGATTTTTGAGCAGTGTAAATACATGAGCACATACTAGCAGAGTAATTGGCTCTGTGTTTTGAGCTATTTTCATATAAAATTTGATATCAACACGTCTGATATAGATAAAATCCATGTTATTGAAAATATGATGTTTGACATTCCGTAAGGGCCACTCTGTGTTAAATATGAAGAATCAGTAGTATGAATAAAGTCACCAAAGGCCCTGAGATAGCTCCGGTACAGAAAGGCATTTGTGTGTTACGCGTCTCACTGAATCATGGCACACTGTTAGGGAAGACACACTTGCTGCCCTAGGGGGACTGACCCAAAGCTTATTGAAGTCCGTGAAAGTTTTCCATCTAGTTCAGATGTCTTTGGATTAGACCCAAAGAAGACAACTAATGTATGAAAAAGACAGAGGGGAAAGTTGATATGTATTCACTTGTTTATTTTATCCTTATAATTTTCTACAGCAGGGATCTACAGATACAATCTCCCCATGTTTCTTCATCTCTAAAATATTTGTTGCTCATTTCTTGTAAGCTTTGTTGTAGAAGAGCAATGTTGACTACTGGGAATTTAACCATTCCTTTGAACATAACCATCAAGCACCAGTAGGTTAAGTAAAGTGGATAGTAACTTAAATCAGCCTTGAGGATGAGTGCATGGATTCAAGTAGCAAAGCAGTAAACCGGGAGCTGAACACTCAGTTCAAAGGTGTATGAACACAGGACAGATTTATCACAGATAAAGGGCAAGGGGTTTAAGGCAGTTATTCCTGAGAAAGAGTAGCTCTCTAGCAACATGAAAAGTAAAATTTAGTTTGGAACTCAGTCCCTCACACTGAGATCTATTAGGTAACAAAGTGATCTCTCAAGGGAAGTGACTGGAGCCTCGCTGTTTTGAGACATTAAATGCTTGACTGGACAGAGCCTCAGAAAGTATGCTGGAGGGAACAAGTCTACACTTATAAAGAGAAGCCAGGATTTTCTGATAGACCTCTTCTCCTTCTCATATCTGTGATTTAGTGATAAACCTCTGCCTGACCTTACAAAGAGCACAGGGGGGAAGACAATAAATGCACTGGTATCTATCAGGATTAATCAGATTCCCAATTTTTTATTTTCTTTTTCATTTTTTTTAACTGTCTAGAGTTGCGACAAAAATGAGATTGTAATTCAAAATCTTTTGGTGAATTTCTAGTTAGCCATTTCTAGTAGTTTGTTTTCTTGGCATAACTCCTTATATCCTACAAGAGGATGCCTTGATCTGATTGGAAATTTTTACCATGTAGTGTTTTAATGAGAAAACTTTTAGTACATCGTATGTATGCTTAACATTGTGGGGCAGGTCTATAGGAAATTAGTAAGAAAGAAGAAGAATGTGCAATTTTGAAAGCTCATAATTGATTAGGGAGATAGGTTTTCTTAAGTGCAGTAGCTTTCAGAGCACTGAGTAGGAACATAAAATTCACATACATCTGTCTCACTTTCCAGACAAAATTTAACTGACAAAGTTTTCCTTCGAGAATAAAAATGATCACAGATTTTCTTTTCCCCAACCAGTTTTTGATAAGAGTTACATTATTTGTTCGTCTGGGCATTAGAGGACAACATGTAGAGGAGAAATTCAGGGCCCTGCAATTATGATTGATTGGATGGTGAGTCATTTATGGTTTTGAAGGCAACCCATTTGAATATATTTACTGAAAGCAAATGACATTGAGAATTTTAATGTAATGTAGAGTAGCCCAGAGCTTTGGATGAACGCCTGTTATTGTTAAAAATTCAATGAGAGAAAGGAAATAAATGAGTAGCCAAGACCAATGTGACCTTTACTAGCATTCAGAAGGAAACGAGTGCACAAAGTCTGGCTGCAGAAATGCTGCTGAAATCAGCACATAGAAAATTCTTATGTCTACCAACTAAGAAACCTGATGGAACCCTACATCACCGTGATTATGAACCAGGCAACCTCTTTTTGGTGTGAGATTTGGCCACTAGAATAAATCCTGGGATGTTTCCTAAGGTTCCCCCTGAAGATCGGTTGTGCTTCATCCCATAGCATCTGCAGGACGAGAGTCCCATGTAACCCACTAGCCCCAAGAGCTTTAAAGCAGCAGTTATTTTCGTATGTTGGAGCTGGTTCATGGCAGTCAGGAGCAAGGTCAGAGTACCACAAGGACTGCCTGCTCCTGAAGGTGTGGATATGGCTGAGTTACTGCCAAGTCATCCACTAGATGTACCCCCTTGCAGGACTGCAAGAGTCACATAGATACTGTTACTGCAAAAGTAGCCCCAGAAGAGGTTTTGTTGTTCTGTCTAGGTTTTGGATTTGTATCCTATTTCAACATATAAATCATTGGAATTATATTCCAATGTATAATAGGGAAGAGTTCTAGGGAAAAACACAGCTCAAATTAAGTTCCTCTCCATATGACACTACTGTTGTCACCATCATGCATGCACATGGGGAATAGGAATATACCTCTCCTGTTGTATACCTCCTAGCTGTAGCTTTTAGGAAAAATTTCTTCCTCTTTTGGAGAGATGATCAGAAAGCAAAGCTATAGATGGGCTTTTTAATGCAGCCATCCTTACCCTGCTGTCCCACCTGTGGAGAAAGTATGATTTGGAAGAACACAACTCCACAACAGCTGATCATATCAGATAACTTGTGTACACTGAGCAATGATAGAATGCCTAAAATTTCTCTACAGCATTTTGTGCCTGAAGAACAGTCAGTGCTGGAGTAGGATAGCTTATATTCTTTTTCAACTTCTCATAGGATCCTGTATTTTTTACTGTTCATGTTTCTCCAGTTCTAAAATGTTCCAGTGCTCAGCCAGACAGTGACAAGGAAATGGCTTCAACTTTGGCATTTGCTAACCAGGTAATACTAGGGTATCTTAAAGAAGCTCTTTGACTTTGTAAAGATCAGTAACCTCTGGATGGTATGCTGTGTTTTGCTATGTAGACCTTCCAGCTCTTTAATCATTTGAGGGGGTTCTCAAGTGCTACAAGGACACTAGTTATACTCCTCAGAATAAAACCATGCTTGCTAAAACAAGACTTTTGCAGAGATGTGCAGTTTATTTTCAAGAAGCTGCTACATATGCTTTCCACATTCACTTCCAGTTGTTCAGCCACTGTTTTCCACACACACAAATGTGTAGTCTCCATCGAAATTTTTCCTTGCTGATTCTGGCCTTGACTGCAATGTATAATGCAACACTATGCGGAGACCCCAAACAAGCTAGTACAGCAGCCAAAAGCATTTGTGCTGTGCCAGCTTTGTGATAATTAATCCCACTGGAAGTCCAGGCTAATTAGCAGGCTGCTTGACCCAGGCCACCACACAACTCTTCTTCCAGGGCCTCAGCTGCTGGCTTTGTGTAGCAGGAGCTGTGCAGATGAGACATGCCCTGAGCTAGCTAAGGTTTCTTCAGCACAGTTGAGACCCAAACACTTTCTTCTCAAATGATTTGCTCAAATTCTCACCACTTTTCCCTAAATATTCATCCCATGGAGTCTTTCTACCAAGAGGATCTTTACTTCTGAGACTGTGAGCAGAAAACATAAATTTATCTTCACCAGATGGCCATCAGACAGCAGTGCTTGGATGAGTAACAGTGACCAGGGTGGAGAGCAACAATATGAAGCAGAAGCAAGGCTGAAGCACACTTGGCAGCCCTGCAGCTGATGGGTGTGCAGCCCAGGCCAGGACATGCCACCTGTCAAGCTTCTGCTTCCTTTTCTTTGAAGGCATTTACCAGCGACTTGACCCAGCTATGTGTTTGTGCTTGAGTTATCCTTGTGGGGCTGGCAGCCATGAAGGTGGTCTTGTGGGAAACTCAAATCATTTCAGCATGTGGAGACCAGACCTGAATCTCTCAGAGTCTAGAACAACACTAAGGTACATGTGTTTGAGAAACCAAATCCCATCACAGATGTGTACCAGCACAGTGGGACAGCCTCAAGTTTTTTTTTTTCAGGTCTCTATTAAAAACGGCAGTAATTGGTTACAGGTAGAAAATGCTAAACAAAAAAAAAAAAAAAAAGGAGTTTTGTTGTCAAAACAGAAATGCTGACAACATATGAAAGTTGGAATGCAATGAATCAGCAACCAGTGAATGTCAGTGCACAGTGGGATTCATCTCCCTCATTTTAGCTATCTACAATTTATAGTCTTGCTTAAGCTTTTTACTAGGTTTCCTAAATGGAGAGAGAGATACAGAGAGAGAAACACCTCCAGGAAATGATTCATCTTCTCTTAAGATAGATGTCTGTAATATGTGGGATGAATCACAGTCGAAAAGGGATTATCTTTCTTCTTTGGCATAAATGGGAACAAGATGACCTGCTGAAACTTGCTGAAGTACACAGTCCCATCATCAGGGACTTCAGCTGCATGTTCTAGCTAAACCTTAAAACATATGGGACTGCAAAAACCAGTTAAATGACCAATTGCGCCTTCATTGTCCTTTCTGAGAAATTATCTCTCAAGCAGGCATTGCTTTCAGTGGGAGCAGAGATAGGCCAACAAAGGCTACTTTTGAAAAATACCCTTCATAGTGGCCCAACTTTAGGGGAGAAAACTCACTGAAGCCTGTGGGAGCAACCGAGTTCATTTTTTTTAATAAATAAATAAACCATTTATCTAGACGGCTAAATATGGTCTTGGAAGTGCAACTTTGGCCACCTTTGTTCACAGGCATCATCTGGCATTATGAGCTGTGCATAAAAAATTGACATGAGCATCTCCAGTCATTCCAATGGAAATGGAAAGGAGAAAAACGTGCCCACCTCCAGAGCAGTAATAGATGTCAAACTGGAAGGCATCCAGCTCAGTGGCATGCAGGAAATAAAATACACGATTTCAATGTGAGCATTTGGGTTTATTTGGGGAATCAATTAACAATAAGCACATACATCCATTTACAAAATCGTAGTGCACCAGACACATACACACACAAGTTGTAATTGAAAACTGAAATACCACCAGGAGGAATAATCATTAAAGCAAAATAAAAAACATCTCCAAAATGCCAAGAATAATATTTAATAAAATAAAATAATTCATCCATCTGCAGCTATATCCTTAGGGGGAGGCCACAGACTAACAGGCAAACAAATCTAGATAGAAATAAAAATAATGTTGTAAAGGCAATGGAAGGAACAGGGGAGAAATTTCTTTGCAGATTAGCTGCTTATGAACCAAAAGTATTTCAATTTCATCACTTGTTTGTAGATATTTTTATCAGAGGATGGGGAATTCCATCATATGTTCCTATCATCTCGAAGAATTATTCTTCTCCTCTTCAGATATTTTACTATCACTAGGTATTGGCACAGCTCAGAATTCAGGAGCTCTAGTCAAAGATACCAGCTGAGGTCTCAAGTGCCTATTCTCTTTCCTTAAAGCATAGGAAGAACAAAGGTTAATCAAATGAAGCTTTCTTCATCTTTGCTGTGGATGTGTAGCATCTGATGCACCCAAAATCCCCAAGTAACAGATACATTTAGCAGCATCTAATGGACATCTAACGTTCCTGGTGAAGTTGATTGCTCTATGAATCTTTAGATGTCTGAACCTGTGATTCAAATCCCTACATATGATGGGATTTACGTTCTTAATGACACATTTTTATAAAAACAAAACAAAACAAAAAGAGAGGAGAGGAATGCATTGTTTTCTGTAAATCTGGACATGTGTTATACAGCAACACATCCAGCAGTGGAGGAAGTCTCAGAGGACCCTCCAATGAAGGCAGCATTTTCAGGGAGATGTTTGGTGACTCAATCAGAAAAGCAGCCAGTTCCCGATGGCTGTTTGCTTTTGTATGGATCTTCTTCTTTTTCCCAAGAATGTCATTCATAGAAATTAAACTTTTCTTCTTATTGAAATTCTTAGAATTTGCAGGATACAGAACTTGTTTTCCATATCCTGTGAGTTAGAAATTGAAAGATTTACTAAGATATGGGAATGCTGGAGCCGTATCTGATTAGCAATGCTTTTAATCCGGTATCCTTCCTCCAAGGGGTCCTCAGAGGAAGACACAATCTCCTATGAGGAACTATGGGCTAATTTTGCTGTTTAAGCTTGTCAGCAGTTAATGATTGCACACCCTAAAGTATAAGATTTTACATTACACTGTATTTTTATTATGCATCTATCCTCTGTGAGATAACTCAGGGTATTCCCAACTTTATCTTCCTCATGCTAAATTGCATGCCCAGTGATACTTTATGGCAATGAGTTCCAGAGATCAATTAAGCACAGTGGAAAGAAAAAATGTCTTTCTTTGCAATAGTGAAATATGTTTCTAATTCTTTTTCCTCCCCATTGAGCTGTATCTGATTCGCCAGGTACTTAACAGGCCTTTGTCATGGCCTCTGCTCTAATTCTTCAGCCATGTCCCTCATGGTATTTTCTAAGTTATCCTGACACAGAGTCAGAGAATGGCTTGGACTGGAAGGGACCTCAAAGATCATCTTATTCCAATCCCCTTGCCTTAGGCAGGGCTGCCAGCTACTAGATAAGACACCAGATCAGGCTGCCCATCCAACCTGGACTTGAATGCCTCCAAATATCTCCAACCTATACCTCTTTCCAGTCCCACAGTTCACTAAATTAATTCATCTTTTGATAAACCCTCCTCGATTCTTGTCCCATTAGAATTCCGCCATTTTAATGATGGGAAAAGCTTGAGGTCCCAGGCATCATGCAACCAGGTCACCACAGGCATGACAGGGGAGGAAGCTGAATTGAGGAGAGGTGGAGTTATCATGGTGTCAAGGGAGACAGTTGAAGAGAAAGAGTGAAAGTGTGGCACCAGCCTGAGCAACGCTGACAAAATCAAGTCTTCCTCAGTTTTGTCTGCAGTGAGGGTCACTGCCTGGCCATCCTCAGCCACCCTTAGCACCTACTCCCATTGGAAATTCAGACTCTGCTCATGTCACTCATATGTAAAGACTTTCTATATAGGAATTACATGGACTGAGCAAACCCAGCATCATAATTTACCTTTCCAATTTCCATGTTTTTTCTATGTATTCCTATGTAATGACAGACCAGATGTCTCTGTGCCTGAAAAGCACAAGCCAATCCTCCTTCATCTTCCCTCATGGAGGCCACCAGACGACAGAAATGTTGGTATTTTCCCCTACAGGCAGATTCACTTTGTAGTATCTTGATGAGTACAGCTCATGTGTCTGTGTCTGATCCGGACTCCTTATGGTGTCCTTACAATCAGGAGTGAGAGATAGCTCTTAGTGTACAGTCCTTTAGCTTTATATTAGATATCTTTCTTAAACAGATCTTGATAGTATGATTAGTGTGCTTTTTTTACTACTACTAATAGAGAGAGTTAATTGTAGCTCCTTCTAGAAATTTACATTTAGTTTGATGTCTGCCACCATCAGTGAACAACCTTCGGTTTCTACTACTGAACCTTCCTGAATTTCTGATTTGCAATTTTCCCTTCCATTGATGGAGTCCTCTGGCTTCATTTTACCAGCACATTCCCACTTTGTGCACATGTTAAATCAGGTCAGTGAGATGAAGAATTCCATCAGTAGCTTCCCTCCATACGAGCAACCACTTTCACTGGGACACAATGCAGTTTCTCAGTCATCTGCCAGTTTCTGCGTCTCATTTTTAATGAATAAATTGCCATGTGGCAACGTGCAAAATGCTCAGCTGTAGCTGAGGCTTTAATTTTTAGGGCTTTATTCTAAGGCAAGAGGAAAATGACTCTCTGCTCCTGCAGGTAGCTACATGCAGCAGTATTCTCTGTCTGCAGAGCTGTTTCATATAAATGGGCAATTGATTATGTGTGCTTAACAGATGCCTTGCAATATCAGTCCCATCCATGCATGTGTTTTATCTTCTATTTTCTCTCCTGTTGCATGATTCTTGGCTCTGATTCACTGTGCCATAAGCATGCTCGGATCACAGCAAACAAAAATGGTATCAGCAGGAGCGACAACTGCACCCTGAGATCCTCAGGACTGAAGCACATACCACTGAGGCCACCTGGTGTACAGAGTCGAGCTGCAGTCCACTCTGCTCCAGCACAGCACATAAGAGATTACTAAGTAAACAAACAACAAAAAGACCCCACCCTACTTATGTTTAGTAATAGCCAAGTTCGACTCCTCAAAGGCACAGCTGAGGCTACCTGCCCTTGCTCTGCAGAGGAACGTGTGTGATTGCTCTGATAAGCTTTACTAGCCAGAGTTTATGGGTGTGAGAGGGAATAGCCCTGCAAAGCACACAGGGCACCACGCTAGAAGAGACTCACAATTTTGCACAATGGTTCTTGGCTCTGCTGCACTCAGCACTGGCTGACCTAGAGATGGAGCAAGGCAAGGGTGAGTGGGGATGGGGTCAGCCTTGCTCATCCTCTTGTGTCACACTCATCCTCATCTGGGATGAGGGGAAACATCCCTCCTGGGTAGGGTCTGCCTACTGTCCTCTTCCCAGTGATGGTGAATAGCTTTGAGTGTCACATTCTTTTACTTTTCCCCTTTTTTTTCTTCTGCTTTTTTCCACCCATCTTGCAAAGTGTTTTGTCTGACCACTTGTGTGTGAGAAATGCCTAAGAGTGAATTGTGCCATAAAATTAAGATTTGGAATGACAGCATGTAACCTGAGCTTGAAAGGGTTTCTTTGCCCCTAGTTTATATACATTTTACAGACATTTGCAACTGAATTGCAGGGGCCAGGGCTGTACAATTCTTCAGACAGCTGTGGCTTACAGACCTCTCAGTGCCTCTAAAGACCATGAGAATGTAAAATTGTTCGTGAGGTCGTGTCCTAGGTGATAGCAGCACATCAGTGTGTAACTATCATGCGACGGACATATTATTATGTCAACATTCCAGCTGTAAGATAGGCACAACCCTGCATGAGCTGTTTGACTATTGGATAAAGGAGTTAGTTATGGCACCTTCTCGAGAGCTGGAGCTCATCATGACCCATCCTTGGGACCAACCACCGGCTGTCCATCTGTAGGAGGGTCACCGCATTGATCCTCTGCTCTGTTGGACTCCTCTGTCAAAAGTGTGGGCTGTTCTCCAGGCTGCCTTGGTGGCTGCTCCCGCAGGGGCTGTGCCCTCCAGCAGGAACCTGCTGATCTGTGGCTTCTCTGGCTTTTCTCTGCAAATGCATGAAATGCCATAGGGCTGGACAAGGGAGAAGAAACAAGCTGCAAATCCAAGAGATTCTCTCTGACTGAACAGAAATTGGCATAACCACATTACAAAACATTTGAAATATAACCAGAACCCTTAAAGAAGTAATCCTGAATAGAAACTTCATGGAAAAAACATGCAGTCTCCATGACTGTGAAGTAGATTATTTTTGCTAAATCAAAGTCAGAATGCTGTATTTGTCACCCATCTGCTGCAGTCTGGCTTATACAAAAAAATCCTGTCCGTACATCTTCCATATGTTAGGAGGCAATTTGGATGTCTGGAAATTGGTCATAGAGATAAGAGAAAGATGCAGCATCATCTTCTCCAACCAGGTTATGACCGCTCCCTGCAATACATTCCACAGTGGAGAGGGATTTTTTAAATTTTTTTTTTTCGGTTCAGTGTCCTAAAATCAATCCAGGAGAAAATCCTGGGCAGGTCTACTATAAAAAAAAATGTTCAGGATTTTCAGCTATGTAGAAAAAGCATAATCAAATAAATTTGGGGTCAACTGGAAGAAATTTTTTTGCTCCAAAAATAAGCATCTTACTACGTTCTGAGAAAATTTAGAATTTTTTTATTTAACTTTTTTCCTTTTCATTATAGTCAATTTTAAAATGAAAAAAAAAAAGTTTTGATACAAAAGTCAAAACATTTCTTAAAAAAAATAATAACATGAATTGCTTTGGCATTTCTTGATCTGAAACACTTCATGTGGAAAAGCATTTCAGTGTGAAACGCTGTCAAATTGGTACCTTTCTCTTGGAGAAAATTATTTACTGAAATGGATCCAGATTCACAAACAGTTTGGGGTTTCCCCCAGACCTCCATCTCTTTACTTCTATATAAAGTTAAATGAGAGATTCTAGAAAGACCCTATTTATATTGCAACTGCTGCACAGAAAATCTCATTACTAAGAGCTACCTTTCACCCTAATGTCTGTGGTTTGGTTTTCTCATTTTCAGAGAATACCTTTACCAATGTGCCATCACAAGATGGGAGATTTGCACTTTCAAGCACCCCAAATGCCTACAAGAACAATGAACTCATATTCACGTGGCTTTTCAGGAGCCAAACCATCAGAAAGTGGACAACATGTCAACAGCATTTTCTCTATTATGACCAGATACGAGGAAAAAATAAGCAAGCAAATAATAGAGTATCTCATGGAGCGTACCATCTGCACATATACAGGGTCCTGCTGTGTCCTGAAACCCCAGCTAGATCTGGTCTGGAGGCAGTGCTGAGCCTGGATGGGGTGCTGCTGCACCACTGGCTAAGTGTGTTTGTGGGTAGAACTGGTTTCTGTGTGGTTGCTATAGAGCACTGCCATTTGCTGCGGAAAATTAATCACTGACCCACCAAAGATAAATGAACCGCAATATCTTAGTTAGTAGTAAAGGGAAACCATCATGCATTGGGAAGAGGAATATAAAGTCACAGAAATTATGAAGAGAAGAAACCAGTTAGACCATCCAGGCAAATTTTCTTGCTCTTGTGAGAGTTATCTCCAGAATAAATGCTGATGTTCTGTTTTGTCTGGCTTAAAATCTTTCTTTTCAGGGATTCCGAATTATTTCATACCCCCACAGGTCTCTTTCTCAGAAAACTTTCCTGTAAGGTCAGTCCAAATTTCACATTTTCTCTGTCTTAATTGAATCTTCTTGCTGCTAGCCTTACCCTGGGCATCATGCCAGATAATTGCTGTTCTCCTTCAATGTTAACAATCTCTTGAAGTTTGGCTTTTCCTAAGTCTCTTTAATTGCCTCTCCCACTGTATGCATATAGATACAATTCTTTTAAATCTCACTATAAACCCATGCCTCCAGCTTTCAGATCAGAGGACAGCAACTAAAATGAAGCAACACTGCTCCTCAACAACTTGCTGGCAATACACAGCTATTAATCAAATGCAGTTTCCCAGCTGCAGTTGAATCATATATAAATGGAGACAGACTGTACAGGTCAGAACTGCAGTGATTTATTTTGGCATGCTCACCTATCTTTACACTTCTAGAAATTAGATGTCTAATCTACATTAGGCATCTGGACTACTTTTGAAAACACACAAGAGGAAAATACAAAGCCCTGGGTTTCCTACAGGCAGCTTTCAGATGTCCTCTGAGGGAACATTCTCTTTCCACACAGGAAAGTTGGACAAGTCCCTTGGGTGCAAAGAGAAGATGCTGACATTTAGGGATGCATATGTAGGTGCACACTTGTGAGCTGGTGCGTCTGCACATCCAGTCAACAGAGACTTTCTTTGTTTAGTCAGAGGCCTAGGGAGGGATTCAGCTGTCCAAGTGCAAGTGTTTACTGTTGGAAGAACAGAACAGATCTCTCTCATCCATTCAGTGTTTTATCCAGATGGCCAGTGGCTGCAATGGGAGCCAAGACATACTTGGGGGAATTCATCAATTTTGGTGTTTCATTGTGCAAGTTGAAATCCGCTGTAGGTGTCTAATTCTCAGACAACCAATACTGACAGACAAAACATCCTCTCCTAACTGTTTTTTTTTAAATTCAGAGATATGGAAGGGTTTCCCTCTAACTGCTGAAAAGTGCTTTGTTCCACACACCAAAAGGAACACGTTTTCACCTTTATTCCCAGTTTTATAGATTAAGTTCTTCTCTTGGTAAAGTGAAATTTTGTCCTGTGTTGTCAAAGACATGAACTTGGGCTCATTCAGGTTTAACTTAAGGATTTTTGTATTTCCAAGAGTTATAATTTACATTTCTTGGGATGTAAAAACTAAATTCAATGACTGTTTTGTAATTTTTTTTTTTTTGAGTTCATTAAGGATTGTATGCATTCATACTTCCCAAATTGTTAGAGAAAATTTCCCTTGGGGAGACCATAACACTGTTTCTTCTGGAATGCTAAACGGAAATAAATCTGATCCTCTTGTTTAATGGAGAATTCAGAAAGAAAAATAAAAGCCGGGGGGGGGGAATATCTCTTTCTTCTCCTTTATAGCCTTATAGTTGCTTTAGCAAAGGACTTGAAATCTTTTAATGATGGCTGATGGTTTCCTTTCTTGCTTGCTCAACATGAGACAAATGGTACCTGATTCTCAGAAGATATTCACCTCCTTTCTGCTGAAAGGTGCAGTACAAGTCTATCTGTTTTAGTGTTACTTTGTGGAGTTATTCAAACTTTAGGCAAATTTGTGATCTCTGAAAGCCCCTTTTTTTCCCTCCCAGATCTGTAGCAAGACCAAGGTTATGGCAGGTAATGAGCGGGGACGTGCTCTCACCAGGCAAAGTCAGGCATGACTTGCAGAGCCCTGAGGGTTGATCTTGTCGGATGAGCAAGGCAAAGGAAATCAGGAGCCCCCTTGCCAAAGAAAAATCATTTTGAAACAAGTTTAAACAAATAATAATCTATTGTTATGAACATCTTCCCTTACTTCAGTCCTGGTATTGTCATTATCTCAGCTGGAATGACACGGAGTCAGGCGACTCCACTCCTGAGGATCAAGAACCCCTTTATACAAGTAAAATGCTGCATCTTGCAGAGCTGTGTTAGGTGCTACCCCAAGATGTAGGGGAGATCTTTCTTCATGTAACTCACTGCTCATCTATTGACTCATTGACATTTCTGGCGGGCACCCCCTCACCATGGAGCCGGTTCTGTATTGGTCAAGTAGGAGCTGTTTGGGACAGAGCCACAGCAGAATATCACACTGCTCCCGTTAAAGGATCGCCTTAGTGCAGCGTTCAGCAGCCTTATATTCAGCAAAAGTATGTTGCATAATAACCAGCTGACTCTTACCTAATAATTGCACGTATCTGTTCCAGCAGTGTTGTGAAACAAAAACGCTCCACAGAAGGCAAGAAGCACATCAGTGTCTGAAAGAAGTGCAAGAAGTCCCTTTTGCGGTCTGATTCCTCTCCTGACTGTTCAGTTAAAGCCAAGGCTTTGGCAGCTGTGCATGTCTTTCTTTGTCTGGGAAAGAAACGGAGAAACTCATATGATCTGTCAAGGTGCATTTATCACAGTAATGAGTCCTCTTAATACTCATTAAAACTAATTCTATTCTATTCTCTGTCCTAAGGGCACTCCAGTTCCACTTTAGATTGCAGAGGGAAAACATTTTCCTCGGGTTCCTGCAGCTATCTCAGATGAGCCCATCACAGGAACACTGGTGAGGGCACACTGGAGAGACAATGGACCAAAGCATTCATTCTGAGATCACAAGTTAAACTTCCAGAGCTTGCCCACCCATAACATCTTGCATATGAACTAGCTCTAAAGACCCTGTTAGCATCATTGCTAAATAACAACAAACTTTTCCTTTTCGAAAGATTCCACCAAGAGGGAAGCTTGTCTGTGTATGCAAGTTCCCTGCTGACAGCACTTTCATATTGCCAATTTCTTGGAATTATTTTGAAAACCTGGGGATTAGCTTGAGGAAAGTAGTTTTGAATTGCTTTCCAGATCCTGATAAGCCATCAGGAGTGTAAGTTGTCCCCAGGTCACCCATTCACTTTTTTTAAACAATTTTGTGTTGTTAGATTTCAAAATGCAGTGGCTGGCAGCTACAAAAGCCACATCAGCATCTGTTACCTGTATCAGAGCCATTCATTTGGGACTATATGGAGTTCAGGGGGTTTGTTTCATGGGGCATTAAGTGAAGTTGTTTTGCTATTTATCTTGGAGCATCTAGCTCTAATGCTCCACTTTGAAATCCAGGACTCTCTGCAGTGTGAATTTCTAACTTTCAGATACAACTCAACAAAAGTCAACAGACCATCAGGACAGTGATCACAGTCCCTGAGTCTACCTTAGCCTCTCAAGAAGTGTGCCTCAAAGCGAACACTTTGCTTCAAGAAGGCCTCATTGCAGAAGCCAGCTTGGTGGAGGACTTTGGGTAAAGATAGCAAAACATCCTAATCTTGACTCACAAAAGGTTGCCACACCTCCAGCTTGCTAAAAAATGCCCAAAACTTGCATATACTTTAGGAATAATTAGCTTCGGTTTTTGACAGTGTTAACTGCATCAGCCTTCCCAAATGTAATACCTCCATGGTGCTGTGCCTCCTCTGGGAATATGTTCCCCACTCTTCTTCACAGTGCTGCAGCAAGAATATATCACTCTCAGTAAAAAGTAATAGATACAAAGCCTGGGCTTAGAAAGAAGCATTATCAACTAGTTTGGCTTCCTCTGTACCAACAGCAGCACAGCTTCCATTTAAGTCATAATATTTCCATCTAAAGCTAAAGCTATTTTGGGAAGGGGAAGCAGTTGTAGCCTCACATACAGTGTTCCAACTTTCATGACTACAGTTTAGTCCATTTCTTCTTCCTAATCTAGATTTGTCTAATTTCAGCTTCTGCTCTTGTGACTTACAGAGTAAAACAGATTGACTATTAAACTACAAGGAAATGTCTCCAGTAATCTTTTCCTAGATAAACATTTGGATCTTCTTAAACCCACCACAGTACAAATAATAAATACTAAAACAAGTATTATAATTCTGTTTTGTCGCTGCTTTGACTTGCTGACAGTGTCTAACCTCATGCACATTCTAAAGAGAATACCTAAAGAGAGGATAAGTCCATATTAAGCAGAGAACTAAGCAACCTAAATTCTCAGAACACTTTTCATGAGCATTTAAAGAAGTACCTAGAAATCAGGCCATTTATTTTCATCTCAAGTTTCATTTATCAGGTCTAGATTTTAGGCACTGCTAGATATGATGCCTTAAATTAAGGCATTTTGCTTTATTTCAGAGAAGGGCCAAAATGGACTGTCTGTCTGATGCATAGCTATTAAATAAGCGTGTTTAAGACATGCAGGGTTTTGTAGAAAGTGGTAGATATGCATCATACCTGGATACGTTTGACTCCCTAGCCTCACACAGGATTATAAATGCACTGGCAACCTTCAGTAAAAATTCCGTATCCATATCAGAGTCTCTCTGCTGTTTGCCATCACATCTCAGTTGAGCTTTATGTCCACCGATGTTGGTCTACTTAGGACATGGGAATGGATTTGGAAAAATGCCTTTACCTAAATGTCAATAAATGGGAATGTTCTTGGTTGGTGTTTCGCTTTGCTTATTTCTTTTGGAGACAAAAAGGGCAGATCATTCAGTTTAGGAAAAAGAAGCCCATCCTGTAAAGCCAGTGAGCAAGCACTGGAGACCAAAGTCGATGCTGTCTGAGTGCTGGAATTCGTTTTGCAGAGTTTGTCACTTTTCTAATTGAAAAAGCTGTCTCTGCAACATTTAGCACCTAAAAATATCGAGTGATGAAGCACAAGGAGGAGGAAAAATAAAAAGCCAAGCACTCAGAAGCAGACATCTGCCACTGTGAGTTCCAGGTCTTACAGCAAGGACACTGAGAACGAGGGCATTGAGATGTCCCCATCAGCACATTCCCGGGAGCCATGCAGCCTGGAGTGGGGCACACATTTCTTCAGCAAAGTAAAAGAAATGAAAACTTGAAATAACCAACTGGCCATAAGCATGTGAACAAAGTTCCGCTCAGCAAATCCATTAACTTTGCATACAAGCAGTAGCCAGTCAGAACCAAAACTACAGAACATAGATAAATCTTGACTGATATAGTTGTGTTCAGAGTGACAGGTGTGTTCAAAGTGAAAGATTTTATACCTCCTCCCTCCTGCTCCATCTCTTCTTTCATAGCAAATTTTATGTGCAAACCACTCTGGGAATCAGGTTCTCAATTCACCTCTACTGTAAAAGAAAAATCAGGTTCCAAATCTCCAAGAGTTATCCTCAAAACCAGCTAAGGTCACAAAATGGAGTTTGTGACTGATTTTTTTTCCCCCTAGTAGAGTGTTATATTCTGTTTTGTTTTGTTTTGTGGAAAAGATTACAGTTTCAATATCTCTCATTGGTAAAAAGTCTACCTGAATTAGCATGTAGACTTGAACTCCATTTCCCAAACTCGAGGATCTTTGCGAGCAATCTGTTAGCTACTCAGAGTTCTTTTTGGAGCCATTACTGTTATGACAAATTTGGAGATCTATCTACTTCATTCTGATATAGGTTTGCTAAAAATTTCTGAAAGTCAACATTTCTCATGAAACAAAATTCTTAACTCATGGCAAAAGCAGTAGTCTGCATACAAGTATGTTTCCCTTTTCCCTCATGATAAATTCAAGAAATTTGCGATTAAAATTATCTTCAAAGTATCGTAAATGTTCAGCTGCCTAAAAAATATGCTTGTCCTATAAAAACAATGTAGCTGTATTTTCTTCTGATCTGATTGTACATCGTACCTTGAACACAAAATAAAAATACTTCCTGCATCCAGGAATCTTTCATGCCACTTTAGTTTTTACCATGCAAAAGCTGGTGGTTAATCCAAACCACTTGAGATCTTCTTATTGTCCATGTAGAGAACGACTGTCCAGAAAAACACAGAGAGCACATGGAACAGTTGCCCAACATAAATAGTACAATTAACGGGGAGATTCTCCTCTGTTACCTATAAAAGAAAGCAAGACACCTACAAAACATTGAAACATCTACATTATAAGTGACTAAACTGAGGCCAGAAAAATCCTACTCTTTGGATCTCATACTGCTCTTAGCAGTTTTCGTAAGCTGGCACTGTATTTCGATGGGTTTTGAAATGGGAAACGTAACTGTGATGTTTCACCAGTATCAACACCAAAGCACAAAGTGCTGACTGCTAAGACGACCTTGGCAACATATCTGTAAACAGAGACTTGAATACATGGAGCAGGAAAGGAAATTGAAATTTAAAAGGAGCTGTGATTTATCAGCTGACAGTAATGATCTAAGACAGGATGGCCCCAAAATTTCCAGGTAAACTTCTGGCAGGCAACAAACTCCGAGACATCATGCAAGGAAAGAAGCATCATTCCTTAATATAGGTAGAAAGTGAAGCTGAGGGCATGGCACCAAATGGAAAAGAAGTATAGCTGAAACACACTGATGTAATCTTTCTGCCCATCCAAAGGGATGGCACTGAAATACAAGGTACATTTAAGGAAATTTTCAATTCTGTAGAAATTTAGGAAAAAGCATTATCCCCATGAGGCTTTCGTGAACATTTCTCCATCCCAGCCACAGCCATTGAATTAAGGAACTTAGAACATCTTCTTCTGGGACCCGGACAGGCTTGAGAGGTAGGCCCATGCCAACCTCATCAAGTTCAACAGAGCCAAGTGCAAGGTCCTGCACCTGGGTCGGAGCAATCCCAAGCACACATTACAGGCTGGGCGGAGAATGGCTTGAGAGTAGCCCTGAGGAGAGGGACTTGGGGGTGTGTGTTGATGAGAAACTCAACATGAGCCGGCAGTGTGCGCTTGCAGCCCAGAAGGCCAACCGGATCCTGGGCTGCATCAAGAGAAGCGTGGCCAGCAGGTCGAGGGAGGTGATTCTGCCCCTCTACTCTGCTCTCGTGAGACCTCATCTGGAGTATTGTGTCCATTCTGGGGCCCCCAACACAAGAAGGATGTGGAGCTGTTGGAGTGGGTCCAGAGGAGGGCCACGAGGANGGGTTGGAACAAGATGATCTCTAAGGTCCCTTCCAACCTGAACCATTCTATGATTCTATGATTCTATGATTCTTTTTCTCTGCTCTCTTCCTATGAAGTTTCATCCTAAGACGTCTCAGCATCATCTCACACACAAAAACAATCCTTGCAAAATCATCTAAGAGGATTGAGAGGCAGAGGATGCCATGCACTGTCATTAACCACAAAGAAATAAAATTATTATAATATAGAAGCCCCTTCTCAACTCTACTAACTCTGGCCAGGCTCCTTAGGACCAACTCAAGTGATTTCTCTTCTCATTGCTGCAAATAATAATGCTTCTTTTCCCCTCAAATATCTGAACTTTGACCAGAATGTCCAAATTTGTCTTGGAAAAACACAAGAATGTCCAAGGGGTTCTCTGCACTGTCTCTTTGCCTCCCTCATCAGGGCCACAGGGGTCCTGCTTCCGTATGATGTCCCTCAGACCTGCCCCATCACACCATCCCATTCACATACCCCCAAAAGCAGAGACCTCAGCTCCTGCTGAGGGATGCTCACCAGGAGAGCAACGTGGCCCTGCCATTCCCAGCAGCATTTCATGTCTCAGAAGATCCTGTCCGTGTTCCAATGTCATAGATGGACCATTGGTCTGATCCAGTGAGACTGTGATAGTCTTTGTAGAACAAGACAGGATCTGCCATAGAAGTGCTTTGCTTCTCCACCACCAAAGTTGAATTCAGAGAATGAATTCATTCTAACTACACAACGGTTAGCTCTGCATTTACTTTAACCTCCTTAAAGAGATAATTTCTGACAGTATGTGTCTGTATGTCAACGAACATTATGCCACCAGTCATTACCTGCTGATAAGAAAGAATGGGACTGGTTGAAGAAAAGTAAACCACAATGAAAAAGAAGGAAAATAGGAAACAAGTCAGCATGGAAATCTGCATGCCTGGGACTTGGGCCACAAAAAAAATAGTGTTTTCCCTTCATCCTCCTTGTCATTACTTATATTTTGTTTCCTTAAATTATTCTTTCTGCTCTGCTCACTAAAATCAGGCGACAGCAGAAAATCTGATACAAACTGAGCTCCTGAGAAAACAAGGTTGAGTTGCAAGGGTGGGCTCTGGATCCATGGTCCCATTTGCTGCAGTTCCCAGCATGAGTCCCCAGCTGCACACAAGCCAGCACTGCTCGTGGGCCAGGGCTTGCTCCTCAGTTCTGCAGGGAGCAGCACAGCTTGGCTCAGTGCTTGCTCCTGTGATCTGCAGCCAGCACCAGTGTTAGCCTAAGGATGCAGGCTGGAAAAGAGCGTAGGAGTTGTCACAGTGGATCAATCCAATGGGCCATTGAGCCAGCGCTCAGTTACTGAAAACAGTTGTTAACAGATGCTTCAAAGCAAATGCACTGGGCTGCTGCCTGCCCTGGGGAGAAGTTTTCCAATAACAGGTAGTTGTGGGCTGGCTTGTGCCCTGCGATGCGGAAGTTCAACATCCTCTCTAAGAGAAAAAATATCTCAGATCCAGACTGGTCTGGGCTGCACAGCACCTTTGAGTCCATGGGGATTATATCCAGATTAGGAGCACTCCCTTCAATTCAGCTACAGATGTTCCCCCCATCCACAGAGACCTGTCTGTTGGGCAGTGCTGCTGAGCAAATCATGCGTTGTGCACCATGACACATAGCTGTCACTCTTGGTTTCTGTGTCTTCTCCTAATTTCTGGTGACACGTTGGTGCTGGCTCTGTTGTGCACTCCAGTAGGTCTTTCCAGCCAATTTGCAACAACAACAGCTTGAATTGCACGGGTAAATCATCTGCCAGCTACAGCAAGTCCTTCATATGCATTTGAAAATTTGCTGTCTTCCCATTGCATTGCCTTTCCCTGATTCCTCTAAAGAAACATTATCCTAAGCTCCTACATAAAAGAGCAGTAGAAGCAAAAGACTCCAAAATTGAACTTTACAAAAGACTCAATCCCACTTTAAACTCACTTCTAGCTCACTCCTCTCCAACTCACTATTCACAGTAGAGATGCCATCACAGAATTTGATTGTATTATTCTTAGCGTGCTGATCAGCCTCATCTCCTAAAGCTTTCGATGACGTCTTAGCCAAGCAAACATCCCTGCTGTGTCTGGAAATCAATGACACTGCCATTAAATATACTATAGAAAACAACATCAAGAAACCTGCAGACTTGGCAGCACTGCCAGCACTGCAGAAAGGCCCAAAAGCTAACAATGGCCACGGCTTTGAAATACTGCTGATTCCTCCATTTCCCATTTCTCCCCGTCCCAGTGGTGTCATTTGGAAATACATTACAGCTGAAAGACTTTGGGATGTTTTAATTACATGTGACTAAAACTTGCTGTTGCTAGAATTAGTGCGCCTATGTTTACGATTTATAGGTCTCTGTTTCGACACTAGTGAGGTCATAAATAACATGAAATGGGCCCTTTAGTATTAGAAAATTCAGCGCTCCTCTCTAAGCCCTGACACTCACACACACTCTGAAACTCTCATAAGGTTTGTGGCGAGCATGGTATGAAATACAATACAATGCCAAAAGTGTGGGCTGGAGGGATAGGAGGGTGGTAATAAATAATTTATCCACAGACCATGAATGTCAAACCTTCAGGCAAGGACTTCCCGTTGTTTCACTAGGGTGGGAGATGCTGCACCATGAGTTGATGTAGATGCTGATGGAGGATTATTTCTGCAGCACACGGACTCCACTTGCACCCATATCCCAGAGAATGGTGTCACGGGAACCTCTTGTTTCAAATGTGCTGGTGCTGAGAGTGTGTTGGATAAGGAAACATGCACGTGGGATTGGGTTGTGCAAGGTAACAGAGAACTAGCTCCTGGGCTCTCGTACCTTCCAGGAGACGTTCAGGTTAGCTATTAGGAAAAACTTGTTCTCCTTAAGAGCAGTCAGGCACTGGCACAGGCTGCCCAGGGAGGTGGTGGAGTCACCCTTCCTGGAGGTGTTCAAGAACCGTGAAGATGTGGTACTGAGGGACATGGTTTAGTGGGCAATCCTGGTGGCAGGTGGACAGTTGGACTAGATGATCTTGGAGGTCTTTTTCAACCTTAACGATTCTCTGATTCTGTACTGACCTGTATCCCTTTGGCAAAGGGATTTAAGAAAACACAAAGGTTCATTTTTCAGATCACTGAAGCTGGGGAAGATTTCACACAGTCTTCAGAGCTGGAGGATCCACACTACCCCCAAACTCAACTGATCTGTAGGGCTTGGTAAACAAAATGCCTTACCTAGCACAGGATGCAGATATATGTGCTGTGCCCCAAGCATGACTTCCTCTGCAGACAGGTGGTTTGGGATGATTGTTAGGAAAATGCTTGCATATCTTTCTATAAAGGGCACTAGTGAAGGTAAAGTTTTGACAAGAGGAGAATAACACTGAGAAAGCACACTGTTGAAAATAATTATGTGGATTTTGCATTTTTGTGTTTAGGGGAGGTGATAAACAGTTTATTTTCTGACTATTGCTGTTCTCTCATTTGCTTCTGAAGTGATTTCTGCATGTGGAAGTCTTTATGTGGTTCTTGAGAAGCTGCCTTCAACAACTTGGTGTCTGGAATTCAAACTTTAAATGGATGTTTTTATCTTGACACACAGCTTTTCCCAAGCTATTGTTTCTGTCTCTCTGTGAGCATGGTCTTGGGAACAAGGTATGAGAACCTGCCTAATGAATCCAGAATTTTGTTTCATTTATTGTAATACTTCATATTATTTTCCATTATCTCCTGTGCATTTTCTGATTAAAAAAAAAAAAAGATGAAATAAATACAAGAGACACTCATAAATGTTCCATTTTCAAGAAGAAATGAATAATAATGTAGCTACTTGGGCTGCAAAATGACTGCTTTTGACAGAAATAGTTTCTGAGATGACAAATATTTGAGGTGCAGGGTTAACTCAGGCATGGATGTATAAGGACTGGCAGTCTGCTGCATTGCTTCTGTTTCTGTAGAAAATAAGGAATTTTCAGGAAAATGATAAATCCAAAGTGTTGCAGCCAAAAAAACCCCACCAAGCTCTGACCTTTAGAGACCGTTCCCATTCTCCTGTTAAGGCCAGGATATCTGGTTTGAAAAGATCTTCCCTATTCTCTCTCACTCCCTGCATGGTGAATCCTATGTTGGGGCAATCTCTGATCAAGCTATAGTATCAAAAATAAATAACAGAAGAAAATGGGAATACAAAAAAAAAAAAAAAAAAAAACAGAACAAAAGTTTTTCTTCTGCAGAAAGCATCAGAAAGCCAATAATCCTTGATGGTAAGAAATATGCTGGATGGCCCCTGTGTATGTCTTCGAACCCTATTTGTACCATACAGTACATAACAGGATACATCCTTTAGCATCAGCTGATTGTAAATCTTTTTGTGTGATGTTTTACTGACCCCGAAAACTTTAAACTATGTCCTGCAGCTTTTTTCTTGGCCCTTGTCACAGTTTCTTTTTGATACTCTTGTGTGCAATACTGCTATTTACCATGATTACAAACTCTGCCTAGAAGGGACCTTTGAGACCATCTATCTATCTCTCTGAGTAATTTTGTCATCTACAATCCAGTCCTACTTGTAGCTCGCACCAGCTGTATTTATTTAAGATTTTCTTTTATAAATTCCTTAATAAAAACCCATGCCAGTGTCAAAGAGTAGTTTTGCGCTGTAAAACTGATCCCCGGTGGGATTATAATTTATATTTTTAAACTGAAACCCATTGTCTGAGTCATAAATTTTTTGACTATGGAAATCTGTGCAGTTCTCACAATTGCAGATGTTATTCTTGACTTCATTTTTTCCTTTATCTTTAATCACAAAATGCTGTATTTTTTCAAAAGAGAAAGAAGTGAAAACAGCAAGAAAAACAGAAAAATGTTTAAGAGTGTCTTTACACCTACAGGGAATTGTTTCTTGAGTTTGTTAAAATATTAGCAAGGAGAAGAGAAAAGGTAAACCAAAAGTGGTGCTGGAGAAACTTGTCAAGGTCACAGGAACCATGGACCCAGCCACATACCCCTTGTGTTACCTGAGGTGCTTCTCTTCGCTGTTGGTCAAGGAAGCTGTTAAATACATTTTACATATATCCAACGGTCCATAGACTCTAACAATACTTAAACAAGTACTCACCCACTTCCTGAGATATAAGCTGTTTCCTGAATCAGGAAGTATCTCAGCTCCTTATCTCAGCCAGGAATGTAATAACATTGCTTCCTCTTGTCCTTTATTTATCTTATTTGCCTGCATTGTAAAGTCCTCAGTAAAGGCCGATTCTTAGATGCATTTGCACAACAGCCAAAATACTGGGACCTATAGTATCAGTAATATATTCAGAATAATTAAAGGAGAAGGCATTTGAGATGTGAAGAATTCTGTTGGCATGAGCTGTGTAGGGGGAGATTCTTGCTGAATATGGGAACAGGGATTTGGGAAATGGATAAGCAATCGAAGCAGTGTAAGGTGAGGGAAGAAAGAAAGAGGTTTGTGGAGTCAGGAGGAGCAAATGTGCAGAAAACCTTGGAAAACACAGCACCGTGATTGCTGAACAGCAGGTATTTCAGGCGATGGTATCAGACTGTTGTGTTCCTTTGTACTTGTGAAAAGATTCTCTGCCTTTGCTGGGACAAGGCAGACAATTAAGACTTCAGGTCATCAAAACTAGGCTCCATCTGTGTCTTCATGCTACTCCCCTACCTCATCTCTAACACATCCCCTTTCTCCATCACACTTCGCTTTCCACCTCCATCTCATGCACAGAAACTGTTGTGCAGATTTGTGCTGGAGTTTCAGATGCCAATTTTGACTCTGCCACAACCACAGGACTTGCAACAGTCACAGATGGAAGGAAGGAGTAACATCCTAGAGAAAACCCTGGCACTGACATGGAAAGGCATCATGGGTGTGCATGGGAGAGCCATGGTTCAGAAGGGGCAACAAGCAAACCTACAGCCCTGCTGATTTTATGAATTGGTTTGCTTAAGTTGAGACATAGAACTTGGCAAAAACATCCAGCTTCTCAGCAACAACAGTGTCATCCCACAGGAAAGAATCAAAACTTGGGCAAGGTCTCAAGCCAAGGTCACTTGAAAGACGCTACCCAAGGCTAGGAAAGGTTTCTAAATTTAAAACAGATCCCACTTACCATGGTAGGCAATTGAAACTGTTTATCCACTTTGAACAGATAGAGTTACCTAATCCTTCTATGATTAGAGGCTAGTGGAGTTAAGCTAATTCTGTTTCTGCAGGCACTGCTGCCTTTGATGGAAGCAGCTCATCTCAGGGAATAGCCTGCTGGTGCGATGGCAAAACAAATAGTTTTGTCCTTTTGAGCTAAGCAAAAAAAAATCACTATTGATTTTGGCTTAAGAGTGGTAAGTGCTTTCCTTACGATTCACATCATGGTTGGAGAGTCATTATTTTCTGCATTAGCCTCACGTACATTGCTGTGGAGGCCTCAGCATTGCAATACACTCTTGTAGGAACTTACTAAGGGGTTCTCTAGGTCTCTACAGTTTTTGGTTTTCCAACTGGGGAAAGGTGGGCCAAGCATGAGAAACAGGCTCTCCACTGACACAGAGTTTGTTAGGCTTCAGAACCTGCAGATATTGATTATTTCGGGAGAAAGGTCAGAACATCAGAATCTTGCTGTTTTCCTGCCTGTGGCTGGAGGTGTGTTTATCATGAAGCATTATCATCTGAATTCCCCTTTGCAACCAACAGCCTCACAGGGCTTTCAGGCTGATTTGGAGGAGTAAACATTGTTTTTTCTAAAGCAGTGTGAAGGCTGGAAAGGGTGGAGGCAGTGAGCCTGCAAGGCCCTGCAGATACATGATAGATCAGTGATATTCTATGATATTTTCAGGACTTGTACCATAGCTGCAGTTACCAGCATGTATCAGGATCAGAAATGCAGGAAGGGAAGGTGGAAAGGCAGCAGAGAAGTTATTGCACAGTGCAGCATGTTTTGAAGATCAGCCTTGTAAAAAGCAGATCCTGAACGGTCCTTCTGCTCCAATAGGTCCCCCAAACTGCAGAAATGAAGAGTGCCTGAGCAAGTTACAAATCTCCATCTCTTGTGGCCATCGAAGGAGGACTAAGGTTTGTGTGCACATGAAGAGCTGTCGGTGCTGTTTGTTCCATGTCAGTCTTCTGCGGAACTGGAACAAAATCAATTAACTTTCCCTTTTTGGTATAAAAGTCACCTTTTAGCCATTAGCAGCTCTACACAAGTTCAATATTGCAGATCCTGGGACCAAGTCTGAAAACTGGAAGTAGAGCAAATTGAAAAAACTTTTGTCTCAAAAAAGATGGAATTCGAAAAAAGAAAAATCCTGGACATAGGCTTTCAAACAAACAAAAAAATAAAAAAAATCACTTTCTTGAGCACTTTCCAAGAAATTCCAAAAAGAAAATGATCTCAGGTTGATGTTTCAAAACAAAATGATGTTTTCTTTTCAAATACAGGGGATTTTTGCTGAAAAGAAAAAATGACAGTTTAGCTGTTGCTGTAATACAATATTTCATCTTGTTTTGAAACGATCATTCAAAACAATTTTTCCTTTTGAATTTCTTGCAGGCAGAGTTTTGTGTGCGCATATACGTACAGCTGACATTTTCTTGCCAAAAATTAGGTTTGACACAACTGTATTTTTTGGCAGAAACTCTTTCCTCCTGAAATTTCAATAAGCCTTAACTGGAAGAAAAGGATATGTTTAAACAGAAGGGAGAGCAGAAAACTAAGATATTCTGGGCTAGACACCCAAATAGCATAGGCACTGGGTCAGCTGGAGAGCAGATTGAAGAATCCATCATCAGAAAGTCTCACTGGTGAAAAGAACTTCTGATGAATTGTGCGTGAGCGAGTGTCTTCAGCTGTGAACCATGGTCACATGCAGACGCCTGGGTGTGGGAGGGCTCTGAATGAAGGATTGTTCATGAAGGGACAGTAAATTAATGTAGTTGATGAATTTTTACCACGGAGCACAAACAGGCCCAGTTATAAAAAAACTTTATAACAAAAGATTGTTATTCTTCTTCCCTTGCCCAGCTTCAACTGCTTTTCCACCTACTAAGACAAATGCCGCGGTAAGAAAGCACTTTGTTTTGTCTAGCAAGCGGCAAGTGCTGCCTACAGGGCTGCTTTGGCCAATGACTTACACATGCTATCAGAAAAGACTGCTGCAGTTGCATTATCAGGCTGATAATGTCACATGCAGACAAGCTATTATTTATGTAGCAAGGCTCGCCATAAAATCCAACAGAAAGTCAAACAAAAGTCTCCTGTTTGTCTCACTGGGCTCCATGTCAGGCATCCAGCCATGATCAACACTTGTTGAAGTTGTCAGAGATGTCGTGTCAGGCAGTGATTTAAAAGCTGGAGGAGCTTCTCCATCAGCACTATCAAACAAGAGGTGCTCATGCTGCCTACTGCTAGGCACCAGTCCTTGGAGTCTTGAATCTTTTCAGGAGAATCTTTCCTATCTGAAAAACTGTGTTTGGGATGAAGGTGCTTACTCTGGCAGGTCAGCCTACTCACTGGAGGCAATCCAAAGCAAAGTTCCTCTAATCTTAAAACAGATAATGCAAAACCTCTTTTTCTTCATCAGCTATGAACCAAAATGAACCACAGATGAACAGCTCAGACAGAGACATCCATCTTCTGGACTTTCGAGTTAGGCAATACAAATTCCCTTAGGTTCCTTCAGTGTGGTATCTAAAGTAGCCTGTGAAAAATGACATAAATAACTCTCTAAAAAGCTAATCAAAGTCTGCAGATCAAATAGGGAGAAAGGTCTGTCCTTACTATACAGGTAGTGGGGTTAATGTAATATTTTGCAGCATAACAGGTGAAGTAGGAGAGATGATGAAGAAAATGGTAGGAGAGTAAGATACAATTCAGGAGTCTGCTCTGAGTCTACTCTCTACCCCAGGTCCCCTCCTACAAGAAAAATCCTTTCTTTCCACAGCTACTGGTTGCCAGGTAGCTTCTACTCAGCCTGGGAAGGTGATTTGGCCATGATACACAGCTCATTGTGGGGTTCCTCATTAATGGAAGGTCACAGCCCCGGAACATTGTCAGTGCTTTCTAGTGCTTTCTAGAACAAAGTTGCAGCTTAAATAAACCTGTAGTACAGCTTTCAGGTATTTGTAGAAAGTAGCTTGTGAAGTAGACACTCATCACAAATACCTCTGTAGACTCAACAATTGAGTGGTTTTTGAGCTGTGATCTCTAAAGCGTGCAGGGACAACAGCTAAACACGTTATGTTGTGTTAAAAGAGTAAATACCCAATTCAGCAGTAAGAGTCCAGTCGTATCTGAATGGGATAACATGGCCTCTCTTAGGGAGTTTGGTTGTGCTCAATGAGAACTCTCATGGCTAGATTAATGAATAGTGATCTTTAGTCATGCAACAGATTACAGATTCTTTTGAATTGCCGGTGATAAATACACTGTCTGCAGAGAACATGTGAATACCGATGATATGAATACCAGCCAACCGCAAACACATTAGATTATGAACTAACTATAGAGATTTCTAAGTTTCATAGAATCATAGAATTGTGGGAGTTAGAAGGGATCTGTAAGGGCCATCTAGTCCAACTCCCCTGCAATGAACAGGGAACAGGGAGAAGCACTCAGTATTACAGAGTGTGCGAACCTCACCCAATATGAGTCCCTATGGGGGGAAGAGAGGGTCAGCTCATTGACTGGTCCCAGAAGTCAGGAGCATCCTCCTGACTTGTCTGCAATAGTATCTTCCCTAAAATTCCTCCTTTTTTAAGCCATTTTTATACTATTTTCAGGTGGAGGTTTAGTGGCCCTAGTCATACATATCTTTGTTGTGATTGTTGTGATAGAAAATGGAAAGCCATTGACTCAGGGTAACTACTATGCAATTCATCAGTTTCACAGTACCACCAAGTTCTCAACCCTGTAATGTTACCACAGAGCCTGGCCACAGTGTTTACTCTCCACTTCACCCTCTGTGCTGTATCGCTTAGGGTCAGCACACCAAGCTCCCCTGGTGCTGCCAACAAGCTGAGGTTTGCAGGTCTTACGTTGCTTAGGGAACTGTCATGGAGCAGACTCCTTGAAGATTCACTGCATTCCACCCTGGCAGTTTCCTCAACTCTATACCTCCTCTTAAGAGGTGGATATCTCAATAATTCACCTCCAATATTTATTCCACATAATCCACCTCGAGTCTATAGTCACTCAAGCTTCACAATAATGAGAAGCAATTGGGGAGATTACATGCAGTCTTGTTATGAGGATTAGAGTTCAAGGGGCTCTCGGGCTGCTCACTAATTTGGGGGCAAGATAATAAACTCGTAGCCATAGTATTTAGCAGGACAGTGTTGTCAGTCCTGAGCAAGGCCTTTGGTGTAACAGCCAGGCCAAAGGAAGAGGCTGGGACAGGATGGAGCGCACAGACATCAGTGGCAGAAGAAATTCTAAGAAGAGAAAAGCCATTGCATGAAAGCTTAACTTTTCAAGATAGGAATCTAGATTTACATAAAAAAAAAAATTAAATGTAAAAAAAATTTGAAAATCACAGGTAAATTCACCAAAACTGGCTCAATAACTATATACTGTCCTGTAAGAAGCCATGAGACACACCTACACTTTTCTTTTAGTAAGAAGTGCAAATAAGTTTCACATTCGTGCTCACAGGCATACACCTGTACATCAATGTGGTATCAGCAAATTTAATCCGCATACAGTAGACAAGCACAGAAGTATTCATTATTTCTCGCAGCTGATGTTGTAACCAGCAGGTATGTATTTCAGGAGGCATTTGGTTCAGTTCTACCAGGTTCTCCAGGAGACCCCCCAAAGCAGGTCAGCTGTACAAATCTCCTTTCAGCAAAGAAAGTGAAATACATACTTTTTAATAAAAGGTGTACAGTCACCTGCCCAGAGATTTCAGACCGGGGCACTTCAGCTCCAGAACTTGGCAGTATTCTGTTTCTCCACACTTTATACTGCCATGGAGGAAGACCAAATTCTGAACTCAGGTGCCAAAAGAAAAGGTGACCATTGGGGCATAGCTCTAAGGTGGCAAATATAGTCAGAAGTATCCAACTCCAAATTTTTAATCTCCAGGCAAATGGGTTGCATTCAAGCTTTGCAGTGGAGTGCAGCATAGTCTATACAGAGAGGTGGTAGGGGTTGTTTGTTTGATCCACAGGCTTATGAATACTGGAGCAATGTGTAACATGGTAGATTATTATATTCTGTTCTGGCAAAGTCAGATTTTTTTTTTATTTATATATAAGAATGCTAAAGCACTTGCTATACTGGTTGGGGTGTTACTATTCACTTTGAGGTGGTAAGCGATGTCTTCTTCAGGTCTTCTTGCACAAAACTGTGTCTCAGCCAAGAATCATAAGGATGTGGGAGTAAAAAGGGAGAAAACTTCACTGGAACTATATAAACACCTATGTAAAAATTTCATTGTTAAAATAACAAAAATACAGGACCAAATTCAGTTCTGGCAGTGCGTACATATCTCTGCTGATATCAATGAAATTGAGGCTGTTAACACCAGCAGAACATGTGATCCATAACGATAAGTTCTGGTCACACCAGAAGAGTTCCAGGAGGTAAATGTTTTACTTGGTGAAAGAATAAGTGATGTCTGACTATGCATCCAAATTCAATACAGGAGATTGCCATATTCTTGATATACAAGTTTGTGATGCATTCACAGAGTATTCAAATATATTTGGAACATTATCAACAAACAGGTACTGCTTGAAAACAACCCAACAGATTCATTTACAAAGATTGCATTTCTCTGTCGCTTTCTTGACCTTTTAAAGGAGAGCCTAATTCCAATTAGTTCGGTTACAAAGTCCATAACTCTTGTAGGTACTGCAGTGTGCAACACATTATCATTTTACAATGTTCTCCCTGATTTGAAGTACAAAACACACACTCATGGGAATTTGTTGGCAGGCATTTAGGGCAGCTGGAAGTGATCATGAAGTGCAATTACTGTCTGTGCATATCCACATCTGGAAAACAGTTCTTTGCAGATTTTAAAATAGCCCTAATGAAGAATGGAACCTTGTACTTGAAGAGATGGAAAGGGTGAAGGGGTCTCAATGCCANCACACCAAGCTCCCCTGGTGCTGCCAACAAGCTGAGGTTTGCAGGTCTTACGTTGCTTAGGGAACTGTCATGGAGCAGACTCCTTGAAGATTCACTGCATTCCACCCTGGCAGTTTCCTCAACTCTATACCTCCTCTTAAGAGGTGGATATCTCAATAATTCACCTCCAATATTTATTCCACATAATCCACCTCGAGTCTATAGTCACTCAAGCTTCACAATAATGAGAAGCAATTGGGGAGATTACATGCAGTCTTGTTATGAGGATTAGAGTTCAAGGGGCTCTCGGGCTGCTCACTAATTTGGGGGCAAGATAATAAACTCGTAGCCATAGTATTTAGCAGGACAGTGTTGTCAGTCCTGAGCAAGGCCTTTGGTGTAACAGCCAGGCCAAAGGAAGAGGCTGGGACAGGATGGAGCGCACAGACATCAGTGGCAGAAGAAATTCTAAGAAGAGAAAAGCCATTGCATGAAAGCTTAACTTTTCAAGATAGGAATCTAGATTTACATAAAAAAAAAAATTAAATGTAAAAAAAATTTGAAAATCACAGGTAAATTCACCAAAACTGGCTCAATAACTATATACTGTCCTGTAAGAAGCCATGAGACACACCTACACTTTTCTTTTAGTAAGAAGTGCAAATAAGTTTCACATTCGTGCTCACAGGCATACACCTGTACATCAATGTGGTATCAGCAAATTTAATCCGCATACAGTAGACAAGCACAGAAGTATTCATTATTTCTCGCAGCTGATGTTGTAACCAGCAGGTATGTATTTCAGGAGGCATTTGGTTCAGTTCTACCAGGTTCTCCAGGAGACCCCCCAAAGCAGGTCAGCTGTACAAATCTCCTTTCAGCAAAGAAAGTGAAATACATACTTTTTAATAAAAGGTGTACAGTCACCTGCCCAGAGATTTCAGACCGGGGCACTTCAGCTCCAGAACTTGGCAGTATTCTGTTTCTCCACACTTTATACTGCCATGGAGGAAGACCAAATTCTGAACTCAGGTGCCAAAAGAAAAGGTGACCATTGGGGCATAGCTCTAAGGTGGCAAATATAGTCAGAAGTATCCAACTCCAAATTTTTAATCTCCAGGCAAATGGGTTGCATTCAAGCTTTGCAGTGGAGTGCAGCATAGTCTATACAGAGAGGTGGTAGGGGTTGTTTGTTTGATCCACAGGCTTATGAATACTGGAGCAATGTGTAACATGGTAGATTATTATATTCTGTTCTGGCAAAGTCAGATTTTTTTTTTATTTATATATAAGAATGCTAAAGCACTTGCTATACTGGTTGGGGTGTTACTATTCACTTTGAGGTGGTAAGCGATGTCTTCTTCAGGTCTTCTTGCACAAAACTGTGTCTCAGCCAAGAATCATAAGGATGTGGGAGTAAAAAGGGAGAAAACTTCACTGGAACTATATAAACACCTATGTAAAAATTTCATTGTTAAAATAACAAAAATACAGGACCAAATTCAGTTCTGGCAGTGCGTACATATCTCTGCTGATATCAATGAAATTGAGGCTGTTAACACCAGCAGAACATGTGATCCATAACGATAAGTTCTGGTCACACCAGAAGAGTTCCAGGAGGTAAATGTTTTACTTGGTGAAAGAATAAGTGATGTCTGACTATGCATCCAAATTCAATACAGGAGATTGCCATATTCTTGATATACAAGTTTGTGATGCATTCACAGAGTATTCAAATATATTTGGAACATTATCAACAAACAGGTACTGCTTGAAAACAACCCAACAGATTCATTTACAAAGATTGCATTTCTCTGTCGCTTTCTTGACCTTTTAAAGGAGAGCCTAATTCCAATTAGTTCGGTTACAAAGTCCATAACTCTTGTAGGTACTGCAGTGTGCAACACATTATCATTTTACAATGTTCTCCCTGATTTGAAGTACAAAACACACACTCATGGGAATTTGTTGGCAGGCATTTAGGGCAGCTGGAAGTGATCATGAAGTGCAATTACTGTCTGTGCATATCCACATCTGGAAAACAGTTCTTTGCAGATTTTAAAATAGCCCTAATGAAGAATGGAACCTTGTACTTGAAGAGATGGAAAGGGTGAAGGGGTCTCAATGCCAAATTTGTTAGAGAGCTAGAATGAAAAGAACACACTGTACAGAAATAGAAAATAATTAACGGAAAATTAATTATTGTCAGAAATGTTTGCAATCATTCTTCATGGAGGGAGAAATATCATTCTTGGGCAGGGGTGAGGGGAAGTTCTCCATTAAATAAAATATTTAGCATTTGTCATTAAAGATTTAACAGTGATGATATTGGCTAAGTGAAGTATGTTAGGTGATACTATCTTTAACACGTAATCTCACATGGTCTCGTGGCTGGGGAGACACCAGTTGGTGTGAGACATGCTAGAAGGTTTATTGAAAAAGATCTAGGGGCAATATGGAGGCAACCCAAGAAATACCAGCATTAATGTTAATATGTTGCAACAATGGGCTCCTTGTGATAGGAGCTGCTATGTGACGTGTTGGGTCCAGCCCTTTCATTGCCTCAGAGAATCTCCTGTGCATAAACTCACATTAACTTTACAGTAATGATTACTACACCATGATCTTAGCCAGACTAGGTCACATTTCCAGTAATTTTAGGATGACAGAAAGCTAAGGACGGTCACTGCGTAACATGCTGTAGGTATGTAAATTAATGTGCACGGAAAACCTGATCTGGAAATGTCTCTGTATTTTAACTTCCACTTCAGCCACACAGAGCTCAGTTATTCTCACGGCATTAATACCCATCAAGCTGAGCTCAAACCAGCAGACAGTGATGCTCCTCAGTGCTTCCGAAAATTGGCAAATTGAACATAAGGAACACAAAGTAGAACACGCAGTAATTAAGAGGTATGTGTTTCCCACATTTAAAAGGACTTCAAAATCACTTCAGAGTCGGTTTAATTTTTAACCTTAGTTTATGGAACTACCTAAAACTTGCTCTTTTGGTCCTCTCCAACAAATAATCCCTTCTGAGGTCTTAATCCTTCCCTGTGCTCACTTTGGGATGACCACTCACAATTATAAAATATCTCAGAGCAGCGTGCTATTCCTGACTCACAAGCACAAAGTTGTCCTGCTAGCCAAAAGCTGCCAAAAAGTTTCTCCGCATTCCTCCATTCTCATGCTTAGTCATCGATGCTGCCAAACAGCATCTGCTTTCTGCCCTGGCACACCATTCTATTCGAGCCTTATAACCTCGATGTGCAATTTGCAAAATTTATTTTGAATCCTCCTAGTTGGAACAATCCTTAATGAATGTGCCCAGGCACTTCAGGCTCCTCCTTTTTTTTTCAGAAGACTGAAGAAGTTTCTCTCATCCTATCTAAATCATTGAGTATCACTCAACAGAAGCTGGATCCTGTTCTATGTAAGCATGTGTCCTTAATGATTATTAATTACTCTTCATGATTCTAAGCTAAATTATACGAGCAGTTAACACAAACATAACCCTACAGACCTCTGTGAATGCAGAAGATCATGGTGACAAAGATTCTGCCCCTAAGCTAAGAGATTTCCTTTATTTTCTGAATATGATAATGATAATGAACGCAGAAAAAGGTTTTTGGGGGGAAAGAAAAAAGTGAAAGCGGCTGAACCCAGAATGGCTCAGGCAGGAATTGTGGATTTGTGCTGTTGGAGTGATCCCACTACCCACACAAAAGCAGGCCAGCCAGGTCACCTACAGGAGAAGCTTTTTCTCCATCAGCCTGTGCTTTAGCAGCACTAGGCCAATGGTTTTTCTGCTGGAGCGGCTCTCCAAAACATTCTTTCTGCAGCCAGATTTCATCAAAACAAAGCCAACATTAATGCAAGACTAGGCCCCTCTAATGGTGTTTTATTACAAGTAAACATTGGGCTAAGCACAGCCGTATTAAGTGGATTTTGGATTCCTTAGTTGGGAAGGAGCATATGTCCCTACATCAGCATCCCGGCAAGCACAAGGTTTCACCCTGTAATTCTTGCAGCAAGCTAACAATTTCTGGTGGAAGCTGGAGGATCTCAGGAAACACTTTGAGGGTTTTTCCTGCAGCACTCCTGAAGTTATCAATTATCCCAAGATCTCTGCCTCAAAACGACCCCAGCCAGCTTCCCTGGCATTGCATGCATGGGGATCACCCTCGCCACGAGCTGCAGGAGCCAGAAGGAGAACCAGCACGGGAGAGCAAATGAAATCTCTGTCCGTTGGGGATATTTGAGGTGCAAGAGTATTATTTTTTTTCTTTTCTCTTGGCAGGACCTAGAGTAACCCAATAAATACACAAGTGAAAAGCACTATCTTTGTAGCATTCACTAGATAACAGTACAGCAAATGAAAAGTAAAACATTAATGTTAATAGTGTCCTGCATGCCTTTTTTCTAGAAATTGTCTTATATTAGTTTTGTGTGTGTGTGTGTGTGAAAAAATTTCTAATTACCAATAGCTTCCTTTCCACAGAGAATTTCTATTTCTTTTTATTTTAGTACCACCTCAAAAAGACAAACATTTTCAGCTAAAGGAGAAGTCTCATTAAAGCCTCAAGGGTGAATTTTACTGCCTACAATCCTATTCTCACCTTGAAACTGGACTCTCCAGCAAGACTACACCTCCACTAATACTTAGCTATCTGAGATTTCCCAGATGATTACTTCCCGAGGGTAAGAAAAGAAACGATAGTGTATTACAGGAGGTACAGTCCTGCTGGAAATTGGGTGCTGGAAGAAGACGTCAGCAGCAAACTCCTGTTTCCTTGTGGCACAATATTCATAATAACTGGAGGACTGGATTTATTTAAAATTAGATGTTAAATAATAAATCTGAAATCTTGCCTCCACATCCCCAGCCTGGAAAATTATGCAGGAAATAATCTTATGTCCAGTTAGTTTTCCCACTTCTCAGATGGAAAGAAAAGCACAGGGAAATTAGATGCATTTTCCAATAAATACATACTGAGCCTGTGACAAGGTATAAACTCAACATCAACACATCATTCCTAGCACTACACAGATTTCTCTCTGCTGGAAGCAGGAGTACAATTACACATAGGCCTCCAGACAGCTGGCCTGCAGTAGGAATTTTTCAGCACTTTGAATGTGAGATAGATGAGAAAAAGAAAAAGCAGCTATGCCATAAACCTGGTGGGAGAAGTTTTGCCTACGGGAGATGATGAATATTCAAATCACAGCTTCCATGAAATATCATAGCACCTTAGTCAAACAGAGTTTGAAACAAAATTGTTCCTCAAATGTTTCGAGTCTGGTCCACAAATCAAAGTGTTCCATTTCAAAACAACATAAATAAAAAGTATAATTTAATTTTTCCCTAATGAAAACATAATACTTAAGTTAATTAATATTTTTTCTCAAATTCCTGTCTTTTCCAAAGCCAACGTTTAGTGCAATTTGAATTGCCTGTCTTCATCTTCCAAACAAGGTCCTTTATGCATATGCAGGTGAACAGATTTGCCTAAGGGTGTCCCACAAGCCATTAGTACTAATTAAGTATCTCACACACTCACAGTCTCTTTTCTCCTGTCCTGTGGCAGTGAATCCCATAGTTTATGCTTGTATTGAAAGAGAAAGACTTGAGCTGAGAAATACAGCCCAACAAATGCTTGAAGAGAAAATTATTTATTGTATCAAATACTTTGCCTTCTTGAACAGAAGGTGTAAACACTAATAAATTAGCAGTCATTAAATTAATGATGACCATAAATTACTGAGGTACTTAACTCTTCCTATTGAACACATCCTGAACAATAAATAAGAATAGAATGTATTTGGAGATAAGGAAGACCTCATAAAAATAGTAAATGAAATTAAGGATCTCAGGGGAGTCTTGAACAAATATATCAGTAGGTCCACGCGATAAGCGGTAGTTGATAAGAGAATTACTGTCAGTCCTCCACAATGGGCTGCAGTGCACCACGATCAGTACTGCTGGTGAGTCACAGGATCAGTACCAGGCTGAAGACACCACGAAAATATTCAAGCACAGAAAGAAAAACAATATTGCTTCTTATCCCCATTTTAGGTCCTGGGTTGGGATCTCATAATGGGAGTGAGCATTCAGGGGTAGCAATCAAACAGCAGGCGTTCAGGATCAGCCTGAAAGAAAAGAGCTGCAGTGCACCTTCTAATCATAACAGCAGTACTCGGCACTTTGCATGTTTAGAGGCACCTCGAGAAGTGGGAGAAGGGTCTGTGTTGCTACCCATAAGTGGCAAATGGAGAAAATAAGACTCTGGGGCCCATTCTTATTTCACAAAACTTCACATTTCCCAAGCACTTATGCCAGACAGATTTCTTCTAAGCCAAGAATAACTGAGAGACCCCCTCAGTCATAATTCACACCCTATATCACTTAGTTTCCCCCCTGGGCAGCAATCCAGTGGTATCCTGGTCATGATTACTGCCAGTTTTGAGATCTTCCACCCTTGTCCCTGTGTCTGTCCTCCCTGCAGACCAAACCCTGTGCAGGCTCTTTGGGGTAGGAGATTTGGACAGGTCATTGCCCATAGGCAACTCTGAAAGACCAAGGAAAACAAGCACATGTGGAAAGCAATCCATTTTCCTGAAGTTCTGGGACTATTCTTTTCCCCCCATGAAGGGTTGTCAAGAGACTTTCTCTCCAGCCCCTTGAGCATCATGAAAGAACCAAAAAGTCCAGCCAAAGCTATGCAACTTTCTCACAAAGCTGTCCCTTCCTAACTCAGTTTTCAAAGTGATTTGCTTACATTATCTTTGGCTTCCTCCTCCCCACCTGCCACTCAATCAGAGCTAAATGTCAAATGTCTTTGCCATCAGCCATGCCAGGCATGCTATAAAAAGCAGCTGTCTTCCTGACAAACTGTGCTCTCTGAAAATCCTATATTCAGCTTCACCATGATCTGCAGTCTTCCTCAAACATTATTTTTAACTCCCCCTCTCCCCAGAGGTCTGTTTGACATCCCGTGGTGAGAGCATCCCAATGGGTGCGTTCCCGCTGCAATGCCTGGTGGGAACACAGTCAAGTGGGAAGAGCTGAATCCCCATGGAGTCAAGGATAAACCATGCAGTGAAATCATCCCCTGGCCTGCTCACATCCTTCTGGGAGGGAGACACTCACAGGGGACACCTTGGTGACAGGTCCTACCACCTTCACGCTCTGTATGCTTGCAGTGCATATCTGGGGCACAGCCTAAGGCTTCCTCACGTCCTGTGTTTCCCCCTGGGCACTGACAGTATGAGCAGTCGCTACAGCTCAGAGCATGTTTCTAGCTCTAGGGATCAGCTTTTAGGAGACTTCTATAGGGTTTACCCGAGCTTGGCCACATAACTTGGTAACTACAGCATGGTCCTCTCTAGTACGTGGCCGTGTGCCTCATTCGGCACTGAGTCTTACGGGCAGACAAATGCAAACAACAAAATATTGTTGATTTTCTGACAGAAGATTGTATGTACTGTACTGTTTTCCACAGAAGTAGCATTGTGGGGATTTACAATGCATCTATTTCCAGGATCCTTCAGTTGAAAAAGCTTTTAGCTTTTTTTTTTTAATGTACATAGCAAAAAGGGTAGATTTCCTCTTCATTTTCCTACTGTTAAAAGCTTCCAGCTGGTTATTATTTTAGTTTCCAGGGCCACTCAGTAACTCATTCCCCTTACCACCGAAGGGAAAGGCTGTATTCTTCCCTGCCATAACCCGCAGCTGTATGTGTTTCCGCACTGGCTGCTGTTTCTGGATGCAGCACCTTTCGGTTCCTTGCTGAACCATCAGATAGTATAGAAAAGCACTTTTTTCACCTGGAGTTGGCTCAGGATCCCACCACCATTCCTCCCTTCTCTTTGTGGAATTATCCAGTCCTATTTCCTTCCCTACAAAACCTTCATGAACAAATTCCTGTCAGCACCAGTGAATTTTGCACCTAATGGAGCATTTTCCCCTCTCCATGAATCCAGTCCTTCCTGCTCACTTTGAACTTAAAGTGTGATTCTGAAAAGGGACTTCTCATGAAAAATGATCATATTGACTACCAAGTTTCTTTGACTTCTATAACATCCACTCTGTCTCTTGTCAGGAAAGGTATTTTTAGCCTGATTGTCAGCCCAGTGAATAGTTCAACATTCAGACCTTGTTCCTTCTGTCATACTCATTGCCACCAATAAGGATGTAGCAGCTAGAGGCAAGTCAGCAGTGAGATGTTTTAGCCTTGAGAGAATCCAGCCCTTATCCAATGGGATGCACAGGAATACCAAGCAAAACTCTGCAAACTTGCCTTTGTACACGCACAAGAAGATGCACATACAAAGCCACACATACAACACACACACAAAACAGGACTGGCAGTTCACGGAGTCACTCTCAACCCTTTCTTTGCATGATTATCCCTGCCAAGTTTCCTAATGTTTATATACAAAGGAAATGTATTGAAACCTCAGGACCCAGTTTAGAAATATTTAATGACAGGATTTAGTTTAAATACTGCTGAGGCAAATCTGTACTAGGGTGACAAGATTTCAGAGGATTTCTTGCTGATATGGGATATTAAAAGTACATGTGAAGTCAATAAAATTCACTATAGGCTCAGAGTTCGGTATGCCAGACAGGTTTACCAGTTGATTTCAGCTGAATCTGTGCCAGGTGGCCTTCACCTCCTCCCTCTTCTTCCCTTTTAATTCCTACAGCCACTACAGGCGTCATTGAAAACTAAATTGACTCAGATGTGGATGCAAAATTAATCTCATTTAAAAACCAAGACTCTACCCAAAGGCTTCAGAAAGCCCAGTTCAGCAAAGTCCGTAAGCACATATTTAAATCCATCCCTATTAAACACAATACATTAGTGCTTCCCTAAAGATTTTGCAGATTTGGGGCTCTGGTCTGGTTCACCATGAGGGTCTTTGATTTTAGTGTACCAAAGGAGTTCAAAAGCAAATTAATTTTGTAATGAGAATCTTTTCACCAACAAAAGACAAGTGGTTCTAAATAGGTCTTTTTGCTGTCTATTTAAATTAGATTAAATAAGATTATGGTATTATTAGCATTATTAGAGTTATTATTAGGAAATTACTATTCACAGCACTTTTATTGTCGTATTCTACAATAAGGAAAGTAAATCTATTAAAATGATTGAACATCAATACATAAGCTCTTAATAATCAAATGGTAGCAATGAGTTCATCTTTTAGATTTGGTTGCAAAAGTCATCATTTGCTAGTTAAATTCCAATTGTTCATTAGCAGAGATTCTCTGGGACTCAGCAGCTCTCTAATGATGATACATAGTCATTAAATTTCAGTCAACCTATTCTTAGTACAGCCATTGAACGGCATTTAGTTGTTGCTATTTTATTATTATAATTGCCACGTAATAATGATATCATGACCCAGAGCATCACACCAGATTTTTATCTTGTCGCACATTTTAAAGAGTGTCAATGTGATGTGCATAGGACTCAAACTGGGATTTTAAGGTAGATGTACAAGATGCATGAAATAGAGTTTATGGACAAATTGCATTGCTCATTCCTCCAACTCAGGGTTGAAAAGTAAGCTCAGCGGGCCCCAGAGAGCACAGTGATGGTATTTCTCAGAAGAGATTTGTTGTCTGTTCACGTGTTTACTTTCTATGAACGTGTTGGGAAATCCTGAATTTCCAGTTCTTGCTGGGTAGGTGTAGTCTGACAATGATGATAGCTGTCACAGGAGAAGCTCACAGTCTGACGGATGAATGTCTGACATGAGACACGCACTTAATCATTGATAGACTAGGCTCTGAAAATAGCATTTTCCTTTCTTCTCTTCCATTGCCTTGTTCCATCCTCATGCAGCAACCCATAGGGGATCACTTCATTTGAGACAGGAATTGTCAGGAAGAGGAACAACCTGGCCTGTGCTGACTCTATTTGGACAACCTGTGTTCTGGAGCTGATCTTTTAGAATTGTTCTGCATTTTCTGTTCACGCTGAAATGAGTGGCAGGACTTTCTTGGACTTAGTAGGCTTGGAATTGTTCAAAAATATTGTGAGTTTTCCATTTTATTTCCAGATACAGTGGGAATCCATTTGCTGTTACTTTAGACTTTGTATTCTCACAGAATTTAGTACTGATTAAACTTTTGCACCTTTGAATAGCTTTAAACATTTGAATTTTGTGCCTGTATGCATCCACTTCATGTGTTCACATTGACCCTTGCTACACAGGCAGTGACACGTAGACAAGCATGACGGTCTGGTCCCACACATTCAGATATTCTAGCATCAAACAACACATATATCTGACATTGCATCTGGGACTGGGTATGAGGTACAGCCTTTTTGTCAACATAACAACTTGCAGAGTAGGTTAAATCACTGTGAATAGAATACAGATCTTTTGAAATAACCATGTTTAATACCACATAAAACAAGTCAGAGATGGCTACAAACAGAATTCCCACTATCCAAGGAGGACAGTGTTTCTGTACCTTCCTGAAAGTCCAGGCTATTGAGATCCTATGCTTAAATTTTGTCTGTTATTGTTGTATTTATTTAAACTGTGATAGAACTTGGAGACCTAAGCACAGGCCAAAACACTCTAGCATCAGTTCTGTTTTGCCTAGAACTGATATACAGAATTCCAGATAGGCATAGGGGCTCCTAGAAGAAGAATTTCAATATACGTTAATATGGAATACCTGGCTTCTGTGCTTTGCTGAACAGGGCTGAATTTAAACACAGAGTAAAATGCTTGCTGAATGGGACTTAACAGAGTGAGAATGACTGCAGTTAGATAGGGCTAGTTGTGGACCTAAGAGAGAAAGAAGTGCACAGCTTTGTTTCTTAAAAACCTCTGAACTGCCTCAGAATCATTTCTACAGATTAGTTTTCTCCCATTTATCCTGCTTGAAGCATCATGACTTAGACCATGAAGTACCCCCAGCTTATACACGCCAGACATAATCTTGTGGTGTCTATCCTGTTGCAACACTTTTATTGCCTGTTCTGTCTTTGGAAAGAAATGAACAATCTCTTTTTTTTTTTTTTTTTTTGAGAAGTGAGGTACTCATTGAATCTGCATGAAGGATATCTGATGGTAGAGAGGGAACTTGTGCTCTTCACCAGAGAGATCATGACCAGTTTGTGTGTGCTCCCAGCTAGGAGCACATGGCCATCTGCATTATGCTTCCTGGAGGTGCCTAGAGCACCTTTGGGACCACCTATAGGGTAACCCCACTGCTGAGGCATTCCCAGATGAAATATCTACAGGAACAGCACTTCAGAGCCATCAGGGCTAGAAGTCTCCCCTGCTGTGGCTGGACATTGCATGGAACAGGTTGCCTAAAGAAGTTGTGGATGTGCCATCCAGGTTGGTTGGGACCCTGGGCAGCCTGATCTGGTGGGTAGCAACCCTGTCCATGTCAAGGGGGTTGGAGCTAGGTGTTCTTTAAGGTCTTTTCCAAACTAAGCCATTCTGTGATTCTGTGCCTGCCCAGATCCTTTTCTTCTATGCCATCTCCTTCTTCAGTAGAGACACTGGTCTGACTTAGCCAGACAAGGTGGACTGGTCCTTCCTTAGGACCTTCACTGCCATCCAGGAGTTGCACAGAGCAGGCTCCCTGAGGTTCCAGACCCCATGCAGACCCCTTACAAGGCTGTCATTTCTCCAACTGGTTGCATGATGAAGCAATGCACAACATTACGGTTTGTGGCGTGAAAGACTGCTATGTGCCACAAAGGCTCAGCCCTGATTTGACACTTGAGAAAGAGATTAGGGAGACAAGAGAGGCCAAATGCCTGAAGAAGAAAGATGAAAAACTGTGGGACTTGGCTAATTCCAGAGGCAATACCACTTCTGTTATTACTTGATACCAGTAGTTACAAAAATAGCAACTATGCTCCTTTGCTCACAGTGATTCTCTCAAACTGGCTGAGAACAGCCACATCACTATCAGCAGAATTGTTGCATGTATCCAGAACAAAAACCCCAGATGGATTGCAAGACACATCACAAGTACCTCACTACTCACCCATGTGCACGTCCTAGGGGGCAGCTGAAAACATGTGAGCTGGTCATGTTAACAAATGTGAGATTGCCTTTCTGGGACAATATTCTGGCAAACAGTAAAGATCCAAGCTATTGCCTGCACTAGACTGCAGCCGGCTTCAGGACTGATTTGGAAGTTGATATAACATCATCCCAGAGAAGTGATAAAAGTTTGCCATGGCTCATCTGCTCCCCACTAGGAAAAAATTGTTGTCAGTGAGAAATAACCAAGGAAAATGTTTGAATGATGAGCACACAACTGCAGAATGAGGTGGCACCTATGTAGGAACAGATTTCTGTAGTCAAAGATCCTGAATTCTCATCATTGAGCTGTCAGGCAAGCAAAAAGCAATGCCAAGAATAGAGGATAACTGAGATCTGTGTCCAAACTATGAAGCTGAATTCAATCCAAGATGCCCTACGGCTGTTTAACTGACTAGGAAAACTCAAACAATCCCACACAGTCAGGCTGTACTCATAACACCTCAACAGTTCCTTTTGCCATGATAACGGCTGTCAAGAAACAATATCTACAAGAAAGTCTTTGAGCCAGTCAGTAATCATTTGTATCCGTGTCTTCGAACTCAACAAGAATGTGGGGTGAGAATACACTGTTATATGCACATTACAGCTGCAAAATATTAAAATCTTCTACAAGCGTCATGACCTAACTCATGATTTTGGCAGCTACCTTTCTCTCAGGAATCATCTACTTATGTCAGAGTCCTTACTTCATTGAAGACGTTTTCAAACAACTGTCACGTGAAACTTCCTCTGCACCTGAGGATTTTGTTCCAAGGATGAGCCAACTGCAGAAATCTGGTCGAGTGGGACATCAATCCCATGTGTACCTCTAATGCAGTCATTTGCAAGAGCAGGATGCAGCCTTGAACCTCCACAAATGTGAGGGGAGGCAACAGAACCATGCCAGAAGAACTGAGACCATTTGTAGAATTGGATATTGCCTTAAATCTTAGACTCATATCTTTCATGCAGTGCTGGCTGGCTTCTGGTCATGCCCAAGTTAGTTAGTGTGAATAATCAATACTAAAAATAATGGCAATTTGAAGAGAAAAAAATAGAGGATAAATGGGGAGAACATGGTCAAGTGAGGTGAACAACTCTGCTATACACACTGTTCTGACACACTTTAATATTAAGCAGTGCAAGTCTAAGATGAGCTGCTGGGGCCATCCATCATAAATCACCCCTCCATGGTTTAATTTGGAGATAATGTCTACTTGATTCCTGAATGTTAGAAGTTTTCTATCAAAACAGCCTTGGATTGGCTAAGACAATCAATTTTGAACTCTGAACTAAGAAAACCATTCCTCCAGATTTTTTTTCTTACAAACAAAGAAAAAAAAACCTCCAAAAGTCTTATTGCAAACGCACAAACAACCTTATTTGTACTAACATGTGCAGCTTAACGCAACTCTCAGTCAAAAGGGATGTATATATTAGCATTATCACATGCAGCAATTAGAAATCCCCTGACATCCTGTTCCTTCTGCTCCTTTCCCCTCTCCAGTATTTAAAAGGATTTGGCTTCTAAAAACACCCACTCTCATATCCCATTCTCCTTCATGTCAACATCAGCCAAGTTGCCCTCTTCCTTACCTTCTTTAAGTGTTCAAAGGTAATTTTAAAGAACACCTCATTTAGCTTTCATTTTACTGAGATTCAGCCTGCCCATAAATCAGAGCTGAAGGGGAACTGGAGAGGGTCTCAGCTAATCAAAGCTCCAATCTCTAAATGTTTAAATATAAATCAAAATAGTTGAAGGCTCTCCAAAGCTTCAATTTTCTTTGAAAACCCTAGCTCTTATTTTTTCTGTGCTTAGCTCTCAATTTCATCCTCATCCCTTGAAGGTATTTTTCTAAGTATTTTTCAGTCGTTTTCTCCAAGACATTGAGCTGCCTGGTTCACGAATGATATTAAATTTTGACCTGTGAGTGAGTTGCTATTGCTCCCAAGTAGAAGTGTTTTGTCCAAATTAAGGTTTTAGGGTTCAGCTCCTAAATTGAAGTTTACTAATGACTTTAAGGCTAGAAATGTTCCTAGAATCTATTGAAAACATGACTTTGATCATCCATTCCATATTGCAGTCAGCACTACATGCTCCATATGTCAGAAATGATAAAATGTTCTTGCCTCCCTCTTTTGCTTCAGAAGTCTGGAAGTCTGCTAAATTAATCTGCTTACCTGTCTTTACCACATCTTACAGTTCTGGAATGCAATATAGGCTACGAAAGTTAAGAATATAAGCTTATTTCTCTCTCTTCCTCCCTCCCCTCCTTCCTGCATTAAAGTTATTGTAGAAAAAGAAAAAATTACACATTGTAAAAGATATTTTTGTCCTTGGGTTTAATCATTCAAGCATGTGTATTTATCTAAAGAGTTCTTATTGAAAAGCTTATCCTTTCATTCTTCCTAATATGTGGATTATTGGTGCATTGTATCAGTGCATTTCATTCTGCAAAAAAAAGCAGCCTTTCAGAAACCTGCCTTGTAAGAAGGAGAAATGGGGAATGGACAATGTATAAATGTGTGGATGTGTGGAACACATGCACAAACATCCATGCATGAAAGATTTTCTGTTCAAAACCAGACCAGGTGTCAATTAACAGAGGATGCACGTCGTTTGTACTTGATGTATTTACAATATGTACGTAAGGTTATGTGAATCAGGATGCAAGAATATGTCTTGTAACATACCAGAATGATGCCTAAATTATCTTAGACGGCTCTTTGAGGGGATATTGCACTCTGGAATCACTCTTCAGTGAGTGGGGTGAATTCTTCAGATCTCCCTTCTAGATGCCTGAGTTAAGGTGGATGAACTCAATAAAAACACAGAGATCTGTGCAAGGGTTGGTAAACTGCTGGGCAAAGTATTCCACAAAATATGGATTTTTGCTTACTTTCACTGTGAAACAAATTTCTTTACTTTGAACTTTTATAGAATTTTGAAACTACGTTGGTTTCAACACAATGAGAAATTTCTTTGGGAAATAAATTGTTCAGAAAGCCACTTTCTACCATGAAAATAGTTGACAAATCTCTAACTGTGTATGAGTAAGGATTTCTCCAAATTCTGTTTTGCCTCTATAGAAAATAAGTAAGCAGAGTGACTAGTTCAGAGACCCAGGATGTCATCAAATTGAATGGATCATCACACCCTGAAAGCAACAACAACAATTAAAACAACACCAAAATAAATAAATAAATGAGAGAGAGAATGAGAGAGAGATAGACAAAGACTGAGATTTCGTTTCCATATGCCTATACAGAATAGAAGAAAAAATCGAGGATCTTTAGGCTGACAGACAATTATCTTTACTCTTTACCCTTAAAAGATATTCATTACAGAGATCTCTTACAATATTTTACCTGGCCTCACATATAGCACTCACTTTTGCTTTTCTGAGGGGAGCAAGACAGAAAAGGTATAATTTTTCAGTGACAACTTCCCAGGCAATAAAAAACCAAAACTGTTGCCTAGTAATTGGAATGTTCTGCTTCACATTCTCCATTCTTTCACATCATTATCTTCCAAAACAAAACTGGAAAAATCAAACCAGAGAAGCAGCAAAAAATCAGTATAGACATTTTTGAGTCTTGCTTTGATTGCCTTCTGAAACAAAACCTCACTAATATTACGCAAGTTTTGAAAGCAGTGTTAACACTTGCTCAAAGCCACTTCCACAGATGATAAATTGTTCAGCTAAATTTTCCCGAATCAAATAAAATGTTAAAGAGGAAGAAAATGCACTTTTTTTTTAATTGTTCCCACCAAAGGAGTGGTGCAATGCATGTACATGCATATGTATACATAAGCAAAGAAAAAAAAGATCAATCTCACTTGAAAACACAGAATGAAACACTTGTTAACATTCATGCAAACAAAGAATATAGAAAGCTAATAATTCTATGATAGAAAACTAATGTAATGTAAAGAGCGATATTGCCAAAATAAAGGAGGAGTTAAAACTCTCCTAAGCTGTACGTAGTCTGGAAATCATAGAATCATTTAGGTTGGAAACAACCAAGTCCTACCATCAATCCATCCCCATCATTCTCACTGAACCACATCCATCAGTGCCACATTTCCATGTTTCTTGACAGCCCCAAGGACAGTGACTCCGCCAACTCACTGGGCAGCCTGTTCCAGTGCTTTTCTTCTCAGAGAAGCTTTTCCTAATACCCAACCTGAACCTCCCCTGGCACAACTTGAGGCCATTCCCTCTTGTCCTATTGCTGTTACCCAGGAGAAGAGGCCAACTCTCGCCTCACCACAGCCTCCTTTCAAGGGTTGCAGTGAGCAATGAGGTTTCCTCTGAGCCTCCTCTTCTCCAGACTGAACAATTCCAGTTCCCTCAGCCATACCCTTAAAACCGTGCTCCAGACATTTCACAGCATCACTGTGCTTCTCTGCACATGCTCCAGGGCCTCAATGTCTCTCTTGCAGTGAGGGACCCAAAACTGAACACAGCAGTGAGGTATGGCCTCACCAGAGCTGAGTACAGAGGGACGATCACTCCCTTCTCCTCCTGGCCAGACTATGTCTGATATAGGCCAGGATGTCACTGACCTTCTTGGCAACCTGGGCACACTACTGGCTCATGTTCAGCCAAGCATCAACCAACACCCTCAGGTCCTTTTCCTCAGAACACTCTTCCAGCCACTCTGCCCCACGCTCGCAGCATTACATGGGGTTATTGTGACCAAAGTGCAGGGCGCGGCATTTGGTCTTGTTGAACCTTGTAAGAACAGCATTCTCATGCACCAAAGGAATAAAATCTTCAGATATCCATCATGGCAGAAGGATGAAGAGGGGAGAAGTTCAAGCTGCTTTTGATATGATACCTGATCAGCTTTTGAGCAGTGATGTGACTTGATACCTGTTGTTGTGGAGTATTAGGTTTCTTGACTCTGCTTCTCTAGTTTTCCATGGGATGGCAGAGAGCCATGCCTACCCTTTCAGCATGCCCCTTGAAATCCCTGTGGAAAACTAAGCAGCAAAATTTGGATCATTTCTTTCAGTATAGTAAAGTTGTTTCCTTTCTTTCATGTTGTGAGTCCATGTGACAGCTAGCATACTGCAGGTGTCACTCACTATCATGTAGATGAATGACTATATAAATACTACTAATCAATGGCAGATATCAAAACTGTAATTTTCTCAGGACTTTGTAGGACCTAGGTAAACTGCAAATCAGGCATGGAGCTGCTGACAGATAGACAATATAGACCATTGTATTGCTCTTACACAGGGACCCATGGCATGGGAATATATTAATTTTTAATGGAAAATGTTATTCTTTATGGTCAGCTCTTTCAGCAGAATCATTTATCATGACTGACACCAACCAGATATACACTGTACATTGCTAAGGACTGATGTTACAGCAGAGGGGGGAGGGGGAAATCAAGTATTTACAAATGGCATGATTTTTAAAACACCAGTACTTAGAATCAAGTGCAATTACAGTGCATTTAAATGAGTATTAAATTATTTGTATTGCCAGTTTGCAAATTCAGCATCTTGAGAAGCCCGAATGGATTTTCATGTAATTATTGTCATTAACTCAAAGAAGTAAATGCTCAGCAGAGAGTCTGCTTAAAAAAAGGCAAGTGCATAAATGTATAATTAAATGGCACCTTCACGCTTAATTCCTCACGTGATCTACTAAAATATATATCTCATAAGTGAGTAACTCAGTGATATAGCACAAGCTTCCTGTCTGCACAGCATTAGCTTCAGGGAAGCTATATTTGGGATCTTCTGAAAAGGTTCTGTTAGGAAGGTGACATTGAGAATTTTTCTTTCTCTGCAGCCCTATCTTTCTTGCTGACAGATCCATGACTGCCTTTTTCTGCAAACACTAGGCACAAAAAAGCATTGCAACACGCTCTTGCTCCCACAACTGTCACAAATTTTCCTTATTCTTAGTCGCTTATCCCAGAAACCACAAGAAGTAAAAGCAATAGGTACAATTCATGACGAATTTCAGTCAATCTTGAGTTCTTCTGTTCTCATTAGCTTTGTACACACTGTGGCAAAGATGAGTTTTAGCAGATGGTCACTAGTGGAGTCTAGAAATAACTGGTAATCCTAGAATGAGAAATATTGAGAAATACCTGCTCTCTACCGTGCTGCCCCGAGGTCCCATGCAAGGGTTTTTCTCCACCAGTGCCTCTGCACGTGGCCTTGGATATTTACCTCACCCTTCATTTTCCAATGGCAAAATGTGGATACACATATTTATTTTTGCAATACATTCTCGTTGCCCTTCATTGAAAGGAGACATGAAAGTTCAAATCATCATCTAACTTCAGCAGTAGCTTGTGGTGCCTTCTAACAGAAAACCTTCAATATATTCCTTAAAAACAGGCAGCATGAGCATATCAATGGTGCAGAACTGTCCTTATGGCTAGCTGGATTTTGGAACAAGGTGGACTTTCGATAGTTTGGTAGGAAACAGGAACAGTGGGGCTTTTTAGTATTGGCTCTTCCTTCTGAGGCAAAACAACAGAAAAAGTGTTAAAAAAAAACATGACAGAATGAGTTTAGCTTAACTTTAATGAGGAGCCTAGTTTTAGGTTTTTTTAAGCTGGAAAACGTGTGTCATGAATCTTGTCTCTGCATAATAAACCTCTGTTTCAAGATGTATATTGAATAGTTACTAACAACAACAAGCAATATGACATTTAGTTCCCTTTTAGAGACTGTAAACATTTACCCAAGATAAAATTAGTTATGTACTCAGCCAAACTCATAATAGCTTTATTCAATAGTTTTAGCAACAAACCGCTTTCACCAAGCCATCTCAGATGCGTTCATTAATATTCTCAGCTCTTGTCCCACTGCCACATGAGGAATATTTTCTCCCATGACTGCAACAAGCAGGTCCTTGTTCCACCCGGATGTGATCTGTGCTCTCAAACTGATGCCTGAACTCAATTTCAACTGCTACAAGAGCAAGTCCAAACTCAGAAATGTCAGTGTGTTGAGCGGGGCTTTGCTTCATAAACATTCCTTTGTTAATGAAATTGGAAAAGTTCAGAGAAGGAATTTTCCATGAGAAATCATTCCTCATGTAAACACTGCTTAAAAGTTCCCTTCCCCAAATTCGCTTTGACAGCTGCTTGAGCAATAAAAATAATAATAATAAAAAAATTTAGTCTTACTGTTTTATCAACAGAATGAACATCTGCAGGTTCAAGCTCTAGTACCCAGATTTCTGGGTCTTCATCCAATGTGATTCTCTATAACCTGAGGCTGGGGTACCCCCCAGGTAGGACATAAGACTCAGGTCCATTTCTGAAGACAACAGCCTTCACAGGACTCCAGGAAAACCCTGATGCCATTAGCAAAAAAGAAACAGCCAGACTCTTTGGCTTCTGTGTATTTCTCAGATCATAAAGTCATTTTTCTTCCTTGCTGCTGTCCACGAGCCGATTCTACCTACTGTCTCTTATCTTAGCAACAGATGGCCATCTCTTGGGGAAAGGGGGCTGGATCTTTGTTATACTTTTCTACAGCACCCTGTGAAATGGTGATGGGATCTCCAGGGATTTCTGAAGTGCTGATAATGAATCTGACAGACTCTGCTATGGAGGGGCTGTCAATCAACAGCAAGCTATTCGCATACCCTCTGTCAGGCTCCCATCACTCCACTGCGAGCTGTTGCCAGGGTTTCAACAGATAAAGCAGAGGGGAATGGAAACAGCCTAGGGCCAGGTGGTGCAGCCAGCACCAGCTCTGGTGCTGGCAAAGCAGACAGTCGCCTGGGGCAGGTGATTGCTTCAAGGGAGTTGGAGGATAGTGAAAGACAGTTACAAAAAATAGATATGGCCCTGTAGCCTTTGCACCTTGGAAACTTTAGTATAAAGTGGGCTGCATCAAAAGAAGGGTGGCCAGAAGGGAAAGGGAGGGGATTGTCCCCCTCTGCTCTACCCTCGTGAGGCCCCACCTGGAGCATTGTGCCCAGCACAAGAAGGATGTGGAGCTATTGGAGCGGGTCCAGAGGAGGCCATGAAGATGCTTAGGGACTGGAGAACCTCTCCTGTGAGGAAAGGCTGAGGGAGCTGTGCTTGTTCAGTTCAGAAAAGGTTCTGGGGAGACCTTATTGCAGCCTTCTAGTACTTGAAGGGAGCTTATAAACAGAAGGGAGAGCAACTTTCTACACAGTCTGATAGTGATAGGGCAAGCAGGAACAGTTTCAAACTAGAAGAGAGGAGATTTGGACTAGGTGTTAGGAGGAGATTCTTTACTCAGAGGGCAGTGAGGCCCTGGCACAGTCAACATTGCACACCATCTCCAGCACAGCTAATTTCCTCACATACTGGATACCTCTTTCCATGGTGGTCCACTTGCCCGGCCGACACATGATATCGTCTCTGTAGGGATAACTTTTCTTCACAGCTGACAAGAGTTGCGTCCAGAGGGGGAGAGAATTTTCATTTCTCACAATTACTTTGTCAATGCCCCCTTCCCTAGAGAGGGATCCCAGCTGCCTAGCTTCCATGCCCATTAAATCCAGGCTATCGACTCTGTTATCCCAGCATCGGAGCAGCCAGGTGGCACTACGAAGAAAATCAGCTCTGTCCCAGCTGGAAACTCTGACAGTAGGGGAGAAGCTAGTGTTGATGAATGACAATTTCTTACTGTTTAATACAAGGTTTGCCCTTTTTCCTACTGAATAAGAACCCTTCATGTTCACAGATGCCACTGGAAACTGTAGATGAAAAAGGCTGTGAAACAGTATTGTGGACCCTTGTCTGCATCAGAAAGCTAATGTGCTCTTTGAACCAGCAGCGTCCAAAAAATAAGGAAAAACTGTGAATTATGCAAAAGAACAAGGTTTTCCTTAACTAAAGCCGTATCAGACAAGCTTTCCAAGAGGTAAATGTTCCTATCATGGTGATCTTTAGGCCAGAAGTTACATTCCCTATTTGAAAAGTGAGGTTAAAGCAATGGAATGATGTCATCACTGCTTTGTGCTGGCTCCATTGACTTCAGCACTACAAATATTTCCCTTGTCCCTTTTCAAAAATTAAAAATGTCAAAAGCAAGAGTAGAGCCGGGCTTTGTAATACACCTAGGACACATGGAAATTTGAGGTCTTTTTCCTTGAAAGAATAATCTGCTTAAGGTCAGTGTTAAGAGTGTTAAGAGTAGTATTACCCATCACTTACTAGTTTTGAGTTTTTGTAGAAAAGATGAAAAGAAAAAAATAAACCTCACCAGGATTTGACTAGACTTTGTCTTGGGCTGATATATTCAAAGCCTTCCAAACTTCTTTGCATCACTATTAGTTTTTTTTTCTTTCTTTAGTATAAAAAAACCTGTTCTTTGAAAGAGTTTATTTTTGATTTAAACTTTGGCAATATAGATTGTGACTAGGCTGGAGTCTAGTAACACATCTGATGATGGGAAACTGAAAATTGAATCTTTTTTAATCATTTCTTTAACATCAGTTTTTAAAATTTACTCTTCAGAAAGACTGTGTTAAAATTGTGACATTATCATTCAAATTGAATCACATGGTCTTTGTGATCCAGCTCAAAGATTTTTCATGAAAAGTCTTAGCAAGAACAAGCAGCTAAATAGTGGAGGTGAAAAAGAGAAATCTTTCATTTAGCTTCTGTTCATCAAAAAGAAGGGCAACAAGAATTTAGAAAACTTGTAAGAGGAAAAGGAGCAATTGAAAATCTTTGGCAGGATACCTTTAAACATTCATTTCCCTATAGGTCATACATCATAAAAAGAAAGAAGTCAAGTTGCATCTCTTTGTAAGATAGAAAAGAGCATAAAGATTTCCATAAATAGCCATTTTCTGCATTAAAATCTGCCTGTGGAGATTATTTCAATCTTGGTTTCCAAAGAAAATAAAGACTTACACAATCCTAGCTACATGTTCATCAGTTCATCTTCATATCTCCGACAACTTTTGAAGCTGTTTCAAGTAAATTTAATAGAATTGTGCAGGTTTCATGAAAATTTACAGCCTAGGGTACAGAGGGACTTGATTACTTGCACAAGCCAGAATAAGACAGACTCCAGTTACCCTTTATCAGACACTGAAGAATCCATGCTGGGGAGTGACATGATTCATGTTGCAATTAGGGAAAAGCTTCAGCTGGCATTCGTTTGACCAGAGAAGCCTGAGACACATCCACAAGAAACACGTTTTCATTAGCTTGCTGCTCATGCAACAACTACTTCTCCCTAATGACTTTTGTCGAAACTCTTAGCAAAGATGAGACTTCTTCCATTAACACTGTTGCTTCCAGTACTCAGCAACAGAAGACACCATTGACAGATAAAAATATTTTAATAATGTTTTAGGCTGGTGGCTCTTCTGGACCATGTATGCAAACAAGATCCTTACAAAAGCATCTAGGCTACAGGCTGAAGTAGACAGCCTCTATTCTCCAATTGCATCAGAACAAGACCACCCCGTATGCCCATAGTGAGCTCATACTCATTATGCAATCACAGAATCATAGAATGGCTTGGGTTGGAATGGAACTTAAGGATCATCTAGCTCCAATCTCCTGCCATGGGCAGGGTTGCCACCCGCTAGGCCAGGTTGCACAGGGCCTCATCCAACTTGGCTTTGAAAACTTCCAGAGATGGGGCATCCACAGCTTCTCTGGGCAGCCTGTTCCAGTGCCTCACCAGCCCTTTTAAAGAAGAAAAGTGAGTAAAGAATTTTCTCCTAACATCTCACCTAAATCTCCCCTCTTTGAGTTTATAACCCTACCCCTTCGTCCTGTCACTATCAGACTGCATAAAAAGTTGATCTACCTTCTGGTTATAAGTTCCGTTTAAATACTGGAAGACCACAATGAGGTCTCCTCAGAGCCTTTTCTCCTCCAGGCTGAACAAGCCTCAAGCCTGTCTTCATAGGAGAGACGCTCCAGCTCTCTGTGTATCTTCATGGCTTCCTCTGGACTCGCTCCAACAGCTCTGCATCCTTCCTGTGCTGAGGTCCCCAGGCTTGGACACAGTACTCCAGATGGGTCCTCACAATGGCAGAGTAGAGGGGAACAATCTCCTCCCTCGACCTGCTGGCCACCCCTCTGTGTTCACACTGCAAGTCTCTGAGTGTGCTGGTTACCTCTCTCCAAGGCCAGACACTTTCAGTCAGGCTGGAAATTTGCCTACTTTGCAGATAAGTTTCATACCAGCTGCCTTTAAAGTTACTTGCACAACTGCAGAGAGGAAGTACAACCAACCATGGAGATGTGCTGTGGTTCATTCTGGCAACTCACCAGGGTGAGAGACCCTTGTAGTGCCTTCAGCAAGCAAGCCACTCAGTCCATCCTGCAGTTAAGACATCCACAAGGTTCATTGTCAGAATCTTTTAAGGAGAAATTGCTTCTCCATGTGGCAATCTACCTAATTCAGTGCAGGATACATGTCAGGATGGTGTGGTGTATGAGCTATACACTATGTAATAGGCCATTCAGGGCTCCTGTAGTGGCTTAGCTGTCACAACATTCTCACTGCAATTGCTACCAGAGTTGTGCATGCTCACAAATTAAATTGCCAGAGATATAGGTTCTGCCTGGGACTCTCTCCCAACATGGTTCAGTGCTAAAAGGTTAAATAGGCCACAGTCAGCAAGGCTATTCCCTTTACCACCAACTCTATTAATGGTCTAAAATATAGCTTTTTAGACAAAAGAGATTGGTCCCTCTTCACCTTGTATTAATCAGTCAGTCAGTCCCAGTAGGGTGTGCATATGGTTCTCTTTTGAGGGCACTAGGCAAAGAGATACCAAATTGTCAGTAATAACATTCAGAAGTCATTGCTGAACCACCCTCTATCATCTTTGAAAGGTCATGGGGAACAGGAGACGTGCCCAAGGGCTGGAGGAAAGCCAATGCCACTCCAGACTTCAAAAAGGGCAAGAAGAAGGACATGGGAAACTGCAAGCCAGTCAGTCTCACTTCCATCCCTGGGAAGGTGGTGGAATGACTTGTTCTGGATGCCATCTCCAAGCGATTGGAAGAGAAGGTTATCAGGAGTAGTCAACATGGATTCCCAACGGGGAAATCGTGCTCGACCAACATCATCACTGGCTGGGTCGATAAGGAGATGAGGGGATCAGTGGATGTTGTCTACCTTGATTTCAGCAAGGCTTTTGACACTGTCTCCCATAATACCCTCATACATAAACTTAGGAAGTGTGGGATAGATGAGCGGACAGTGAGATGGACTTAGAACTGGCTGTCAGAGCTCAGACCATTGTGATCAGAGGCTGAGAGTCTAGTTGGAGGCCTGTAACTAGTGGTGTTCTGCAGGAGTTGTTGCTGGGCTTGGTCTTGTTCAACATCTTCATCAATGACTTGGATGAAGGGATAGAGTGCACCCTCAGAAAGTTTGTTGGTGATATGAAGCTGGGAGGAGTGGCTGACATGCCAGAAGGCTGCGCTGCCATTTAGCAAGACCAAGACAGGCTGGAGAGTTGGGCAGAGAGTGACCTTGTAAGATTCACCGAAGGCAAGTGTAGAATCATACATCTGGGCAGTACTAACCCCCTGCATCAGTACAGGTTAGGGAACGACCTGCTGGAGAGGAGCTCTGCGGAGAAGGACCTGGGGGTCCTGGTGGAGAACAGGTTGGCCGTGAGCTAGCAGTGTGCCCTGGTGGCCAAGAAGGCCAGTGGTATCCTATGGTCCATTAAAAAGAGTATGGCCGGCAGGTCAGAGGAGGTTATCACTTCCCTCTACTCTGCCCTGACGAGGCCACGTCTGGAGTACTGTGTCCAGCTCTGGGCTCCTCAGTTCAAGAAAGACAGGGAACTACTGGAGACAGACCAGCTGAGGACCATAAAGATGATTAGTGGCCTGGAGCATCTCCTTTCTGAGGAAAGGCTGATAAACCTTGACTTGTTCAGACTAGAGAAGAGAAGACTTTGAGGGTTTCTTATCAACAGTTATAAATATCTAAAGCGTGGTTGTCAAGCAAGCAGGGCCAGGCTCTTTTTGGTTGTGCCCAGTAACATGACAAGGGGCAACGTGCACAAACTTGAGCACAGAAAGTTCCATATGGACATGAGGAAAAAATTCTTTACTTTGAGAGCTATAGAACACTGGAACAGGCTGCCCAGAGTGGTTGTGGAGCCTCCTCCTCTGCAGATATCCAAAACCCACCTGAATGCTTACCTGTGCAACCTAATGTAGGGAACCTGATGTAGCAGAGGGATTGGGCTACGTGATTTCCAGAGGTCCCTTCCAACCCCTATGATTCTGTGATTCTCTGATTCTATGAAGTGCTGCTGCCTTTCACACCTGGCTTGTAGATTTTCTGGGGAAAGACTATGCCTAATGATGTGCGGTTTTGATCAGGGTCTGTAAGCACTAGTATGAATATAAGTAGTCTCATACAGTAACATAGCTCCTTCCTTTTTAAAAAAAAAATACAAAATATCAGAAAAGTCAAGAAGATTCAACTCATAGTATAAACCATAAGTATTGACTGATTTTGATCTAGTTGCTGTGAGCTAAACAACATGTTAAAAATTTCTTATAATGTGGAAATACACTTCATTTGCCCTTGCATAATGGCAGCCATGGAAATTTCACTCACACTTTCCAAGGTGATTCACTTTCTGGGTTATAACAAACTTGGTTAACTCCAGGTGCCAAAAATTCCTTCAAAAAGCATTTTGAGGTAGAATGAAAGTTCCTATCCGAGTAGTAACTTTAATAACTGTTTATGCATACTTCCTTTTAAGGTCTTTTTAGGAACCCTACACAAGAAAAAGATCCTTTGGTAAATATCTTCAGTATATTCTCAGCTTTTAGGGGAAATTTCAGTGATGGGGTTTTCATTTTGAAGGTCATGTTGGGACTTGAGCTTCTGCACAGCTATTGAAGATGTCCTATTTTTAACTATTCATTCCTTCCAAAACTGCAGCACAGAGGCAATATTTACAACGTTTTTAATGTCTTTTTAATGATTCTTAATTTCTCTTTCTCAAAATAATTTGAGCAAAGGTCCTGATTTTTGGAACATGCTAGCTGTCTTCCTCCTGAAACTAAAGCCTGATTTGCAACTTGGATAGCCATGCACTGAGGCACATAAAAACATCAGATGTGTTTTGTGTTTCTGGGGGGTCTGAAGGACAGAATCAGCTACCTCTGGCAATAAACCAGAGACAACCAAAGCAGGTGAACTCTAGTCTGTGTGTAAATGTAGACTGATTCCCTCTAGAGAGAGGAGTTTTGCCATTTTGGTTTCCAGTGAGTACAAGAGAACTGCGAAGCTCTGTGGGCTCTCTTTACAGATTCCATGCCATGTGCACTTGGCTTATTAATTAAAACATATTCTTTACTGTTTTCAATACTTTAAATTGAATGCATCTAATGAATATCCAGCTGCACTTTTCCTCCTTTATACATAATAATTTAGAATCATAAATTGCACTTGTTCCAACTCGGGAACATTTTGCCCATTATATGGCTGCTGGTGATAATGTATCAGACAGCAATAATGATGCTTGATTTTCATAAGCTGCACTAAATGCCAAGTGCTCAGAGCTACATGTTTTGATTAGCAGACTAAGCAAACCATGACATGAGAATTCTTATTTACATGGAACACTAAGAATTCTTTTCACAATGTGATTTATTTAGCTGGAGAGAGTTTTTAAATGCACCTGACTGACTTATCTTAACCAAGATCTAGATCATACCAAGGTGGACATCTCTGATAAACAAAGCATTTATTTGCCTAGTTTCACTAGTGTGAGCTAGATGTGAAAAATTGTATGCTAAAATTCATTCTGTAGATAATTAACTAAGAAAATTGAAGTCTTTTTATTAATATTTTTTCATCATATGTGTAGAAGTTGAATCAAATGCAGAACACACTGTGGAGAGTTCTGTGGAACGAGCAAAGGAATTTTGCTCCAGATGAAAATTTCTATGCATCCCATTACTTTATCTAATGCTCCTCCACCTTTCTCTGCAGCAGTCTTGTGTCCTTTACGCCCTATACAATTACACTTCTGTCATTTCACAAGCACAATCCCTTCCAGATACACAGAAAAGCAAAGAAATCCATACCTACATTCCCTTGTGTGCTCTGCGTTGTTCCTTCAGCTCCACCTATTGGCGTCCTAAAAAAAAAAAGGGAGTGTTATGGGGCAGGCAGCAAGTCTCTTCTGCCTGTGTTGAGAACATTGCTCAGCCTTCTACATGCACACAGGTGGCCCATTCCGCTGACAGTGCTGTAGTTTAGCAGGTTGAGGGACATGACTAATCTCTGTGGTTTCAGGACAGCTGGTCAAGATGAGACATATGTTATGATGTTTAAATAGAAAATCTTTGGATCGTGGCAACATTAGCACATGTTATTTAGCTAAATTGAATATAAGCCAACCCAAAGGAAGAACCACCATATTGCTGTACCCAAAATGACCTGGTTTAAAATCTGACCCAAAGTGTACTAGAGCAGTGGTGGAAAAAAGGATAAACTATAGACAAGTGAAGAAATGAAGACAAAAGAATGAGCAGCCAGTGGACTCAATTCTTTTTTTCTTTCTCTTGCTATTTCAGAATTTTTTTTCCTTCTTTCATTGTGAAAAGCCTTTGTAGGCCAACAGGGACTAATCGCATTACTTTAAAAACTCAAGTTGTGTAGTTCTTCATAAATAATCACTGTTTTTTTTCTCCCTTGCAAAGTAGAGGAGGTAGCTGGGGAAGGACAGAGCCAGACAGAGGGAAAGCAGCAGGCAGACATCTGACAACCACAAGGCCCTGTGTACCTTCTGACTCTTCAGTTGCTCTTCTCCTAGGAAGAGTATGCCCACCAGAGCACAACTAATAGGTCTCAGAAATCATGTACCTTTGGCACTTCCATTCTCTTCTTGGGAGTCAGAATTTCGGTCTCTGGAAGAGCTGGTACAGGACATGGCATGTGTGGAAGAGCATTCACATGCAGAGCAAGGGGCACTGTGCCAGGCCACATGAAATTGGAACTCTCATTTGGCTCAAGTTTGCTACAAGCATTTGACCTTGGCTGAAAAAGCTCTGTCTCACTTAGTGTCTCTCTAAATCTGTCTTTCACATGTAGCTTTTCTAAGTTTCTCTTTCGAAAGATGTATCAAGTAATCACCATCCTACCTGGAGCTGCCATCAACCAAATACTTGATTGCAAATAAAGACACATAGGAGAGAGATTTGACGTCCAGAAGTGTTGCATTATGCCACTCCAGGAATTCACCTTAGACTCAACAGTCAGCCAGAGGCAGGATGGCGGTGGGAGACTGGAAAGCTGTTCTAAAACACGGAAATGATATATATTTTTAAATAATTTCTTGATCTCTGGTTGCAAGGTACCTGTACAGTGTTAAATAACTTCATGAAATGAGGACTTAGAAACTTTTCTTCAGCAACATACTTTAAGATTTAGGTTTAATGTTGGTTTGGTACATGGCCTAAGCTCCTGGGCTGTACCCCTGTAAGTGTTTATTGGAGAGGACTCTGAGTGCTGATTACATTCAGAGATGCGCTGGCAGCTCTGCAGGTCTCCAGGCTTTATCTGAACCCTCCCAGCCTACAAATTGGTTCTCGCAGTCAGAGAAATGACTATTTCCATCACTTCTGGGAGAAATGTCTTGACAACAGCCTCTCCATGTCTTGTCATTTCTGGTTCCAGGAACAGGAAGATAGAAGGGATGGGGAGATATAGAGGTATTTTATTCCCAGGACTTTAATAAAAGGTTTGGTCAGAGACATCCAACACAGTCAGAAATTGAGCAACATATTCATCAAGGGAATCAATAGGCATCTTTATAGATTTTATCTTCTCTCTTGTATAGCTCAAGTTTATAAAGTAACTTGGCAGCCTTTCTGGAGATAACCTGTCACCTGGAAGGTTTACAGCCCAATGCCTTGCTCTGTAGCACCTGAAGAGGAAACAAGTAGCTAAATTCGTCTCTGTGTAATTTGGCTGCACTGAGAGAAGTTAGCACAGGGAGTGAACCTGAACCATAGCTTGCTGTATCTGATGGGAGTTAAATCTGATAGAAAGCAATCCAGCTCAAGGGTTTGCAACAACAGAGGAAAACATTGCATATAGGCATCCCAGGAATGAGGGGCAGAGCTGAGACAGAAAGTCTTGAAGGAGAAACCCTGGATTTGCAGCTCCTTCTCCTGCCACGGGGATTGACTGCTATTCCTATGAGGACTTAACATCTCCTAAGGGGAGACACTGTCCAAGACACCCTAGTCTGTCCATGGCAGCAGTGACAGCAGCCAGGCAGACTCTTGCAAAAGCTGAATAGATGAGGACCCATGCCATGCTGCCAACTGACTTCTCCCCATCATGCCCACTGAGAGTGCTGTTCCAGCTACTTATATGCCTTATAACTGGCCCCATAGTGCCTGCAGCTTGAAACTGTTATGTCCTTGCTCACCACTTCCCTGCTTTGAATAGCTCTGCCAGCATGTAGCCGCAGGAGCCACGTTTTATGCTGAGCCGTTGCAGTCAAAAAAGGAGACACGTCCACACCCTGGGCTCTTTGACGGAGACTTTTGCTCATTCTTGCAGTAGTTTTTTTGGATCTAGCACTAAAGCAATTCCAACTGAAAGGCTTGTTTGAGTGGGAGAAAACGCAGGAGATGCTCAGACTGCTGGAGGGAGCGTAGGCTGAGGACATGCAACGTCTTCAGTCTAGAAGAGAGCAATTTTCCTGCACATTGCTAAAAGATGTGGCTGCATGGAACGCTTGCCAAAGCACAGCTCAGATACCTTCAGTCATGAACACCAGATAAGGCTTGTCATTTTAAATAGGTACAGTGGGGTCCTGGAGCACTCTGATGGAGAATATCCATGCAGCCTGTGCTCTTGGTTGGAGTCCAAAACCGCACTGCCTTTTTATACATGAGTCATGAGGCTGTGGACTTGTTCCATGGCCCCACACTATTTCTGCATCATTTCACACACATTTAGGAAACCAGTGCATAATCCTTACAGCTGTATATTTGTACTGTAAATTTATCAGCTGGTTCGTTACCCTCTCCTTCCACACAGAGATGTATACTCATACATGGGCCATGCCAACGCTACAAAACCAAATCACAAACATTGCCTAAAATTAGCATACAAAATTCTATCCTAGAGAGAAGCTGAGCTTCCTGCAGTATGATAGAAAACTGTCCCTTGGCCAGGTACAGGGACAGAAGTGATGTGGATTTAAATGAGCTGTGAAGGGTTTTGAGGGAGGAAATACAGCACTTATTTCAGGAAGCTGCTATCAGAGAGATGTTCAGAACCAGCAGTCACCTCAGTAACCTCCAGGCTCCGTTATTTCCCTTCGCCCATCATCTCCAAGTTGCTATCTGTTTACCAAGTATTTAAACTACAAAAAAGAAAACAGAATAGAATCAATAGCTCTCTTTACAGCTAGGAGGACAAAAATGTTCAAATCCCTGATGGGAAAAATGTTTTGCTTTGTTTCTTTCTCTCTTTCTTTCTTTCCCTCTCTTTCTTCCTTTCTTTCTTTCTTTCTTTGTTTCTTTCTTTCTCTCTTTCTTTCTTTCTAATTTTGAACTTCACTTAAGGTTTAGCAATTGAACAAAAGCAGACAAAAAGTATTGCAGTTATCTGACGTACAGAAGTGTAACATGAAGTCTGCTCATTATGGATAATATTTATGGCAGATCATAACATTAAATTACAACTCAGCCGCCTCAGCCAGAAATTTGTAACACCACACATGTGCTTCTAATTAAGAGCTTTTGAAGTTGCCCTGGATATTTATTTTCAGGGATTTAGTGCACAGAACGATTAAAGTTTGCTCTTGTTAGGAGTTCTGCAATCTGAAAAAAAAAAAAAAAAGAAAGAAAAAGAGAGAAAGACTGCAAACAGACCTCAAACTAATATATACATTCATTTTTTCATGAATGTATGTGTGTGTGTGTGTTTATAAAAAAATAAAAATGTGTGTGTTAACATAGATAAAATAATATATTAAAAAGAGGGATACAAAGGGTCCTTTGTTTCAAATGTGGTCTGAGTCCAAAATTTGTGACCGTAATTTTGTTTATAGGAAATCCTTTATAATGCTAGTTTAGTGTTTCCATATGGAATTCTCATAGGACTCTTTTTTTCCCCTCCCTTTTTTATTTGGATAAGGCAAGAGAAAAGTGAATGTACATTCCAAAGATGCATAGTCATTCCAGATCAAATTCAATGGATTCTGGCAAGAGTTGAAAAACACAGATGCAGTGTTTTAGGTCTCCCGCTGTGCAGCCTCCAGCCGTGAGTGCCTGGTTGAAGCACTTTGTAAAATCATGAAAACCCTATTAAATTCATGAAACATGATATACTGCGTTTTCAAGCTAACTTTCCATTGAACTGTCCATGAAGATGGAATTTAGCTGGCTTGCTTATACAGCAAGTGTGCACAAACAGACACATACCCATCTGCACACAAGCAGCAGGAATTGCTGCCATCTTTTAGAGGGGTCTTTTCCCTCCACTTCTACAGCTCATTCCTCCTCTCCAAAGCAGCAGAACCTGAATCTAGCTTTGGGAGACAGTTTCCACCGAGCCTGCTCTGCTTTTATGTACCACCCAGCTCACCCAATGACCTTCATACAATTAAAGAGCTGAAGGGGTCCCAATGTTTAGGTGAAGGGAAGCTGACCTCTGACACAGCTGCCGTCTTCCAAGTGAAAACAAAATCCCTGGCTAGGAAACTACCCAAATGAAAGCAGGCTGATATTCTTACTTCATTTCCTATTGGATTTCACATAATAAAGCCATCATATGTTTAAGCTTGGGTTTCTTTTCTCCTTTTTTAAATAAAAAAGTGAGAGTGGTCCCCTGAGGTGAATGGTCTTGCTGTTAAAATTGTCCTTGCGACTCAGGCAATTGCAGCCCTTTGCATGCCTGTCAAGGTGCAAGATGAATATTTTTTAGTAAAACTAGTCTGCTTTTGCTTATTTATGTCTAGGCACCCTCTTGGTTAAAAGTTGTAACAAGTTCAATAAAATGTGCGTGTACCTGAGCTCGCTATACAACTGTGTGAGGTTTTCTTTATTTCTGCAGAAGGCAGATGGAGCTCTCCCATAAAATACGTTGTACTTGCAATTGTGCCTTTTATTCAAGGATCTGTAGGTACTTTAGAAACACTGAAATTCATAAATGTTCAGACCAGAAGGGACGCTTCAGCATTCAGCCCACATAATACAGACTGTAAATTTCACCCTGTAGCTGCTGTGTGGAGCATAGTAATGTCGACTTCCAGTTCTGAGATGAAGTCTGTCAAGAGAAGAGGAATCCACTACTTTCCCCGGTACTTTGCTCCAACAGTTAACCAGCCCTTCTGTTAAAAAAATCACCAGCAATAACCCATGCAGTTTAAGATAATACTGCTAATGATTATGATTAAGATTGTCCACAGGAGACTTCATTCCAACCTTTCTTTTTGAGCAAAACCATTGATAATGAATGTGCCTCCTCTTCTCTTCATGATCTCTCTCAAGTTTGCTCCATCCCATCCTGATAATAATTAGGATTTTGTGTAGAAATGTGTGGTGATGATGATACATGAATATATCATCACACTTTTGATACAATCTTTCCCATTTCTGTTGTGTAATTTTTCTATCAGTATGGGTTTGTAGCTTACGAAGTAGGTATCATTGCAAGCTTTACAGCAATTCAGAAATTCAGAAAGAATATAATGTTGCTTTGCAAAACAAATATCCAAGAGTTTGGCCATTTGCTTAAAAATCACTGATCCCTCTGGACTGGAAATAGAAGCTTAAATTTCAGGACCACAGTGCATGCTTGACACATTTTCTGGCCAAAACAGAGACAATAGTCTATTTGCTGTTTCTCATTCAAAATAAGAAAGGCGAAGGAATGTCACAAGTCCCTCAAGTACTCACTGTTTTATAAAGTTTTAAACTTGAGCTTGTTGCAATGCTAGTGTTTGTGTAAGGGTTAGATGTGAATTCTCTCAGGTTTGGTCAGGTGAATTACCTTCTGGAGCTGCCTGCTTATCTCCATTGACCAAAAAGGAAGTCTAGTATGTCTCATTCAGACTCCATGTCTTTTTAGATGTGTATATTGCGTGAGAATCTCATTTTTTCCTAAACAAAACACATTCAGATGAAGACAATTGCCAAAATCTTACCATAGCTGTGATTGTCTAAGAACATAAGCACACAGGCAGTTAGTAGAGATAAGACCTGGGGTTTCTTTGATTGGAGGGTGGTATATTCCTGCACCATGTGCCACTAACGTCAAGGAGTCAGCTAAGGTATTTTACGTGCCTTTAAATGCCGCTGTTATTATGATTCATAATACAATACTCTGTGGTCTTCCAATTTCCTTTAAAACACTAAATCATACATTTGCAGATGCTAAAGGAACGTTAATTAATGAGGTTTATGTTAACAGACATCTTGAGAGGATTAACGTGAAAAAATTAGATAACTAAGTGCATGTCATTTAGGCTTAAAGTGCAACTCCTGCTGTGTTGTGTGAAAATTTTATGCAGAAAAACACCTGCATTCTTCATAGTGTAACAAACTAATGGGGGAGTTATTAAGCCCAACTAATTCGATACACAAAGTGGCAGTTACAGGACTCACGTATTGACTGCTCTCTGCATTTTAGCAAGGAAGGCTGTTCAAAGGGAAGAAGCAAAAAACAGTCTGGGAATATTTTACTGGATATAGAGAAAGAAAGCTGTGAGAAAATAAAACCTGGGAGGCCTTTGGCTCCATCACTATCTCCTCACTCCTTTTTGGGTACAGCCATCAGCACAGGGTGACGCCCGTGGACACACCCTGTGCAGGACTCCCTTTGGTACTTGCTCTTTGATGCCCTGTTCTTCCAAAGCCTCCTGAAACAGGAGGGAATGTAAATTGAAGGCTCCTAAAGCACCTGGCACCACCTCTGACTGAGGTGGTAACACCATGCCCTGCACTGATTTACAGACTGCATCCAGAGATGCCATTGAGGCGAGGAACGCAATCTACAGACCTTGTAAAGGTCTCTATCTCTGTTGTTCTTTACTTACACAACAAAATAAACAGAAAGTTCCGGTCAAAAAACAAAAACAAACAAAAAAATCAACAGTACACACTTCTGAGGCCCAGCTCTCTCACTGTTTCTGCAAGGTTTGGTCTTGGATTGAAGTCTTTTTCTCAAAATAGGATCCTATCTACCTCTGCAAACGACAATCTCTTTGTCCTTCTTCCCATCTTGGAAGTGGTTGGAGAGATTTATTCCTTTTGTAGTCTCATTCTCTCTGACAGGTTGCCCACTGGTCAGGCGCAGCAGAGGATCACATTTCTCCTTAGTTCTCCACCCAACCAGAGCATTTCTTCTTAGACAGAGACTTCTCTTTACTTGACTAGTATTTTCAAATAAGTAGAAGATCTTGAAGATTTAACAGGCCTTTACAATCTTCCCTGTGCTGCTCTTTTTAAAAATTTCAGACCACCATAAAGGCAAAAATAAAGCAAAGCAATGCTACATTGAAAACAGAGCTCAAACTTGATCATACCTAAGGTTAATAATTTCAAAATTAAATTCCTAAACTTTACTCACTTGAACCCTTAATTTATTTCACTTTGACCACTGGGCTGTCAACAGACCACCTTTCCATTTAGTCTCCTACCTAGCTGTACACATAGTTACTGACCTTAACTATGTTTGGATTGCAAATTCTTTTAGTCTTTTGTGCAGCATCTTCCAGAGTATCCAGCTCCATGATTAGCACACCAAGTGCTACTACTGTGAAAATAACACTACCTGACAAAGTACTCATCACTAGGATTGGAAGCAACAGCCAATAGCTCCATAAATTCTCACTATCACAGCTATTCATCACTTCAAATATTGTTTTGGATCCCAACTTTTCTTCTCCCTCTCCAACAATAATGACTGTTAAAAAGGAACATTCTGCTCATTGCTTAAATGTAAAAAAATGTTTTGTCCACCACACAAGAAGATAAATCTCAAAGCCTTCTCTGTTTCCTCAGGCAAAACTCCAACAAGACAATTAAAAATGACCCCATCATTACTGGTATCCTGCTTAATAGGCATTGGGGGTTTCACTGTGGAGTAGCAGGGATGGACATAGTTCAACAGTTACTTCCTAAAATTCCAGTTTAGAAAAGTGGAAATACAAATCCACTGAAATATAGTTCCCCTATCTGCTTGCAAATTCCAGTGATCCAAAAAAAAAAAAATCACTTTAAATGAATTTGAATATTTCTCTTACTTATGGCATTTTATTTTTAGATACAAGATTTGTATTAGATGTTCTATGATAAGTTGGATTTTATTCTCTTGTTTTATTCTTATTATTCTTGTTGTGTTCCTTATGGAAGCTCTAATCATCTATCCGCTTGGATAGATGTTACACATACTCAACCCACAAAGATGGCCTTGCTTTATAGAAGATTTGAATTGAAATATGAAACAAAAGAAAAGATTGATATAGACAAACAGATGGGAAACCACAAACAATACAAGGCAGTACTAATCAGATGAATTCACAAGATCTCAGTACACTAGAAGCCTGATCAGTACCAAGTGCTAAATTTGACTGTTCAGACCACTGGGCTATTTTCAAGCAACTCACTTACTTCCAATAAGATAATTAGTTTCCTTACCAACACCCCATTTTCCTAGTAAGCCTGGAGAAGACTTACAGACAGGCGGAAGAAGAGAAAATAGGAAGGAACTTATCAACATCAAATTTAACAAAGCTCTAAAGCAGCCTTTCCATGGAAACATCAAGAGAAGTAACCTGGCTGATTCTCAGTTTCCTGAAGATGAGTGTATATGGAGTCCTAAGACGGGTTGCCTGGGGCAACTGTAAGACTGGTTTTGATGACTTTTGGGTGGGGGAATTGTACTCCTGAAGTACCAGAGTGAATTAAGAGGTTCCATCTCATCAACATTGGATGTACAAACTTCAGTTTGCCTTGGAGATTTCCTTTACTTTACAGGGAAGAGAAGCCCAAATTTGCAAGAGGCTGAGACTACTCCAGAACCAAGATTAGGACAGAGGAGAGAGGCAGAACCAACATATTTCCCTGAAGATATCCTTGGAACAGGACTCCAGCCTGAATGCTTCTTAAACACACCAGGAACATCACTCCTTTCTGGTGAGACATCTCACACCTCCTGAAGTATATTATAGACTCCACAAATAAATCAAAGCAAGAGAGTTAAAGCATGATCTCAGTCAATATAGACACTCTTGAAACAAAAAAGCAAAAGTAAAGTCACATAAAACAAACTCACCATTTGCTGATGATTCAAAGCCATAGAAATCTCAAACCAATATGTAGTTGAGGAAGAAACCTCAGGCCATCATGAGAAAAGAGGAGAATGTAGGTGTGGAGAGACTGCAAAGAGATAAGAAGTAGCCACTGGCTATCTCTCATGACTGAATCACTTCCAAGTCCACTGAGGGCTGAGCTCTGTTCCTCTCTTGTCTACTAGCCCCTTTGGATTGACTCCACATTACCAAAAATCTTTGTATTTAGATCAAGTATCTGCCTAGATGTGAAGTTACAGTTTAAGTAGAAGTTTGGGGCTTTTCCTACTCCAATTAGCAGAAGCCTGCTTCAGCTAGACATTGACTGGGCTTTCTCTGGCAATAAAATATATAAATCTCTCATTTAGTCTCTCACTTCTATGCCTTGAAAGATCATGGAGCAGATCCTCCTGGAAGACATGTTAAGGCACATGTGAGAAGAGGAGGTGATTCAAGACAGCCAGCATGGCTTCATCATGGGCAGATCACGTCTGATCAATCTGGTGGCCTTCTGTGGTGGAGTGATGGCATCAGTGGACAAAGGAAGATCAACTGATGACACCTACTTGGACTTCTGCAAGGTCTTTGACATGGTCCCACATCACATCTTCACCTCTAAATTGGAGAGATATGGATTTTAATGCTGGAATATTCAATGGATAAAGAATTCGCATGATAGTCACAGGCACGGTGTTGTAGTCAGTGGCTCTGTGTCCGGGTGGTGGCCAGTGACAAGTGATGTTCCCCAGGGGTCTGTCTTGGGATCCATGCTCTCCAACACCTTTATCAACAACATAGATACTGGGATTGAGTGCACCCCCAGCAAGTTTGCTGATGACACCAAGACGAGTGGTGCAGTTGATACAACAGAAGGAAGGGACAGCAGCCAAAGGGTCCCAGGACAAAAGTGGGCCAAGGTGGACAAAATGAGGTTCAACAAAATCAAGTGCAAGGTGCTGCACTTGGGTTGGGGCAATCCCATACACAGGTGCAGACTAGGGGAAGAACTCGTTGAGAGCAGCTCTGCCAAGAAGGACTTACTTGGGGATTCTGGTGGACACACAGCTGGACACGAGCAAACATTGTCCACTCACAGCCTGGAAGGCCAATACCCTGGGCTGCATCAACAGAGGTGGCAGCAGGGAGATGGAGGGGGTTGTCTCCCACTGCTGTGCCCTCTTGAAGCCTCATCTGGAGTAGGACATGGAACTGTTGGAGTGGGTCCTGAGGAGGCCACATTGCTGGAGCACCTCTCCTACAAAGACGGGCAGAAGGAGCTGGACTTGTTCAGCATGGAGAAGAGAAGGCACAAGGAAGACTTCATTGTGGTCTTCCAATACTTAAACAGAGCTTATAAACAGAAGGAAGACCAACTATTACACAGTCTGACAGTGACAGAAAAAGGAGGAATGGATTTAAACTGAAAAAGGGGAGACCTAGGTTAGATGTTAGGAGGAAATTCTTTACTCAGAGGTTAGTGAGGCACTGGAACAGGCTGCCCAGAGAAGCAGTGGATGCCCCATCCCTGGAGGTGCTGAAGGCCAGGTTGGATGAGGCGCTGAGCAGCCTGATCTGGCAGGGGCAAGCCAGCCCACAGCAGGGGTAGGGGCCGGGGGGACTTTAAGGTCCCTTCCAACCCAACCACTCTGTGATTCTATGATTAGTCATGTGTACAACAGCTACCAATTCACAGAGTTACCATAAATACATTTTCTTCATTACATCTTTCTCTACAGCCCATGAATATTTTTGTAATAGGAGCAATAATAAATATCCATAGCTGTTTGACCATGCACAAAATTTCCATAATGCTGATGTGGGTGACTGTGTTAGGACACTTAAGCTAAGACAGTATTTTCATTTTCTTAGGTTGTGTCCATCAGATTGCCCAGTGACTTCATTTTGTCCTCTCAACACTTCGACTTGCTGGCTTGTGTATTCAGATCTCTCCTGTTCCACCACAGCCCTTTCCATCCACAGGTCTTACAGCATCTTTGGTAACATATATCAAACAAGTTCTGCAGAGGATAACCGCGAGCTGAAATTTTCACAGCTCCTGAAAAGGCTGTATATACATGGTGACAAAGGCCCTCATCAAGAACCCATTGGAATCAAGAAACTTTTAATTGACTTCAGCAGGTTTTGCATCTAGCTTGTGAGGATTCAATTTCTGAGGTTGTTGATCTGTTGCCTTTCATGAGCACTAATTTTACTAATGCATTTTTCAATGCAGTTCAGCTATCACTTGGATAATTTCAAATGTGCAAAGTCAGATGGATGTGCTGTATGGCATGGTCCATAAAAATGAAAGGTCAGCTACCAATTGGCTGCAGTTTAGGCTTAGCAACTTCAAAAAAGTCCCTTTCACAGCCATGATACTTAATTTATGGATAGATATATTTGGATCTATTTATTTCAACAAAAAAGTTCTCTGGTTTGCAGCCATTGATTTTATAAAAGAGATAATAAAAGTGTAATGAGTATGGCGATGCAAAAGTGGAAATGACACCAAGAAGGTAATAAACATTAAAATGAATATATAAACAAGTCTATAAACCAAACCCCCAAGACATTTGCCATGTGTAATGCAACTTTTATACCTCTTACTTCATAATGCATAACTTTTAAAGAAAATTAATTTAATTCTTTTGCTAACCTCACCCAACCCCAATCAAGTTAAAGGTAGTAGGAAAAACAATTATGTGCACACATAGTAAACTTTCATTTAGTTCAAGTGGTGATTCAAGTATTTTGATTGCATAATAAAGATCTGAAATCCATTTTACCAATAACAACACTGAAATTCCAGCAACTTTACTTTTTACATGAGACTGTTCAGATGCTTTAAATCCACTTAGGTATCTAAAACACGGCTTTTATGGGACACTTATCTATGCTTGCCTCTGCATTTCATCAGCTACTTTTTCTGTGGTTCAGGAATAAACTGTAAGTATGAGGGCAGTCTTGCAGTAGGTTGAAATCTACCCAGAGGTATATGGCTTGATTTTCTCTGTTGCTAAACCTCCTTGCCTCCTGCTGACTTCGACAGACTTTAAACCACACACAGATCATAAAATCACACTGACTGTTAGGATGCCCAATTAAAGGTATTTCCATAATCACAGGCAAACACGACAGCCTTAAACGGTCCTGTGCTCAGGTTCCCCTCCTGTAAAATAGAAAACAATGCACTTCATCATGCCTTTCCAAAGCTAGGACAGGGCTGTATCTAGAGCTGACTGAGGCATTTGGCAATGGAAGAAGCAGCATGATCAAAAAGTCCAGAGATAAGATATATGTTGCAGAAAGTATTGAGGATTTCAGAACCAAGAAAAAAACACTCTGTGTTAATAAATCCCTAAGGATTTTGCTGCCCTTGACTTTCAGTGACACAGCTGAGATATCTGCAGCCACATAAGGGCTGCAATTCTGTGAGTGACTTTATTAACTGCCAAAGGCAAGATCTACAAATCCACCATTACCGTGATTCATATCAACTGCATATCAACTGGTTTTCGAAACTGATGAAAAGCTAAAAGCTCCAGTTCAGTGTGTGGCCTGTTCCAGCAGCTGAGTGACAGAGGACCTCACCTCAGAGAAATCCCTGCTTCCTCTGACTTCACCAGGTTTTGAACAGGGATCCTCAAGTCATAAGCAAATTTAGGAGCCTTGGACTTGACTCCAAGGCCTTACACAACCTTGGGATGCTTGAGCACTCACATTTCTGTAAGAAGTTTTGAAGCAGGCACAATAACACAAGTGTTGGTAACACCATTTTTCCCTCTATACCAGCTCAGTTAACAAACAAGCAATTCTTCCGTCTTGGCTGGAAGACTTCAGAGAAGTATTTTCCGAACAGACCTCATCCCAGCACAATGGCAGCCAGGAGCAGCTCAGCCAGCTGCAGCTCGTCACCAGTGCCCCAGGACAGGATCCAGGAGAGGCAGCTGACAGGTTGGATGAACATTTTGGCAGCTGCATGCAGCCGAAAGGATGAACATTTCTGGCTGAGGCTGACTCTTGCCTGCCCTCTACCTTGTGCAGGTTAATTCTCCAGGGGTCAAACACCTCTTGCCCCAAGTGACTAGCAGGGCACCTGTCTCAGGACAGTACAGCAAGCACTGGGGTATTTACAAGCCGCTTCTTTGTATCTGGCTGTAAACGTCTGCCAAACTTCAAAACTAATTCCCTTTTCCAGATTCTCAGCTTCTTAAGTATTTACAACTTAAAACACTTATCTCTCCCATTACCTCAACCAAGTTGTTGATATGTCAGATGAGCAACATGTTGGCAAATTGGCTGCAAATGTTTCTTCTCCTTACCCTAGCATGTCCAAAACATACAAATTACACCATCCTGAACTCACATAAACTCCCAACTGTGTTTATTTCAGAGCAGTAAAGTTGACTTGACTTTTCAAATTGATGCAAGAAAACAGAAACAAATCACTTTACAGCCTCCAAGTTGGCTTCTGCTGCCCTAACATCTTTCTTTGTGCCTCAGGTCTCAACAATTCTCCATCAAACTGGTCTGAGCACAAGCCGTGCAGTTGATCTAGCTCTCACACGTCTTTTAGGTCTTCATACACAGATCTTTTCTTCTTTGCAAATATCTGGCTTTCTTTAATCCTTCACATACTTACTAGGAATCTTGCCAATGTCCATTTAAACCAAGTATTTTTGAATGGTACTCAGTCACGCCATCCAAAAAGCTATCTTGTAACTTTTATAGCTAGTATAATCTATAATGAGAACTGTGTGAATAATTGATTTTTTGTTTTAATGCTTGAGCTGAAAAAGTAGGGAAAAAAATAGCATTAGATGAGTTTGAAATTGTTTCATTTTTCTCAAAGGAATGAAAACAAGCACAAAAACACAATAAATGTTTTATTGCAGTATATATCTCCTTTGAAAAATTATCACTGAATTTAGCTAGACTAGGCTTTAAAAAACAACCAAACCATAACTGTTTGATTTTCTCTCCCTGCATTTGATCTTTTCTCTTTCTTCTGACAAAGTACTATGCTAAATACAGCTGTTATTGCTAGATGTGGAAAGACCTGAAACTGCCTTTTTAGCAATAAAATGCATCTTTCTCTCAAAGAATATTCTTTTATATCCTGCGAGAGAGACAGTGAAGGAAATCTAACCTTTTCCTCTCTTTTTGTATCACAAAACAAAGTGGTACGTTGCTCTTTCATGAACATTGTAGCCAAGATGCTCTAAAATCTTTACTACAATCTCTCTGGCAAGTAGGCTCTGCTTTATCAACCCTGATGGCAAAATAGGAAGAGTGAGTTATGTGGCTTTGCCAAAGACACAGCATGGGATGGGAATTCATACTGCCTAGCCTAAAAAGTGCTATTTCCTTGAGTTGGGGTATGAGGACCAGATATGGGGTTTTGCTTATACTGTAGATGTGGAAAACATCTATGGCCCTAAGATGACATATCTGATGTCAAGTTCAACATTATTTATGGTGTGTTTCTTTCATCAATGGTGTCACCATAGCATTTCAACTCTTCCTGGAAACACAGAAAGTCCCAGAGCAGCCTTACTGAGAGGCACTTTGCACATAACAAGGACCCTTGGTGCATCTTGACCCCAAGTCTAACTCTGACTTTGGCTTCAGATGAAGCATTCAGACTAAGGGATTACAACCAAGTGGAAGCGGCCCTCACTCTTCTTTTTGCAGCTGGCAAACTACAGCCAAGCCCCTGGCTTTCCAATTCAACTTTTCATGACCCTCCAAACTAATCCCAACCTTTGCACTGGCTTCAGTACAACTGGCAAATTTATGTTGTAGACCTCATTATGCACCCTTTAGTCTCATAAACCCTATATTACTCAAGCACTGGCTGTCAACAAGGCACTCAAGGCCACACAAGCCTAAGAATATGGCAATTAAGTAAGCGGACACTAGTTAGAAATTTCCTCCAGACAACTGGAAGCCTTCATTGAAGCAAAATGTACATCTTGAGCATTACATAAAACCTAGCGCTAAATCTAACCTTGGCTATAGATAAGGCATGTTCTTCCATGTGAAAATTCATTGTGACTAAAACAAGCTGATGCAAACTTTATATTTTCCTTCACAGTCATGCCAAAGTTCAGCTGTAAGCGTGGATCTGCAATGTTTCTTTCAAGTCCTGTAAAAGTAACTTGAACAATGACATAGGGAATGAAAAAGATATAAAGAACTCAGAAAAATTGAGCTTAATATCAAATAAAGATTAATATCAAATAAAGTGATGCCAATATTCTCAATCTCAGAAGAAGCAAATTTGATAATAACTGTAGCTATGTAATCACTAGTTTCATAAAGGTTATTCCTAATCTAAGACCAGCCTCTGCTAGGAATATATTTGGAGCAAAAAAATCAGAATAAGGCAACCAAATCAATTGAGATCAATCTATCAATCTAGCCAGGGACATAAAGGGGAACAAGAAGAATTTCTATAGGTATATCAATGACAGAAGGAAGACTAGGGAAGATGTGGGCCCTCTCCGGAAGGAAACTGGAGAACTGGTCACGAGGGATGTGGAGAAGGCTGAGGTGCTCAATGACTTCTTTGCCTCAGTCTTCACTGGCAAAGGCTCTAGACACACCACCGAAACTGCAGAAAGAGAAGGTAAGAACTGGGAGAAGGAAGAACTGCCCACTGTAAGTGAAGATCAGGTTCGAGACCACCTTAAGAACCTGAAGGTATACAAGTCCATGGGGCCTGACGAGATTCATCCACGGGTCCTGAAGGAACTGGCGGATGAGGTTGCCAAGCCACTATCCATCATATCTGAAAGGTCATGGCAGTCTGGTGAAGTTCCCACTGACTGGAAAAGG
>WBMW01003444.1:689174-719615 GCA_013396635.1 Penelope pileata
GGTGCAAGACTCTACACTTGCTTTTGTTAAACCTCATCAGGTTCCTCTCTGCCCAGCTCTCCAGCCTGTCCAGGTCTTGCTGAATGGTAGCACAGCCTTCTGGCGTGTCAGCCACTCCCCCCAGCTTCGTGTCATCAGCAAACTTGCTGAGGGTGGACACTATCCCCCTACAGACACTTACATTGGAAATACCCGTGGTTAGTAGCACGATTCCTATCTTAGTCTCAGCGTGCCTCTAAAGGGATGAGGCAGACACCTCTGAAATGAAATTCATCCCACCCAAATGATGGTACACATCACACAATGTTACTCAGCTCTCTGCATTGACTGCAGAGAAAGCCAAAACTGTAAGCTTTTAAGTGGCTAAAGAGAGTCAGGAGGAATTTCACTTTACCAATATCACTTTGGAGGCATGGTGAGGAAGTCACGTCATCCTCCGTAGCTACACGTGTACTTACACATGCAAGTCTCATGCAAATGGTGTCAAGGGCACTACCTACCCAACATGTTGGGACAACCCATCAACTAAATTGTGTTCCTTCGTTTGGCAGACTGGGAGATACCACTGCAACAGAGTGAAATGAAGAAGCAGTGAAATATTGCCTTAGAGCAAAGTGAAGCTTTCACTATATACTACACAGAACAGGAAAGGAAGATACAGAAGGACTCCAAGACCACATCCTCAGAGCAAAGCATCTAAACACAGATGTAAGAGCTGTTTAACCCCATAAGTTAAACTATCCTGATTGCTAACTTCTGTGTGGTAGTTGTGTTTACACAGATAGGACAGAACTGCTCTGGAACAGGGCTTAATTTATTGCCTGCAGCAGAAAAACAGTTTACCTGGGTATTTTGTTTATTTTGGGTTGATTTGTATGTTTTTATTTTACTATTAGTTCTATTTAAGGGTCTGTGGCAAGAAAATAGGATTTTTGTATGTTAAAGTATCTACTTGGTCTTACTTTCTGGTAATTTCGCCCTGGTGAGCAGATAAACTCACTCCCCCTCCTCGAAACTGTCATAGGGCAGCTTCTGGGCTCTGCTCACAAAGCCCACCTTTGCAACACCCCTGCCACCAAAACCTTGCCACATAAACCCAGCAGTGTTTTGTACCTGCTCTCTGTAACTGCATTACATTCAGCCTCTGTGGCTGTTCTGAAGCACCCTGCTTTGTCCATTTATTTTCAGCGTCACAGACTGATTCTTGCTAGAGCTTTGCTCTGTAAAGTCATTACAGCTCAGCCAAGCATTCCGTCACCATACCAACGTTTTGCCCTCTAGCTGTACACTATATTTCCTTTCCATTTCTTTATGGCTTCTTCTGAGCACTGCATGCCTTTACAAACTGCTTCTTTTCAAAACCCTTGTGAGGCCACGTCCCTTAAAGTCAACACTCCTCCAATCACCTCTATGCTTTCAGCTCCCCTGCTGATTTCCTTTAATTTCCACATCCTGGAGTCAGATGGTACCACAGGATTCAAGTGAAAAAGAATTGACATTTCTAGCCTGGATGACTCCATAGCCAAGCTAGAAATGATGACAACAGAAGGTTCACATCCTGAAAGTAAACACATAAACTCAGCACTTGTTTAAGTACCCTGCAATTTCAGAGCCAGGATTTTCATTCCAAGGAGGGAGGCTATAGCATGAGCTCACAATACTAGAGAAGAAGCAAGGAGCAATTGCCCAAGTTGGTCTCAGGTATCTCAGTGTAATGCTAAGCTCTCTGCACAACCAGCAAAGAGCATGAAACGTGCAGTTGCATCTCCAGACACATCTTCCCCTGCAGAAAGGTTTCAAATGATCTGGGTTACTCACCGCACTGGTCACCATCCCAATGTTCACAGCCACCTTGTGCTGTTATTTGCTTGTGGGCCACCAAATATTCAGAAACTGTGTGATGGTGCTACACCACGAACGTTTCATCCAGTGGCCGAAAAGAAAACCAGTGTTTACTCTGGGAAGCTTAAAAACTCAAAACTATCATTATCCTGCACCCCAAAAGCATGCTATAGCAGCAGTCTGTTTGGGAATGAATAGGTACAGGCAGGCCCAGAGATGAACCTTAACCACCAGGCACAACTCTGCAGCCTAACAAATTTTCCTGAGAAGCAGGATATCTTTTTACCACAGGGATGAATCAGTGTTTGCTGACAAAAGGCCCTTTTCTCAAGGAATTCCCCATCAGACAAAGGTGTGCCTTAAGTGATTCAGGCTCTCATTAGCCCTAATTAGCTAACAGTTCAAATGATTTCTCTATTATTCCTGGAGCCTGTACCACTGAGCACGTGCCTAGTCCCTGGCAGGTGCTCCCTACAAAGAAGCATGATCTTCCAGGGCAACATTGCTGCAGGGATCCCTGTGCCCATCACAGCCCCTCAGGCTGCTCTGCTGCAGAGCCCTGCAGTTTGCTGCTGTGGCAGTGTGCAGAGGATTTTAGCATACCTTTTTTTCACTATTCCTTTCCCCAAAAAATTTGGTAGTTCTCCAGCCATCTCCCCCAGGTTGCCTTCCTCTCTGAAGTGGGTGAGCATGCTCCCTTGCCATCAGAGGTTCAATTCCTTTCTGATCCATAGGGAAGTGAGAATCACAGAGCCAGAATATTTTCTTAGCCCCAGAGCTTTGATGCAGACTACAGGCCTGTTACAGGAAGCTCGGTGATTTAAAGCACCAGCCTGGTACTCCAGATCCCTCTTCCATAAACTTATAGGTTGACCTTGGCAAAATTTCTGTGGCTGGAATGTCTCTCACCTAAAATTAGCCCTCAAAGCTCAGCAACCAGGCTTCTGCTACAGCAAGTGGAAAGAGAGAGGCATCCCCTTATTCACATCTAATACAGGCATATGAGAAAAGTGACATGAATCACTCTCCTGAGGTACCAGCCTTTCTGTACCAATGGCAAAAGGCTCTCATGTGAGTACTTGGCACTTAACCCCTAATGGTTAAATTATGTGAGAGAAGGCAAGAACTTTTGAAAACACACATGTCCCACATCTCAATTTCAGTGAGAACTGAGCAATGTAGTCTTGTAAATCTGGACTTCAGAAGCTCTGCAGTGATGTTTCCCCATTGTAAAACTCAACTGTATTTTTTCATGGTGAGGCTCAAAATGAGTATGGGATAGTCAGGTACCAAGAAGGCAGACAGAACTGCTCAGTATTTATTCTCCCTGTTGGTTACAGCTGCACGTTGTTGCTCATTAAGGGTATTGTTCATAGCAAAAGAGACACTAAGCTTGCTTTACTGATGCATCCCTATGACTTGGAGATCCTAACAGATGCTCCATATGCCTTCTATAATCCTCTTTACCCCTAAGATCAAGCGAACAGCGCTGGTAAGTTACATGTAGCTGTAAAAGTCAAGCCCAGAGCCCCAGGCTGATCCTTGTGCACAAAGGCCACTGCAAAAAGCTGTGCTGCCAGCAGAGAGAGCCAAAGCACAAGGCAGCAAGCGCTGCACGATGCATTCCCAGAGCTGCATTTAACACTGTGCTCCATGGGATGAATGGAAAACATCTTTTGATGGTCAATGACACTCTTGTTAGGACATCCAGAGCCATGGATACTTTTACCATCTGCCCATCAGGCACAGCAGCCTTGCTCCCAGTCAGGCATCCCTTCTCAGCCTGCTCTTGCTGCAGGCTATATGTTGACAGCCAGCCTGAGCTGCCAAAACCCAGGCTCCCACCAGAAGGTGGGGCCCATATTACACAAAACATGGGTCAAGCTCTTTGCAACACCGTCTGTTCTTGGTCAACACCTAGAAATCCAGACACATTGCTCCAAAATGAATGGGGCAAACTGGGCAGCATTTTTGCGAACACAACCTACCATGTAACTCACTGGTGTACAGTGCAGTGCATTTTCTCTTAAGGGTTTGTATCTTAGTGGGCTTCTTAATGATCCTGCAGTTGTAATTTGGAGTTTAATAAACACATAATCATGCCTGGATATTCATCTGCTCATTAAAGGGCCCACAGCCCTGAGCCAAGGTTCTTATCTTTGTGCAGAGCCACAGCTGGGTCCCAATTTCTGTGCAATGCTTTGATGCTCCCCCCATTTGCTTTTGGTGGTCTGTCACAGGCAGGTGTAGAATGGGGAGCCTAGGTAGGATCCTGCAAGGCACACGCGCCATGTCCATTTTGCCCCCACGGAGCTATGTGCTACCACTCCATGTCAGTAATGGGTCATTTCCTGGTCTTCATCCCCAACTCTAGCAAGCTCTAGACAGCAGCTCACACTGCTCTCAGCAGAGCCTCATGCAGGTGTCCTCTCTACAAAACATCGTTTCTTTGAAAAATGATGTCACTGTGGGGCTCTAACCTACAGCAGACAGTTACCAGAGAACAACCGAAGAGGTTTTCTAACATATGCATTCTGTGATTTACAGCTCCCTGCTTTCATCACCCAAAAAAAGATGGAGCTTGGGGAAATTGTTGTGACTGAAAGCTCAGGTGAGAAGGAGCTGTATGTGGAGAAGCAGCCAAGAAGCCAAGACCCACTGGGGAGAAGCGAAAAGCAAATCCACCAAGTCTTCAAGTATCTCACAGGAGAAATGAAAGAATATGGAGAGTGGATGAAAAGTAAGCACAGTGATGAACTGGGGCTCTCTGGAAGAGCAAACTGGGAACGTACACATCACCATCAGTGCTCTCTGTTCTGGGCCACAAGACAAGGAGACATTTCACCTTCTGAGACAGAGCAGAGAAGGCATGGCCTGAACTCACTGTGAACTTCTGGCCTTTTAGCCTAAATTGCTTTACTCTCAGGAAATGAACTTCACTGCCTGCTCTTGCCATTACCATGGCTGCACATATAATTCAGAACAGGCAAAAGATGTCTTTTGCACTTAATCAGTTATGTCATTAGCATCATGTTCTTACAGCAATGCCCAGAATCACACGTCAGGGCTGAGGATTTGGTCTTGTTTGTAAGTGCTTTGGATCAGTAGCCATCTCCCTGTCCATGTGTGGGCTGGCGATGGGGACTTGACTTCTAACTGAGCAGGCAAAGGCTTTTGTATTACCAGTCTTTGGGGAGTAATAAGCACTGTGAGAGTAATGTTCTTATAAAGTACAAAGCAAGTACTGATCTCAAAGGTTTACTGTCCAGGCAGGAACAATACACGAGCAGATGGTCTGTGTTACCCAGAATTATTAGGGATCTGGGGTTTTCAGAGGTTATGCAAGATTGTGGAACCTCTGTCAAGGATTTGTTGGGTTCATTAGCAGCACAGTTTTAACAAGCAGAGAGAATTATAAGAGGAGGTGAGCTGAGATATCTACATGCAGGGAGCTCAGATGGCAGTGTAGTCCTCAGCAAAGAGGAATGTCTTCTCCTGCTTTTTGTTAATTCCAGTGGCCCATGCTCGGTAGACAGCTTTTATTATTTGGTGTCCTGAAAAGCTTCCTGCCCCTGCAAGCTCAATATATTTGAATACAGTCAGCACTTGTGCCTAAAACTAAAAGCATTGCGGATGTACTTCATAGCTCGACATCAAACATTGTTAAAAATTATCTGAAATGAGTCAAATCATTTTTCTCTAAGGAACTCATTCCTTCCTAGTTGTAACTGCCTGGATCCCCAGCAACACACTGCTAAAGGCATGCTTGTGAAGTCATCCCTTAAGACACACTCCAGCCTTTTGGGACGGCTCTCCCGGGGATACTGAAAATATGTAGAATGATGCCAAGCCCTTCAGAGATCCTCTCTTTAAGCTAATCTCATCAGAAAACAGCACTTGAGACTCAACTGTAAATAAACAGAGAAGGGAAGTGGAAAAGAAGGGAGTGTTAGAAGAAGAAGGGAGTGTTAGAAGAAGTGGGAAGTTGTTAGGATTAGGACGTTGCCCAGATTCATGAAACAGCCTGGCACCTTGCACTGTGCCTAATTAACAATGTAAACTGAGTGATTGAATTAATTTTAAATATTTAAGATGAAAGATGCAATGTGTACATACAGGCAGACCTTCTTTTTCATACATTCTACTTATATCTTATTTTATAACACACAGCAGTACCGTGCCATTTTCACCTTTCCCACAACCATGGCAGTAGAAGCCCTCATGTCAGTTTGCACAAGAGCCAGCAACACAGCTACTGCAGTCCTGTAAAACTCTCAGTTGTTGCAACCAGAGTACAGGACCTGGCACGTAGTCTTGTTGAACTTCATACAGTTGTCCTTGACCCATTGGTGCAGCCAATCCAGATCTCTCTGTAGAGCATTTCTGTGCTCAAGCAAATCAACGCTTCCTGCCAGCTTGGTGTCATCTGCAAATTTACTGAGGGCACACTCAATTTCCTCATTCAGATCATCAAAGACATTAAACAGGACTGGCCACCATGTGTTTCAGTCTGAACAGTGCGCTGGGCTATCAACAAGAAAGCAAATTGCTGCCAACCCTCCCCTCATGTGTCTGAGTGCTGATCTGCTACTGGGACTTGTGGCATGCCCTACCTCAGAACAACTTTGTCACCTGAGTCCTCCATCTTCTGGCTCGTCAATTTTCACCATAAAACAGTAGAAGTGGTTTTTTTATTATTTATTATTTAAAGTGTATTTTTCTTTCCACACACGAACTAGTTTCAGCCTTTGCCTTAGTGCGTCTCTGCATCTAAATTATATACAGAAAAGAATCTATCTCCTTGTTAAATTTATAGCAGAATCTTATGCAATCTACCATGACAAAAAGACTGTTTTTTGACCACCATAAATAAACCATTTTTTATGAATCCCTCCATGGACTTTATAGCAATGTCCAGTCCATCCCTGTTATGTCAAGTGCCAGTTGCAAAAATATGCTCAGACAGAAATAAATCAGAGATTGCTTTTACAGTCCTATTGATACATCACCTCTCTTCTGTGGCCAGAAAGCAACAAGCGAGCTGAGTGCTCTTTGAAGGAGTCCCACCGAAATGATGCTTTATCATCAGTATTTTTATTTCATCTCCTTCAGATAAACCACTCATGGTTCAGTTCGTGGACTGGATCTTGCGAGGCACCTCTCAGGTGATGTTTGTCAACAACCCTCTCAGCGGGCTGATCATTTTGGTGGGGCTTTTCATCCAGAAGCCCTGGTGGATGCTGACAGGCTGCGTTGGAACAACAGTGTCAACATTAACCGCGCTGGCTCTCAGTCAGGACAGGTAGGTGGGACCTCACATCTGAGATTACTGGAACAGGCTGTCCAGAGATGTGGTGGAAGCTCCATCCCTGGAGACATCCAAAGTCAGGCTGGACCAGGCTCTGAGCACCCTGGTCTAGCTGTAGGTGTCCCTGTGCATTGCAGGGGAGCTGGAACAGATGACCCCCAAAGGTCCCTTCCAACTCAAACAATTCTATGATTCTATGATCACTATGGTAGCAGGAACATGTTGACGGGTCATAGTCCTCTGTTCAAGCATATTAGTGCCAGCAGACCCACTTTCCTTACAGTTCATTTGGAGGCAGTTAGGTGAGGACAGAGCTGTGGTCCTGGAGGTGCTGGCCTGTCCTAGTAGTTGGCCATTTTTGTGAGCATGATGTCATTCAATGCTACCAGTCAAATTCTCTCCCTGATAGCCATCAACATTTGCCATCATCACAACCATACTCCTTGGGTTACACAGGGCCCTCTGGATCATTATCATTCAACAGTCTCAAAAATCCTGCCTTCCACATACCTCTGCAACACAACCCGGCAGCTACCTCACTGTTTTTTCCATCCTCTCCCTACACTCCCTTTACCAGGAGCATGATATTTTTAAGTTGCATTTCAGTGGGTTTCCGTGACAGATCACCTTCTGCTCGCTGTTTTGCAAACATTTCTTTCTATTACAGATCAGCCGTTGCAGCAGGGCTGCACGGCTATAACGGGATCCTGGTGGGACTGCTCATGGCTGTCTTTTCTGACAAAGGAGATTACTACTGGTGGCTTCTTCCTCCTGTGGCAGTTATATCCATGGCCTGGTAAGTGTCATCTCTCCTCTTAGGGATAGTGTTCAGAGAATGAGGAATTCTGCTATGTGCATCCTGAACACATTGCATGTCCCCTCTGCCCAGTTCCCTACATCAGTAGCTCTAGCAATGGCAGCACTGGAAAAACCTTTTCATTGAATGAAAAACATTGGTAGGAGGTCAAGTGCACTGACAAAGTCAATCATACCAGAAGGACAAAGCAGTCCTACTTTAATGCTCTGAAGATGACCCTCATCAGCAGATCACATTGGGGTGGATATCATTGTGTCCAACATCCCGATGGTTCTTCCTTACCAATGCTGAACAGACCTGAAGGTCTCCTTCAGGCTGAATTCCACCTTCCTCATCTCAGATATGCAACCAGTCATGAGCAAAATTATTTCCTCCAACTAGCTCCAAAAGTCAGACAACATCCTTTCAGGACTATATTTACCATTTCTAAATACAGACCTTAGCAGCAATGCAGAATCTGTTTAACAGCCTCAACCAAAATGAATTCAAGAACCACATTTTAGTCACTGTCAGTGATAAGATACGAATCATTATTGCATTTCACTGCTTTTAAAAATTAGATTTTTCAATATTTTATTTCATTAGTCATTCTCAGTGAAGCTCATTTTGAGACACTCTATCAAAATCCAGAACATGTTGCAAGAATGTTTAGTCTGTCTTGTCTGCCAGAATTCCCTGAGGCTTTTTATCCAAACACTACCCTGTTTTTCTAGTTCACAGGACTCGAGTGCAGAGCTGAAAGATTTTAAAATTAGACATTTCAGTGAATTTTTTTTCAACTGCTAGTTTGAATTTCAGCACAGAAGTCAGAATTTCTTTAATTGTTTCTTTTTTCCTGACAAGATCTATAACTGGCAGAAGCTTTATATTTCAACACAGAAACTGGGACACCGTTTTCACTTAAGTGGTAGGGTCTTTTTACAGCAACAAGCAAGGAAGTCTATAAACTGTTCTGGAAACCAGATTTGTTATAAAAGAATAGCCTTCATCTGAGAATATAAGAGGAGAACAAAGCATTTTTTCCACTGATAATATCTTCACAACAGGACACAAAATGTTGCTTTTGAAATGCCAAATAATGTGTTTTGTTTTCTGTTTTGTTTTGTTTTTAAATTAGAACCAGCTTAATGACCTTCTAGGACTCAAATCCAGCTTCTTGAAAAAGTCAAGTCTTTAAGTTGAATTTCTGTAAACTAAGCAATGTCTGCTGCAGCTTGGAGGTTGACTGTAAGAGCGGCTCAGCTCAGTTGCATCACCAGAGATCAGCTGAAACCATCAAAACACATCCCATTTCCAACAAGTACAGGACTGTCACTCTCACTCACATGCCGTCTGTGCCCCAATTGACTGGAAAAAAAAAAAAAAAAAAAAAAAACAGGGAAGTGGTGGAATCTGTCCCTGGAGGTGTTCAAGAAAAGTTTGGACTAGATGATCTTGGAGGTCTTATCCAACCTCGATTATTCTATAATTCTATGAAAAGTGAAGATGTGGCACTAAGGGACGTGGCTCAGTAGGCATGGTGGGGATGGGCTGGTGGTTGGACTTCATGATCTCAGAGGTCTTTTCCAACCTTAATGATTCTATGATTCTTACCTCCTCAAGACTGGAGCTGTTTATACCAACTAAAGTTCTCTACAGTCATTCCTGTGGTATTCCCAAAATCTGCTCTTTTAATTCCTAATAGATTTCCCTACAGAACTAGAGGCCAGATCACCTTTCTCTGTACAGACATGCATACTGTTCTGGATGCATTTTCTCATTCTCTCCCTGCATCTGGACTAACTAACAGAGCATCAGAGTGCTAGCCAGCTGCCCTGAGATGGGAGCGTGGAATTTTCGCACCCTGTTGTTAAGCAAAGTATTGAGTTTCGCCGCCTCCTGCAGTCACTCCAGCCCAGCACAGGTCCTGCCCAGCCACAGGGGCCCAGCCCAGTGCCTAGGACCCAAACTCCTCAAGTACCAGCAGGGCCCCTCTGTCTTCCCAGCACCCATACCCAGATTCCAGGCCCCTGACCTGCCTCACAGCTTGCCTACTTGCCAGCTGATCCAAATGGAAGTTTGCTGCCAAATGCACATGCACACCCCATGCACCCCAGATGGTTTCCCTTCCCCTGAACACTCCCATGGGTTTGCAGAGCTCTGCATGCCTGCATTCTTCCAGTCTATGTGCCCTGGTTCACATCTTATGAGCTGCAAAGCCCAGGTTGATCTGTCTGGAAGTGAGCTTCTAGTTTGACAGCCCATCAACCAGTGTGAGTGGGCGGTTTGTTTCTTGTCATTGTCTCCATTTTGTTTTCTCAGGTCTATATCTCAGTATTTTGCTTTTTGTTCCCTCTCCTTTATTTTATTATCCAAACTTAGAAATCCTCATTCAGATAACCTTTCTTAAATCAACATTCTCCCAACTGCACCTGGTCATTGTATCTGGGCTTGTTCAGCCTGGAGAAGGCTTCAGGAAGACCTCACTGTGGCCTTCCAATACTTGAAAGGAGCTTACAGGCAAGAGGGAGACTGACTTTTTACACAGTTTAATAGTGATGGGACAAGGAGGAATGGATTTAAACTGAAAGAGGGGAGGTTTAGGTTAGATATTAGGTAGAAATATTTTACTCAGAAGGTGACAAGGCCCTGGCACAGGCTGCCCAAAGAAGTTGTGGATGTTCCATCCCTAGAGGTGCTCAAGGCCAGGCTGGATGGGCCTTTGGCAGCCTGATCTGGTGGGGGGCACCCAGCCCACAGCAGGGGATTGAAACTAGGTGATCTTTAAGATCCCCTCCAACCTAAGCAGTTCTATGATTGTCTGATTGTCTGTTTCCACCAACTGATCAGAATCTCTGCCTCTTTCTTTTTTTTTTTTGCCTCCTGACTTTTATGAATCCCTTATTTAAACCATTTTTCCCCTCTTTCAGTTGTAAATATTCTAATGATCCACATATGCTTACATCCATGACTGATATGATAGTTGCTGTAAATGGTTGAACAGCATTCTCTAACCACTGGTCTGATGCAGTCTAGTATGTGTATATGAAGTTTCCAAAAGGAATCGTTTGGGCTTGCATTTTCCAGAGCTTATGACAAAAATGTTAGGATGTTTCACCCCTGTAACTATAATGAACAAGCTATAATTGCTTCTGTTTTCCTTTTGTTCTCAGTCCAGTCCTGTCCAGTGCTATCAGATCCATCTTCAGTAAATGGGACCTTCCTGTTCTCACTCTGCCCTTCAATATTGCAGTGACTTTGTACTTGGCAGCCACAGGACACTACAACCTCTTCTTCCCTACAACCCTCATTAAGCCTGTAGCATCGGTGCCCAATATCACCTGGTCTGCAATCAATGTGCCTCTGGTAAGCTTCACCCCAAAAGTTTATGGTATTTCACTAAAAATGTGACCACAAAGACATCCAGCTCTGGGTAACAAATTTGCATATGCCCATTCTGACCAGCAACAATTTACAGAAATAAATGGCTCAGTTAATTTCATACAAGACAGTGCAATAAAAACTCCAAGGACAGTCCTGTCTAGGCCAGCAGAAAGATGGAACAAGCCTTAGAGATCCTGAACCTCTCACTCCATCAGAAGTTAGATGGCCTCAAAACGTGTCTCAAATGTTGTTACACAAGTATATCTGGATATGCACTTCCACTGTCCAGATGTGGTCAAAGGTATGTCATCAGGACAGTCAATGACAATATGAAGAGAGGGAAGAAACAACATGATCTCAAAGGGACAGAAACTCACACACAGTCCCCTCAGGACAGCTCTGGTGGTGAAACAGGTCTTGTTACATCCATCCCCTCAAAGAAACATAAGAGTAACTGATATGCTTTATCTAGTGCAATCAACTCAGATTAGCCCCACAGGTGATCACAGCTTAGGAGGGTTACAGTTATAATTCTTCACTAAAGTCACCCACAACAAAACTACAACAAAAACACACACAAAGATCATATCACCACTCCAGAAGAAATAAAAGCTGATCTTGGACTGATGAAATTCAGATCAAGCAGGAAACTACCTCTGGACTGAAGTACATGAGTACCCACATTTACTCAACAGCCCCACTCAGAGCCAGGGTTTCTACCTTTCCTTTCTAACTAATATCTTGGACAAAACAACTGTTGCATCCTTCACTCAGAGCTAGAATAATGTGCCCTTTTTGTACTGATCACTGCAGCTCCTGCAATCCATCCCAGTTGGTATTGGTCAAGTGTACGGTTGTGAAAACCCGTGGAGTGGAGGCATCTTCCTTGTTGCTTTACTCATCTCCTCCCCTCTTATTTGCTTACATGCTGCAATTGGGTCTACAGTGGGAATGTTTGCAGGTAAGAAATATTTACCAACATCATTTCTTTAAATAGAATACTTTGATCCAAACCAATATGAGATTCTATCCAGATTTTACAGTTCCATGAGCTTAGACATACTTGAGAATACACTCCCATCTTTGAAAATATCTCTAAATTCAGAAAGTCTTACTGAAGGTCACTCAACACAGTGAAGAGAAGAATAGAAGCAGATTTTCTCTAAGCTCTAAATTTGTTACTAGATTTGTAACTCAGGCAGGTGGTTTGTACCACCTTGCTTAACCCTACTGCTATTGGATGTGATGAATCCCATGGAGATGACAAAAAAAAAAAAACTAGAGAAATTGTTTCACTGATCTCTTGCCACAACAAGTATGCTAAATTACAACCACAAGCAGAGATCTGCATCAGAGCTGATCAGTAATAAAAAGAAGCAGACATTTCTAGTATGGAGTTCATTCTATCCTGCTGCAGATTTATAAAAATGGCTAAATAAATGCTACCCAAAATAGCCTCTCTCCATTAACCAGAGAAACAATCTCAGGTTAAGAGTGATGAATCTGACCCTTGAAGACAAACAAGATCAATGCCATTTATGCAAGCAATTTTAATAAAAAAAATGATAGAATAAGTGTAGTCTGAGGCAACTACCTTGAAAAATGTACAGATGTCCAACATTAAGTTCTGATTTGTGCTCCAAAGTGTTTTTTACAAGATGTGACCTGCTTTGAATTCACGTTTTTAAACAAAATTATCCACAATTTATAAAGTTAAATACACTTGGCAAGTTTTGCACAGGTTTGACATTTAATCTAGAAGAGAAAGGTCAGGGGAAAGTATGTAGTAATAAGCATGATGATGAGGAACAAAAGACAAATGAGGACATTGCAGCAGGGAATGTATTGTCGTATGAACAGGGTGGCCTGTGCACTACATGTTGTTATATCCTTTTTACTGATACTCCTGATGCATATAAGAAGTCCTGCAAAAGTACCTGCCATGTCAGGTTTGGAGCAAACCCTCAGCTCCCATCCCACTGGAGAATTTCCACGGTGGTGGTGGCTTGACCAGAACACATTTAGTATTTTAGCAAAGCTGGAAAATTCTGCTTTCTACTACCAAAGACATTCAGCTGTGCCTCCAATATTCAAGATCACAGTATATATGAGATTTAAACAATACACATGAGCACAGCATTTTGCAGGTAGGAAACCCAAGTGAGAAAGTTTTTGCATGCTTTAGCTGGATCCCCCATGCAAAGATCTTGGGGACTAACTATGGCAGATTCAGGGCATAAGCAGGAAATTTTGCCTGGGAGAAGCCTTTGAGATTGAGCCAAATTCCATTCTCACAGCTCCATCACAGCTCCTAAATAATGAGCTTCATCTGATTTCACCCTTTTTTGCAAGTGAGTGTCATACAAGAGAGAGCACGGTTATATTTGGCTGGATGTCATAAGGAAGAGACTCTAGATTCCAAACAAGTAATGATTCCTTCCTACAGACACTTCTCACAGCTGACCTCAACCCCTTGCTTTTTGTCTTGCAGCACTGAGCATTGCAACACCATTTGACAGTATCTATCTTGGCTTACACAATTACAATTGTGCACTTGCATGCATTGCAATTGGAGGCATATTCTATGCCCTGACCTGGCAGACTCATTTGCTGGCCCTTGCTTGTGGTATGTATCTCTATATGTTAAGGGAAGGCAAAAATCTTTGCAGCCACACAGTCTATGACCTGTACGAGTTTAGAGCCAACTTTGAAATTCTGCTTTCCTGCAAAAGGAAGTATTCTGCAAGAGTTACTTCTGTGACGACATCAGATTCGAGATTGGTTGTGTGAGCCACAAATGCAGCAGGAAAGGCTTTTAGATCCAGATAACACAGAAACATCTAGAAAGGCTGGAAGCAGTGCTTGTGAGGAGCACAAGCTATACCATGAATAGAAGTTCGACAAACTAGCAACTCAGGAGATTATAGAAGCAGCCATTCCAGAACTGTAATTATCCTTAGAGGAACTGCATCATAAGGAGAGAGCTATTGCACAAGTTCAGTTTAAAATCCATCTAGACAGATCCCATCTTCAACAACTGCCAAAAACAGATACTATGGGAAGTTTAAGATCAGTGTAGCATATACAAAATCCTCATGAAGATTAACCCAGCCTCCATCACTTGTCATGCCTAACTTGAACATGGTTTCTAGATTGCTCAGAGAATGGCTGCCCACAACACACAGATCAAGTTATGTCAATGGATCACGGAAATAACACCACCACCTGCTCTTGACACAATCATGGTCTCTCACCATCCAGCACTACAGAGCAGATAGGACCAAATATAGTTTGCATGGCCAAACACAGAAATTGGAGCACTTTTACCAGCTGTTGAATTCTAACATCAATCCTCACATCAGGTAGCTGGGAGGATAATTGGCTATGCATTTAGATATTTTACTATTTCTGATAATTTCTTTGGAAAGTTAAGAAATTCTTTCCTCATCCTAAGCCATCTTTGGTCTTCTTTTGTCAGCATTATTTTGTGCCTATTCTGGTGCAGCTCTTACAAACGCCTTATCTGTGGTAAGTTTATTTTGTGGTTTTTCTGTGCTTGTTTGTTTTAGATGCATTTTGATTTTGTCATGATATAATGCCAAGGAAATGCCCCAAAATTCTCCATGTCAGTTCTGGCAGCATTAAAGTGGGAGTTCTGCAGCCAGTAGCAAGTCTCATATAGACTGTGCGTCATCTGGACTGTGCACCTGCAGACTCTACAATTGATCATATGATTTCAAAATCTTTGCAGCATGTTATCCAGAGTGCGAGTGGGCTTGTATATGTGAATTCCAGTAAGATCTTATGGTTTGAGATGAATATTTAGCTGCAGGCAACATTTTTAAACAAATCCCAATTGGCTAAAGTTTTCCTTGCTTTTTGCGAGATCTTTTTCCTCACTCTGTCCCCAAATCTTTTCTCAAGTTTGGTCTGGACATGAGAGCAATAATGATTAAGGGGGGAAAAAAAAGCTATTGCTTTCTTAAATACAAAATTATTGTTTCTGGTCAGTTCAAGAGAGTGTGCCAGAACTGCCAAGCTTCGTTTCCTCGAAGTCTGAGAGAATAAAGCAAAATTGTATTTTAATAAAATTGATTTTTAACCTAAAAGAAAAAAATGTAGAACTAACAGCTTAAATGCATTAAATGTACTTATCTGGCATTCTCTTAATACATTGTAGGTCCATGCAGAGGGGTTGCTTTAAGAACAACTGCTTTGGGGATGCACTGGGGAAGGGGACACCTACTTTTTCTCCCTGTAATCTTGGTTTTGGCAGACTCCAAGATGGGTCAGGAGTTTGGGTCACAGAGCAGGACTGAGGGGTGGATGAAAAGTCAGTAATTTGTGGGCAATGAGGACTGAGTGTGTGCGAACAGTACTCTTAGAACATGGTACTTCACAGGATGATTTGGGTCTTTTGTTAGAGACTTGAAATGTCTACGTGTGAGCTGGGTGTCTGGGCTTTCACTACAGTCAGCAGAGATCTGAAGCTTGATTTAGGTGCTTCAATACTTCAGCTGAGTGTCATGCTGGCTAACATTTGTAACTCCAAAAGGAGTCAGGTCTACAGTGTGGGATGCCTTATGTAGCCACATATATTTTAAATACCACTGGATTCCTCAGCATGAGCACATGTCTGCTACCTGACATTTGGTAGCTAAGGAGCTTCCCAGACCTCCAGGGACCTAACTCACACATAGACTCCTCCATCTTCTAAAATGTAATAATTTAGCAACAGGCAGAAGTAAGCAAAGGGAATATGCAAAAGAGGTTCCAAAATGCACCTGTTTGTCTGTTCATTACCCTCCCAGCTTGGACTACCACTCTGTACCTGGCCTTTTTGCTTCTCGGCACTTCTCTTCTTGCTGATAACCTCAGACAACCCAGCCATCTACAAAATGCCCCTCTGCAAAGTCACCTACCCAGAAGCCAACCGGCTTTACTACCTGAGAATGAAGAGAAGAGCATCAGAGAGCAGAAGAGAAGAACAGAAACAAAAGGAGCAGAAACCTTCTGGCAACTCAAAAATAAGCACAGGAGGCACCCCCTTGTGCACCCCCAAAAAAAATCGCAATTACTGATTTCAAATGCCCAGGAGTGAGCAGTTTCAGAGCAGTTTGTTGGATGCAGCAAACATCACCTTCAGCAGCAGTCTGCCAGCCGGGGATTTGTCATTGCATTCTCTGGGTGAAATACAATTTGCCCTTGAGCTAAGCTTTCCAAAAAGCACTCAGGTAACATAATAATGGCTGTCTTATCAATCCACATGTTGTTAACTCGAAAGCCACCTCTTATCAACAATAATTATAGGAATAGGCAGAAGAACATAAATGCTGACAAGAAGCTGTATTTAATTTTAGATGTGTAATTTAACAAAATAAATATGTCGAGAGGGAGTTGGTATCTAATAATAATAAATAATGTAAGAACTACATCAAGTGCTGCACTTTAAATTAAGAACATGTATATTTGAAAGTAGAATAAACAGACAGATCTCTTCCTTTCTTGTGTCCCATCAATGTCTAGCCCTCTTATTGCCTCTTAACAGCTACAGCACACACAGGTAAATATTCTAACAGAATGCATACTATTTTTGGTGCTATATCTCCTGACTCCCCATTAAGCATCAAGACAATGAAGGTATGAATGTATGTGCTTTAATCGCACTGTGAAAGTGACTAGCTAGCAATGATCAAACATTTTTCTTTTCCTTGCACCCATTTTCTGTCTTAGAAACAGAAGATTTGTCTCCTGCTGACTGCAGGATTGCAAGTCTGAATCCCTGCATGCATCCTGTGGGAAACAGGAACATTTTATCTAAAGAACAAGATAAACACTTACAGTTGGTAGCAATTACTGCATTTCTTTCTCTCCTTTTCCTAGGGAAACTGTCCTTTTGCACTAAGCCACAAGCAATTAACAAGTCAAAGGCTGTCCTTAATATCTGTTGGGGATTGGACTGGGGTCCTCTCATGGATCTTCATGAGCTGTCCAAGAGAAACCTCATGAAACATTATGGGGTCATGGAAAACTGAGGACCACCTTGCTGCTCTGCCACCCAATGGGGTGGTCTCTAACAGGCATAAGATACAAGGAGGACATTGCCATTTTAAGTTTTCTTCAAGTTCTCTCAACGGGGAAGGGCCAATTGCCCGTAAGAGGGCTTTGCTTGGGAACTCTTCCCGAAGCCATTACAAAACAAGACTTTGTAAGGCTTACAAAGAAAGACTTCCACATTCCAGTCATTTCATGTGATCAGTTTAAAAATCATAGACACAAAGGAACTTGAAGATTTAAGGTCAAAATCCAGAGAAACATCATTCAGTGTTCAGACTAGGTGCTGTCATTTCTGTCTCTGTGTGGGGCTGTTTTGCAGGTTCATTTGAGTTTCTCTGAGCAAACACATGGGAGACCAGCTCTAACTTGAACCTTTTCTAAAAAAAGGTGTGCCTGAGTCCTGTCCAAGTGAATTTCTATGCCTTTATAAACACCAGATCAGCAGCACCAGAAACTGCAGCCACTCTAAGCATCCAAGATTCAATCAGCCTGGGAGACAAAAATACAGTGCAATTAAAAAGCATCTGAACATACTTAAAACATGTTAGGCCTTTTCAGGGACATAAATTTAGGTACTACTTCCTCCTTTATTTGGATTGTAACAGATTTTACGTTCTCCTCCTGGGAAGACAGACGCACACAGGCAGATAAGCCCAAATTTTCATAGACAAGATAACGCTGTAATTGAATATGCAGTGTTCCAGTGAATTTTTCACCTGTTGCACCCTTCAGACTTGAACATGTATGTTACACCTCTGTCCTGTTTTGGACCTCAGGCTGACCTCTGAACCTGCCCATAAGACAGACCTCCAGGAAAGCACTAAGGGAATGAGCTGGCATTCCTGCATGCCACAGATTTTCTTAGAGATTGATAAAAGACCAAGAATCCCAGCAGCCTGCTCTGTACATTAGTCGTGAGACTTTTGTCTTCCTTAGACGAATGGGACTGACCACAGCTTGATATCTTGCCTTCCTCTGTTAAAGAGAGGAAGATCTGACAGATATTCAACTGCAGTAAGCAGAAAAGCAAATGCATTACAGCAGCCAAAGGCTTCCATGGAAATCCCAGAAGCCTTCTGGAGATGTTGAGCTCTGACAAGATGAAGGCACGAGGGTATTTCTTTATCACAGAAGCAGAGGGGGACCACTGATGTAGAAGATTTTTTGCAGAAACATTACCTAGGCATTGGACAGAAGCAGTTAAGCCTTCAAACTATCATAGAGAGCTGCAACAGACGGATCTACAATCACACACAGTATTAAAGGACATTTGCAGGTTGCCCATGCAGCTGCTTATTCGTGCATGGTAACTCAGAAAAAAAAGCAATAGGGAATAAAGAAGCCCTCAGAAAATATGTCAGCGGGAAGGGAAGAAAGCGGAGAGCCACAGGAAAACAAGTTATCAAGTCATCCTTAAAGACACAATACTAGCAAACCAACACCATTTAAAATGAAAAAAGCAGTCTTGTATGGCCACAACAGATCAGAGATGTCTCACGGTTACAAATTCTGTAGAAAAAACAAAGGCAGAGGACCTGTTCATCTGCTCTGCACTTTAATTTAGCTCATAGACAATTCAGCAGCAGAGAAAGGTTTGAATAGAAGTAACAGTCACAAAAATACTGTAATAAAGTCAGCTAAAATAATGCTAGAATCATGTTTCAGAAAAACCTCAACTGTGGTTAAATATGCCAAGCATATTATTTATTTTCTTAAAAATAAGAGTCAAATCCAAGCACAATATGGCTACTGGAAAGAATTTGTCATGAAAGAGCCATTACGAACTTTAATTCCTCAGCCACAAGTAAATCCATCCTGAAATCAATTAGCAAAGCAATTTCTAGTGTTGAAGCCATCCATAAAGAATAGGGAGTAAACAGAATTATTAAGTCTCTAGCTAATCAAAAGATTTGAGTAACTATAGCTAGTACTAATAATTCCTAAAAATACACAAGACAAATATCAAATGTCTCCTTGATGGGAGCAGTAGATAATAAAAATCACTGACTGAAGCTATCAGTGGCAGCCCCAACTTTCATCCATTTGCAAAAGTGTTAATGATGCAATATAAATTAAACGTGACCATAAAAAAAGCAAAGCCAAAAAACAAAACCTCTTCTATAGTTAGAGCAGTCACTCCAACTAGCTTACCTCTAAAGAAAATGAAATCAATATTCCTGTGCAAATAAATACCTGGCCTAGCAGTAGCATATACAAAAACAACTTCCTGAAAGTTTGCCTTTGAAAATCAAACAGTGCCTAGAGAAGCAGATGATGCAACTTGAATGAATTACAGGAGACCCCCTCCATGAACAGATGAGACCATCTACTTTGTTATAACCGGAGTCCAATGTAAAAACACTACATATGACATGTGGCTTTAAGAAAAATGCTTAAATTATTTCTTCACAGGCCTTCTGTTTGTTCCTAAACCCTCAATTACAAATATATATATATACATAAATATATCTTTACTGTTTCATATGACCCTTCTAGCTCTTTTCACACAGACATAGGCGCTTCTATTGTTAAGAGGGTCTCAGACTCTGTAACAGGAAAAGCTGTGGTGCATGTTTCAGATGTCCTGGCTGGGGTGTTGATGACTGCAGAATGATCTACCTATTACTCACTCTTCATGAACAGCTAGCAAAGCTCTTCTGAGGAAACATGAAGGGGAGGAATTTGCCTTCTTAATGGACATTAGTTGTAGCAGAGGTCAGAGCCACACCGCCATCCGCACCAGAGCACCACATTCCCCATCAAGTCCCTTCATCTATGGCCCTTTCCAAAGGGGATTTGAGCTTTATAAAATCTGGGTCTTGGAGCAAGAACCTGAAAATGAGGCGTTTGATTAGATCTGCAAACACAGGTGAAGCACACAAGCTCTATCCCTCTAGCCCTTCCCCAGAGCCCTTGCATGGCCAGATTGCAGCAAAAAAAAAAACACCTACTTTTGGCCTTGTACTCATTTTCTTTTTTAACTTGCAGCAAGATTTAAGTTAAACAAGAGCACTAAAAACAGGGTGGCACTACATTTTGTTTTTTTTTTTTTTTTTGAAGCCATTTATAGTTTGCAATGGCTGAGGTTGGAAATGTTCCTTTACTTTTTGCTTTCATCAGTAAGTTCAGCTCAAGCCAAGTCTCAGAGGTTTGTTAGGACTGAATTTGTTAACTAGCCTTAGGAAGAATTTGACAAGTCAGAGGCACTGGTGGTTTGCAAAGAGCTGACAGGAAGAAGAGATTTCTAGCCAAAGGCTATCAGAGACCTTTTTAAGACCCCTTTATGGATGGAAATTCTCCAGGAGCAGAGGTTTTGACAGCAGTCAATAGAGGAAATTGTGACATGAGCCACCTGAAACCTGCTGAAGGCCTCACTGGGATGCGTTTCAGAAACTAAGTCTAGTAACAGAAATCACTACCCTTGGACACCTCTGAGAGTCAGTCAGGGCTTGATCTGAGGCCACACACTTCTTTAGACACTAAAGCACAGGGCATGCTCAAATCCACCCAGCCAATATGTAAAAAAAATGCATTTTATAAATGACTTTCTCCTGAATTTTGTTGAATCTCAGCCCAAAGTTAAAACTAGCCATTTCAGTCAAAGTCTAGCCTACCATGGAGCAATACCTACTCATTGCAGAGCAGCAGAATCTCAATATTAGCTAAGAGGCAGAGTGAGCACTCACTGCTGGCATGTTAGGGCTTTCCAAATCAAAAACTGCTATAAAATTGTAACAGCACTTCATCGAGTTCGATCTGGGCCTGCAGTGCACAATATAGCCATGGGCTTGAGCTCAGTCATAGAAATGTTGAGGTCTGCAGATTCCAGATGGTGAATTCTGTCAGTAGAGGCACTGGATGGAATTATCTGCACGAGGTTCCAGTGTCCATGGGGCTCCCTCAGCCAGAAACAGTCCTTTGCTCCCAGATAACATCACACCAACTCATTTCCATGAACCAGCTACATACTACATTCTTTCAGAGTCTCATGCCCAGATGAACCCTGGCAGAACATCACCACAACATAAGGACATAAAATGATTAGAGAGAGTCCAAAGAAGGGCTACGAAGATGGTAAAGGGTCTGAGGGCAAGGCATGTGAGGAGTGGCTGAGGTTGCTTGGTTTGTTCGGCCCAGAGAAGAGGCTGAGGGAAGGCCTCATGTCAGCCTGCAGCCCCCTCATGGCCTACAGCCCCACACAGGGAGCAGAGGGGCAGTGCTGAGCTCTACTCTCTGGGGACCACAACAGGGCCCAAGGGAATGGTGTGGAGCTGCCAGGGGAGAGTGAGGTGGGGATTAGGAAAAGGTTCTGCCCCAGAGCTGATGGGCATGGCACAGCTGCCCAGGGCAGTGGACATGGCCCCCCATTGCTGGAGCTCAGGGAGCATTGGGACATTGCTTTCAGACATTGGGTTTGGGTTCTGGGTGGAATCTTGGGTTTGGGTTCTGGTGATGTGGAGCCAGGGTCTGGAGCCAGTGATTCTTGTGGGTCCAGCTCAGAGTATTCTATGATTCTGTGATAATGGACTATCTTTGTACCTTCAGAGATGAAAGTGGTAAAGAAAGTTAAATTAAAACAATGACAACAGAGAGGAAAGGCTGGCAACAATGATAGGCAAGGGTAAACGCCAGAATATATGACAGGACTCCAAAGGAGATAATCAGAATATATGCAGATTGAGAGATGTTCCATGGGCTGACAGGTGCTGATGGTTATTCTCATGCCAAGATAAAGCCTGACACCCAAAAACCCCTCATGTTCTAGTGGGGTCCAGTGCAGATGAAAACAGCACTGCAGAAGGACAGCATTACAGGGGATGGTGACACCTCTCAGCCCAGAAAGGATATTCGAAGTCACAGAGCGGGAAAACCCACTGCTGTGCTTTCAAACAGCAATGGAAAGAAGTGGCTGCAGGGTTGTATGAGAAGCAAAAGCCAGGGAGAGCAATATGGCTGAGTCTGCTCTCACTGAGCAGGTTTGTTTGCCACATTGTCAGAGCTGCTCTGCAGTAGAGCTCAAAGCCCTTCCCTCCCCACTCTGTTCAGTACTACCACAAGCTTAAAATAAATATTGCAATGCTTTCCAACAGTCTCATAAAGCCCTTTGCAATGCCAGCACCTCTTCTTCCCACAGCCACAGTTACAGACTGGCGTCCCTGCGCAAGCAGGAGTACCAAGTCGTCGGACAGGGAGGGCAGGTGAACCTCCACACCAGCACCCTGGCAGCCACGAGCAAATATTGGGAAGGGCTTTATGCTTCAGATGGGTACTTTAGCAACACAGGGCCTCAATATGAGCTGAATAAAATCCAAAACATTACAGCATGTCCAAATATGATAAGCCCCTAAACTTTCCAGCTGCTGGGAAGTTGTTTTGTGCTTTGTCAATGCCAGATATCCCCAGTTTGCAGCGATGTATGCATTCTCTAGCACTGAAGGTTGGTCTTTTTTTGTGTGTTTTTTTTTTTCAAATCACATTTGCCAAGGTAGCAAAAGTGCCACCACTCTAAGAGTGAAATTCGTTTGCTAAATCCTTTCCCTCACTTCTCTTTAAACAGAAGGGTGTGTTTTAATTTGAAAGATGGAGAGTTCAAAACTAAAATAAATCCTTGGTTGCAGTTGATTTTTCCATTCTCAGGGGGTCCTTTACAAACTCCTGCAGCTGTTGCAACAGCTGGAATTCACACATCCCAGTGGCAAGATGAGAAGACCAGGGATAGCTCTGTGGGAAGCAAAGGTTTCTTTCACCACACTTTGCTGGGAACAAGCACAGAGTTTGTGTTTGGGCATCTCCAGCTGCAGCTCAGTTGCCTCTGAGCATTTAGCAGCTTAAGCTACCATGGAGCTGCATCCTCACATCCTTCTCCAGGGAAAAACCTTTGCACAAAGAGTTTAAGCAGAGCCAAATCCATGCTCCCAGAACATGTAACTTCACTCAGCACAGAAGGGGTGAAGTACAAAGACAACCTTCCAAAAACTCCCAGCTACCTCACCAAAATGCTTAGCACATATCAGCAGCCACAGAGCAAATTGTGCAAAAGGCCAAGACAGATAGACAGAGAGATCCTTGAACTGCACAACTGCCATGATTCAGAGTCTTTTTTTCCCTCATTTCAAGGCACCTCAGCCTGCACCTGACCTTGTTTCTCTGCTCTTCTCTCATTTCAACTGAGCGCTGACAGCTCCTTCCTCTGTCATACACAAACCTCTGCTCTGCAAAACCACTCAGCCAGAAGCCAGGCAGCTACTTCCCAGCTGTGAGAAAAACAGAAAAGCAAAGATGATGACAAACTATCAACCAGCTAAGGTTTCTTACTGTAGCTGAATTACTTCATTTCACTTGTGTAAATTAAATCCTGTTCAGGCATTCTTCATTCCCAGAAATTGACTTATCCAGCAGACATTTTTTTTTTCTACTATAAAATGTGGATCTTTGTAGAAAATGGGTGCATGCGTGCTTGTTTGCATGCATAAAAATGCTCCTCTGCAGTACTGCTCACAAGATCTCATAGGCATCTACAGTCAGTGCAACTACAGTCAGTGCAACTAAACCAATGAACGTTACACTGATTATTTACTTCTTACATCTTCCCGCTCTCTGCTGGTCCATTTCCAGGAGCTACTAGTCTTCTTTTTTTTGTTGATCAGAGCTGCAACCTATGCTACGTACAGCACCTTCCACATCTATTAAGCCCTGCTTGGCAAGAAAATAGTAGCCACCAGGATTTGTACGTTGAAAGAGTTTCTTTCTGGAACTATGTCAGTGTTCTGCTCTTTGCTAAGGCCTAACGTCTGCATATCCTACAATGCATAGGCTTGTAAGAATGGATGATTTCCTTGAAAGCAGGACTGAAATCCCTTTATCCAAGACAAAGAAGGGCAGAGGGAAATGAAGCTCTACCAAGCTGAGATCAGATGCAGAGGTGTTGAGTGAACTGTCTCTGAAACTGCAAAAGTGGATGAAGCAGCAGAAAAACACTTTGCCTTTTGTCATAAAAATGAGGCAAGTGTGGCCAGCTTTGTCATTCTCATTGATCCTGCTGTCTTGAGGTAGGTCTAGAAAATGAACCCCTTTGCATCTGGGCTTTTTACTGGAGCCAGAAGCACAGGACAGTGATTTGAAGCTGGAATTTAGAATTGTTTGAGTTTCAATTTCTCTCCAGTCCTGAGACACAATAGACTTAACCTCGGGCTTCCAAAACCCTCTAGCATTTCATGAGGTTTCAATCTGACTATGAAGTCTATAAAACAAGTGACCAGAAAACCAAGCAACCTCAAGCTTTGCTCACCACCAGCTCCTGGATCCTAGAGCAAAGAACAAGCAAGATCACATGAAGTGCTGACAGAATTGCCTCCTCCAGAACAAATACACACATCAGAGAGAGAGAAGAGGATCTGAAGGTGTCTGAAGCTGAAGACATCTGTAGCAGAGGTCATTGTCTTCCAGCCAAATGCACATTATCTTGGGAGCCAGCTGGCCATGTGTGTAATTAGATTCAGGATCATGATAGTGAAAATAACAATTTCCAGTGGAAGGCCTCACAGGTACTTGTGACTCAACCTCATTTCCACAGATTTCCTGGCCAGCCAAGAGAAATGCCCACTGCTGATAAGAAACAGGATAGTGCTGCCTGGAAAAAGGAAAACAAATCAAAACAAAGGGACAGATAAGCGTACTTGGTTCTTCTTTGACTTGTAATTCACCAGGCTTCTGGAGACATATGACTCTAGTTTTCGGGGGGAGCTTCAGAGACATCTCCTGTGTTGGACGCCATGGCTACCTCTATGCTAATAAATAGAATGGTGCCAGGTAGCAGCTCATCATTGTTACCTAGGTGGTGAACCGCCAGCCCAGTCGCTGGCCTGTGGTGGCCTTGGCCAGCTAGCACAATCCCAAGCCATTCTTCACTCCCACTAGCAACAACATTTTGAAGAAGTATCTTGAAAAATCTGTGAATAAGAGACAAGTGGCTTGCTAACCTCACACTTGGCACGTCAGCCTTCAGGAAGAGAGCAAGAATTTCTTGCACCTACCTTCCATGACTAATTAGGACTTTTTTACACGCCATAAACCATTTCTAACCCACTCTTTACATTTTCCTGCCCCACTCCTATCCCAGAAAATGGAGGCTGTGGTTCATAATCAATGTGAACTTTCAGGTACCAGTTATGTACCCTTGCAGCTGCATGGACTGAGAAGCTGAGTCCTGGGAGCAGGTCAGGATGAACAGAAGGGACTCCAGAGCAGGTGGACAAGGTAGGGAAGTGGTGTATGTGTGCTATGAGAACTACTTAATTTTTGGAGCGTGCACCATCAATAGTGTCCAGAGACTTACTAAAACACAGAGCCTGGGGAGTTTTGGCCAAGCCAGGGCCAGGAAATTGATATTCATGAGGCCTCTAAAACCGGACATCTGAATATTTGCTCTTATTTTCCTAACTGCATATGTGGCTGTATCAGAGACATACCACAAGAGGGAGACAGACAACAGCGCAGGACAGCTCTCCCCTACAGCATTCCTGATAGCCACTTGCTAGAGAGAATACTGTCCAGCTGCCGTGCCAAGGAATGTCAAATAACAGCTTTCTCTAGAGAATTTTTACAGGCCAAAATGAAGGGGCAGAAGCCGCCTACACTAGCATGGCTTTTGGTCCAGTCTATATAAACCCAAAACTATTTCCCTCAGCAAACAAGTGCAAGATTGTGACAGACTCCTTGCATGCTCTGTGCTAAAACAAATTTTTCCACTCTGTTTTTGCTCATAAATACAAGACGATGAAAAGCAACGTGGCCACAAACACTGATGGGAAGGGGCTTGTTGATGTTGCTCCTCCAGACACCCTGCCTTCAGGACATCAACGACCTTGATGAGGGGATAGTGTCCACCCTCAGCAAGTTTGCTGATGATACAAAACTGGGAGGAGTGGCTGACACGCCAGAAGGCTGTGCTGCCATTCAGCAAGACCTGGACAGGCTGGAGAGTTGGGCAGAGAGGAACCTGATGAGGTTTAACAAAAGCAAGTGTAGAGTCTTGCAGCTGGGGAGGAATAACCGCGTGCACCAGTGCAGGCTGGGGGATGGGCTGCTGGCGAGGAGCGCTACAGAGGCACCTGGGGGTCCTGGTAGATGACAGGTTGGCCATGAGCCAGCAGTGAGCCCTGGTGGCCAAGAACGCCAATGCGATCCTGGGATCCATTAAAAAGAGCATTGCCAGCAGGTCGAGGGAGGTGATCCTCCCCCTCTACTCTNAACCTGCTGTAGGGAACCTGCTCTTGCAGGGGGGTTGGACTCGATGATCTCTGGAGGTCCCTTCCAACCCCTACAATTCTGTGATTCTGTGACATCTCAGCCCTCACCGGCCATAGGAGCTGCCTCCCCACCCATCACCACCTATAAAGGAAACAGAGGTCCGGCCAACTTCTGAATGTGAGATGGGTGTTTATGTCAGTCAGTCTTACAGCAGAAGGCTAGACCAAATGAGCTCCAGAGGTCCTTTCAAACCTGTGTTATCATGTGGCCCTAAATCACTGGAGGGTTGTTGGGTTTTTGATGCTGTCTCCCACAACATCCTCATAGTGTTAATGAAGTGTTAATGAAGTGTTGGTTAGATAAGTGGGCAACAAGGTGGGCTGAAAACTAGCTGAATGGCTGGGTGCAGAGAGTTGTAATCACACGAACAAAATCAGATGGAGGCCCGTCAGTAGTATTTTTACCCAGAGGCAAAAACTGTTTAATATCTTAATGATCAGAGTGGTGGGGTAGAGTGCACCTCAACAAATCCAGAGAAGAAACAAAACTCAGGGGGATGGCAGATATACCAGAGAGAGAGTCATGCTGCCATCCAAAAGAACTTCAGTAGGCTGAAAAAATGGGTCCACAGGAACCTCATGGAGTTCAACAAGAAATTCCAAGTCCTACAGCTGTGGAGGAACAACTCAAGGTACCAGGAGGTGCTGGGGGCACCCAGCTGGAAAGTAGCTCTTCAGAAAAGGAGCTGGAGAACCTAGTGGACACTGAGTTGGACATGAGCCACCAATGCTCCCTTGTTGCTCTACTGCTTGACTCTGTACTAAGGGAAAGACAGGGGCATACTGAGTAAGTGCAGCAAAGTGTCGTGAAGATGGTTCTACAAGGTAAAACTGAGGGAGCTGGAACTGTTTCACCTGGAGAAGAGAATGTTTGGGGGATATTTATCAATGTGTACAAATATCTGATGGGAGAATTAAAAAAAAGCAAAGTAAGACTCATCTCAGGGGTGTCCCATGACTGACCTGAACACCAGCAAGGGATGACAAGCCCACAAATACCATCTACATTTCACACACTGCCCAGCTTAGTAAAGGCAGGACAAGATTTGAGTTTTAGCAATCTGCAGAGCTGCATATATGGATTTACATCACTTTAAAGTATCTGTTGGAGTCAAAGAGCTGCTGCAGCTCCCTGTGCAGAACTAATCCATGCAGTGCAACTTGAGCCAAGGAACACAGCCAAAACCATCAGTATAGTGGCAATCTGCTAAGTGGTTTTCTATGCACCTCTTGAAGGCAACAGAGCCTTGAGAGATGCATGGAAATAGAGCGTGTGAAGCTGGATTAGGGCCATAAGAGTGTTTCCCGGCAGAGCTGACAAGTTCAAACACGGTACCCAGCTAACACAGCTAGTTCAGCTCCTGCCTGATCTTTCAGGCATTTCTTCAAACAGCTCAGGTATTAAGTCTAGTTGGGATCCAACCACCAAATCCTCTTCTGACAATGTCAACCAGTGAATTCAGTCCAGGAGAGATTCTCGGAGCCTTTCCAAGGAATGGCCTCTGTTGTTCTAGTCTTCTCTCTTTGAAACCCAAAAGACAAGAGAAGACATACTTCATAGAGTAGTTCATAATTCATAGAGCAGTTAAACTCTCCCCATAGCCGGCTGTGTCTACAATCCAGTAACACCATCACATATCAGCGAATCTGGTGGCTCTTGTGCTTCCAGTTAACAGAGCAGGCTGTGCCAGACAGCTCATTCCTACATAGATATCAACAGACTGTGATCTTGTTATTTATTAACTAGCTTTTTGATCAAAGCTTCACTCCAAGACATCCACCCCACACCTGCATCCCACACCAACAACTTATTTAAAGTGCCAGAATTGGACACGGTGGCCCAAATCTGATCTCTTGCAGGACAAAAGTGGCTGCTGAGCCACCACACTGCTCTGCTAATGGAGGTAACACAGCCCAGAAGTGATTCCTGCCATCCCCCTGAGCTCCATCCCTTTGATAAACAGCAGAAAAATTCTGGTTTTGATGACATAAAGGCCAGGCCTGAAACATGAGAAATGTGAAGTCTAAAACTCTGTCCCACCAGACTTCGTACAGGGATCTCCCATGTGAATTACCCATTGCTTTTACCTTCTTTTGAGTTGTATTTTACTAGAGAGAAAGCAAATGCAGCCCAAGGAGAAAGGAATAGTAAAGGGGAAAATATTACTGAAGAGAAGCAAAGCATCTTCCTCTGCAACATCTCCCTGTCTCACATAGCATGTTCTGCTGGGTACAAAGTCAGTGAGTGGCAGCATCTGGCTGGTGCCTGTGAGATCAGAGAAACAGTTGCTCATGCAGCAATGCTAAGCTGACAGCCACCATCAGAAACTCTGCTCTTAAGTGGAAAAAGGGAATCTAGCCTGTCCTGTTAAAAACATCTCTATCAAAAGAGAAGCACCCTGGGAATGAACACAATGAGAATAACATCACTTAGCTCATGCAGTGTATGTTTTACTTCTACTGAGCTGGAAGCAAATCCATAAAGCTGGATGGGTTATTGTTCAACAACAACCCACTCAGCCCAGCACTCAGACAAAGTTGATTCTCTAACCCATCGCTCTTTTAGAATCCTAAAGTGGATTAAGTTGTGATTTAAATTAGCCTTACAGGTTCCTTAAGTTCACAAGATTTTTCCCTGCCCTTTCTCCTATAATTCACTGTCTCAAGACTTACCTCTCCAGCCTCACCTCTGCTTTTCACAGCTATTTCACAGCCTTATGAACCTCTCAAGTATGCCACACTTCTGATAGTCCAGATTCCTCCAGTGAGCTATGAAGGCAAGGTTAAAAAAGGAAGAAGGAAAAAGAAAATTGAGTTTCTCAAAAAACTGGTAAAAAAAATAAATAAATAATGGAGCCAGGCCTTTCACTCCAGTGTGATAACAGAGTAATGGCTCCAAAAACTACTGAGAAACAGTTGAACTCAACAAGCTGAACATTATTGTGGTGGCTCTGAAACCTTCACAGCAGGGTCATCTCAAAACAACGCATCTGCAATTGAGTTCCTTCACCGCCCAAGTGCCAACAACAATATTTTGGGAAGGAGGGAGGGATGCTGAGTGTGGCCCTGGGTTATGCAGATTTACACTGAAGAGGTCCAGCACAGGTATCCTGAGAGTCTGCTTAGAAGTCTGGAGTCCCTTTTAGTGGTGGAGAAGGAGAAAGGACAGAGTTAAAGGAGACTTAGTTCAAAAGCACAAAAAAACCCAGCAGGGAAGAAGACATTTGGAGAGGCTTCTGGCAAGAGACCAAGGACATAACAAGAGGAAAGGTGGAGAATTCAAGAGGGAACCTTCTTGACATTTGTTTGGAGCTCACAAAGTGGGAGGAGAAACCAGCTAATTAGTAATATCAGAACAGGAGCCATGCTAGCCTATATAAGCTGGTGGGGCATTTTCTTTTTTCCACTCTTAGCCCTGCTTTCCATAATTGCCAGCAAAGCAACAGCTGCCCCTGAGCTCATCCGAAAGGTAAGAGCATGTCATTCCTTCCTTTTAATGCACAGCCAAAGAGGTGCACCCTGTTACTGACTTATTGACCGACTTACCAAGATCCTTCTCCCCAAAACACACAGCAAAGAGATTTTTAAAAGTCCCCCTGAATGAGAGCAGCTAAGACTCAAGACAGACACAGAGGTTAGGGAATGTCACAGGAATCTCAATTACTGAGAATTTTCTAGCAGGCTAAGGATTTATTAGTACTTCTTAGCACACTTGGCTGAACCTTTGAGGTAAAAAAAAAAAAAAA
>WBMW01003444.1:719647-841449 GCA_013396635.1 Penelope pileata
AAAAAACCCTGAAACTCTTTAACATCTTCTTTTACTGCCTTTCTCTTCTGCAAAATGAAAAATGCCCAGATAGTAATAATATGTGGTTAATGTGATAGTATCTCTGGATTTCTCTGTCCCAGAGAGACAGATCTCTGAAAATTGAATTGGGAATGGGCTTAATGAATATTTGAATCTGAGGGATGAACTCCTTTTGAACTAATGCTTTGAAATGTATCTTCTGTGGAAAAACCTGAACTACTTTTTTTCAGTCAGGGTCAAGTGTGTAATAATCTCTCTGTTCTGGGGAGTGTGCTTGTGCACACGTGTTCCTACACATAACGCAACATTTAATGCAGCTTTACTAAACCCCTGGTAACATTTCACAGGCTATATCAGAATCTGGGTTGCTAAGGATCTGGCCCTTTCCTCCTATTGTGTCTAGATGCAGGAATTCCTCTAAGAACATGCTGCACACAGAGCACACTTCTCAGCAACAATGTGGAGAATGCACAATACAATGGTTGTAATTGTGTGGCAGCAGTTCCTTGGACAAACAAATACCACACAGTAATTTCAATCCTCTGGATTCGCAAAGAAACTTGAATTTTGTCAGGGGGAGAGGAAAATTCCAGAAAGAAGAGAAAGTCCTGGATACCTTTGCTGCATTTTCAGAGATAAAACCCAACACCTAGCAACATGGGCATCACGCAGGAAATAGCTATTACCTATGAGTACTAAAACAATTAGCCAAATAAAAGCCTTACTTTTTTCCCAGATGCAAGCACTGCACCACTGTTACCATTTATAAGGCGCAATGACTGTGTGCCAGGGCTTGCCCTTCACTTCAGCAGGTGAATAAATACCTATTTTCAGGCCAGATGTTGCAGGAGTGCAACGAGCACGGAGCCCGCTATGCTGCAGCTTTATGAGGGATTGGTAAAATGCTGTAGGTATGGAATGGCATGGAAGAAATGTACACAAGAAGAAGAGAAATTGATTTAGGGAGACATGAGGTTGCATAACATCAGTGCTTTGCTACAGGGCATTTATTAACTCTGAGAAAATGATAAAGAAAAACAATAGATTGGATTCCTGTGATGATTTCATTTTCATGCAAGAGAAACATTTTTTTTCTGCCCTCAGGAGTTCATTTCATAACTGATACAAAAGTGCTTAGATGCTTTTATCTGCAAAGCTCTCACTTTACTTACGCATATATCGTTAGTGAGGACAGCAGTGAGATCTTCACCCAGCAGCACAAAGACCTCTAGGCAAGGGCCGGCAGCAAACACCTGGAATCACTGCAGAAAAGCAGCAGTGCTCCAAGGCCAGATCTCTCCCACCACAATACATGATGGGAAAAGAGTTTTAGGTAGCTGCTCTGTGCTTACAGCAGAGCACAAATCAGTTCTTGCTGTTACACACCAGAACGAGGATTTACCCTCCACAGACAAATGGAAATAAGGAATAAAACAAGGGAATAAAACAAAAAATCCTCCCCCTTGAAGAAGTCAAGTATTCTGTTCTGCTAGAATAGTTCTTTCACAATTATTTCCATTTTCCTTTTTTGTGCACTAAAAAAAACATGTTAAATGAAAATTCAAACATTGTTGTCCTAAAATTCTCTGAACATTTCCATTATTTTGAGATAAGACACCCTTCATCCTTCCTTGAAGAGCAGCTATTACCTACTCCATAAAACAGGATAACGCATTAAGAAACCTTCAGGATGAGCATACAGGGCAGATACTGCTTCTGATAATGACACAAGCTATTAGAAATGACCCAAAAATTCGCCTCTACCTCTACTGGAGCCACTTCCCAAGTGGTTCACTGACGGTTCATACTTGCTTAGGATGGCGAAGTAGGAGTGGCAGAAGTCCTCCATGCTGTGGGTTTCTGTGAGTTTCCAGGGGACAGACATAGCTGTCATCACACTCAGTGGCAGCAGAACCACCACACACAGGAGGGGCAGCCATCATGCAGCACCTAGGATGTGATTCAGAGTGGCAGTGAGGCCAGCAGGACTGGGTCTGGACCTCTATGGTGTCATGAAGACCCCAAAGTGTGCTTTTAGCCTAACCACTAGGTACCAGGCTGCCCTCCAGGTGATGGGGTGTTTCATAATTATGTCCTTCCATTGTAGCATATATTATCTGGTAGAAAAGATGGACTGACATTCACGTGATCCCTCCACTCTTGACAGACACATCACTTAACTGGCAGGGACAAAATGATGCGAATTTAACCAGGGGATGCCCATAATCACCTCCAAATCATTCTGACTATAAATATTCTGGAAGAACAGATGTGCACGGTTTTCACACAGCCTTCATCAGAGGTAACATTCAGGCCAGGATGGTGGAAGTCACCTGGTCTTTTTGCCATGCCATGTGCATTGAGCTGACCTCACTTCTGTCCGTGAAAACCCAGGCCAAAGGAGTTCTCCAGGCTCAGGTTTGCCATGTGCAGTGCTGCCTCACACAAAGTTCGTACTGGCTGCCCAGACCATGTCACTGTCAAATACCCTCAATAGGAGGTAAAAGGCACTGCATCTCAAATGGGCTTGTAGCACACAATTATTATATATCCCAGGGAAAAGACAAGAAAGAAATGAGGCTTCATTCAGATACTCACTGCGGAAGTCACTTTCCATTCATTCATTTTGGCCCTAACTCAACAAAGCACTGAAATCTCATTTCTCCTCTGGGAAGCTAAGTGCATTAAAGTGCCTTCCTGTGGTAAAGCAACAAGTATGCGTTTTGATGAATTAGAGCCTCAAACACAGTCCATTTTCTTCTTCACTGTGCCAGTGGACCAGACAATGTCTCCGACACTTCATGTGCACATTATATCTCACACTGCAGAACATCTTCAGACTCCTGTGGTGCAACAAGCTCCTCACTCAACATGCATATGGGGCATGTTAGCACCAGACACAGCATCTCTTTACAAATGCAATAGCAACAGCACATAATTTTATGAGTTAGCAACAGAGAAAGACTAAGTTACCTAAAGAGAAAGGTTCTTTAAATGGAAAATGTAAATGCACTTACACCAAATGAAGAGCATTTATCTTGGCTGGAAATTTTGATTTAACTGAAAGTGCATTCAATTCACTTATTCCATTATTTCAGAATAAAATATGTTAAAAGTGAAGGTTAATGAATCAAGGTATTGAATTATAACTGAGCCAGGAAAAAGCCCTCCAGCTCTGAGACACCACACCTAACCATGTTCTCATCTGTTTCTTTTCTTCCTCCTCTAGCTAGGTTCCTTGTCTTTGTGTCCCACTCAAAGGCAGATTCTACATTCTTCTACATACTGCTCCTGCCTTCAACCAGTTTCATGTGGTACCTCTCCTTGCATTGGCTGGAAACTTCCTGAAGACATAAAATGCTCATTTTTATGTATTAGTTGTGCAAATATTTACTACTTCATTAAATGTCTCCACTAACACGGAACTGGTCAAGATGTACATCCACCACTCATCTGCAAGTGTAATGCTCAGGGAGGAGGCTGCATCAGCTTAGTTACTCAGCACCCATGTTTCTAAAATAGAAATTCTCTTACCTAGCTGCCAAGAAGTCTTTTACTGAAGTCACAAGGGAGTCAAGCAGTAACTGCAATACTTCAGTGCGTGTATCATCTTACTAAGACTGCTAACCCACAACCAAAGTTCCTCATTTCTTGCATGAGTTGTTATTCACTGGGGAGAACCAAAGCAGCTCTGGTTGTTTTTATTCAACAGTGTACCTTGTCTTGTGTTTTCTTTGTCTTGATAACTACCAAAAATTAGTCCTACTCTTCAGGAAACTGAGCACACTCCAGGGAAAGGTTTTGATGTTTTTAATTTGCTGAATTGATACTGAGAATTGGCCTTTAAAATAACAAGAGATACTTCTTTAAAAGCAATGTTTACAGTTAGATTACAGAGCCACGTGCCTGAACAAAGCTGTCCAGAGCTGTATGAGGTGTCAAAACATATTGCAGCAGCTCCTAACCCAAAGGGCACTTCTCCCATATGACACCACATATCTGCCAGCCCTGACTGGATGCTCCAAACAACTGATCCAGGCCTGAGCACATCTCTTTGGCATTAAGTGCTCACCTGTGTTATTTAGAGCTTGATATAGGGATGTGATTTAGTAGCTTAGCAGGTAGTAATAGTGATAGGAGGCTGGGTGGACAAGATGATCTTGTAGGTCCTTTCCAACCTTGTGTTTCTATGATTCTATAGCATGCAATAAATTTAATAAGAGGCTTTTCGTTATTCCCTGAGGATTTCTTATACAGGCTGTGGTCACCTGTCTTACCTTATGCTGAAGAACAAAGCCAGTGCAGGGCTCCTTATGTTCCTGGGCAGATGGCAGAGAGAAGGCAGCATCATGCTAAGGCAGAATGGAGAGCAAACACACTCTATATGGCCTTTAATCTCTTAAACCAGTGCTGGGTTCTCCTGAAGACACAGCAGCTAGGATTAAATTTCAGCAGAGCAGAAAGCAGTGTATGTATGCATGTGGGTAATGGAGTAAGGCTCCATGAACAGTCCTCAAGCTAAGACCTTGCTAGTGAGAAAGGCTCACAACTGGTGGCTGCATAGAGACCCATAAACCTCGTATTAGATACTTACTGTTGGTGGTGGATAGACAAGTCAAACTGGAGGTACAGGTTAAGCAGCAGGGGAAATGGAATCACTGAATCACTGAATTTCTTACCAAATTGACTTTTGAGGTGAACTTCAACCTGTGTGAAGCCAGTGTCTGTTAATGCCACCTTGCTTTTCCTGAAGTCATCCTTTAAATTAGAACTGCTTGATTACTGAAAAACGTGATGCAGTTCATCAGTGTGATAAAATCAGGTGAAACAACACTGATACAAGGCTCAGTGGTTCCTTCTGGTGTTCAAATACATGGCTGCATGAACATCTGGAAAGTCCCAAGAGAGCATGAAGAGAGAATGTGCTCATGGAAACCTGAGAATCAGCTGCGCAGACTAAAGATTTTCCTCTTTCAGGCTCTAGAATAACGTGGTCAGCAATACTGTGTAGGAGAGAGAATAAAGAGGGATCGGTAAGAGCTATTGCAATTAATGGCATTTTGTTTTCTTTTCCTTGAATTCTATCAAAGACTCAAAACCTCACCATGGCAAACAGTGTTGATGTCAAGGTAGAAACCAATGGGGAACAAAAGCCAAGAAAGCAAAGTCAACTGAGTAAAGGTGGAAAGAAATTCTGCAGAGCTGTTGGGTACATCACAGGAGACATGAAGGAATTTGCTGCCTGGCTAAAAGGTAATGCTACTTCACCATATCTAACCGAGGAGTTCCGAAGAAGAATTATACTTAAAGAGTAATAACTAACTTCTCAGTAACAGGATTCAAGTTGGAGCAGAACCAAAATGATCTCTGCCCTGACTTATTTATATTTTCTGGGGAAAATTCAGGTTTGTGCAGAGAACTTAAATCTTGAGGATGGCTGAGGTGACATTTACCTCCCGATATGCCATGTACAAAGTGTATGTAGTCCCACAGAACATAGTCTAGGATGGTTATTCTGTGCTCTGCCATTCATCATAACATTCCCTCCCCTATCAACTGAACAGTTTCTGTCAAGCCTAATGCCACTGTGAAGCTAAATTACACACAGGTAAGTGTGTTTGGTCCCCACAATAAATCAGCAATTGGCTACACACGCAATTTGCCATCTGAGGCACAGACATCATAAATTAGCCAGTGGATATGAAGCTGGTCCAGGATACTTTATAACAGGAGACTCTGGCAACCACACTGTTCATCTCAGCTTTCCAGCTGCAAGACTTCAGTACAGACCACAATAACTCTCAGTCAGGTTTTAGAGTCTCGTTGATTCATTGCTACAGTCATGCTGCCAAGCTGCACTGCCAAAACTGTTTATGAGTTTAAAAATAAATAAATGAATCTACCCCAAATCAGTCTCATCTGTGGATTTTTAGTTATTTTTATTACCTAATTTGATCTCTTCCAGATAAACCTATCGTGATCCAGTTTGTTGACTGGGTGCTGCGTGGGATATCCCAGGTGATGTTTGTCAATAATCCCCTCAGTGGCCTTATCGTAGTCGCTGGCTTCCTGGTGCAGAACCCATGGTGGACACTCACGGGCTGTTTAGGAACTGTTGTCTCAACCTTAACAGCACTTATTCTGGGTCAGGACAGGTAAGACCATCATTTGTCCCTTCAAAATCAAACTGTCACATATAAGTTAAACAAGAACCATGGAAAAAAAGCATGTGTCTATCCTCAGCTAGAACTGTGAGGGCCAGACAGATCTTCCCACCAGCACCAGCTGGTCCATGGGGCCACCAAACATAACTACGGAGAGAGCAGGGGGTGCTTAAAGGACATGGGACTCAAGTGTGTGAAACTGAAGGTCGGTGCATGAGCAGGTCAGCATCGCAGAGTCGCAACTGCATGGTGAGGGAAGGAGTGATACAAGAAAAGCACCTGCAGGGAAAAGTTTTCAAGATGGTTGTTTTGTTCTCCACAGATCAGCCATAGCAGCAGGCCTGTATGGCTATAACGGGGTCTTGGTGGGATTGCTCATGGCAGTCTTTTCTGCTAAGGGAGACTACTATTGGTGGCTTCTACTGCCAGTAGCACTGGTGTCTGTGACATGGTAAGTGAGACACTGCTTCTTACTCCAGTCCCAGAGATTCATTACTGAGACTGAGCCATTGTATTTTTATGTGCTATACAGACTACAGTGAAAAAGAAACAACTGGTGTGTATGTGCTTCTAAATTTGGATAATGATTTGCACTTTTAAACAAATAAAATACTCCCATAATCACAAATAAACCAAACGAGTAAAAGAAAAATTGATGGTTGATCATACGTAATTCAATGTCCTAAATGCTAGCCACATTGCTGTGATGCATCAATTCATTCTTCTCTCAAGAAAAACATTCCCTGCCATCATCAACCACAAGCATTTCATCTATTTAAGCCACCATATAAGTGTCATGAAAATTTACCTCTCCAGATACAAAAGCTGTTCAGTGACCTCAAGACATGTTGTTTGATGCTAAAGAAAACAAACAACTAGTAATACTTTACCAATATATATGACACTGCAACCTGCCGGCTATTTGGACAGTGGAAATTTTGAAAGCTGGTCTTTGGTCCCCAAATATCTAGCTGGAAATTGCTAGATCACATACATACCAGCTACGTGCCTGAGGTTTGTAGAGTGTTATATTCACCTTAATAAGCATGCCTTTGATGTCTGCCTTTACTTCTGATGACCTTGATCCATAAGCTTGAACAAAGGCACACAGCCTTCTTTCCAGGTTACTTAGACCTGGCACTAGTGCCTTCTATTGAATCCACTTCAAGTACTTTAAAAAAAAAAAAGAAAGAAAGAAAGAAAGAAAGAAAAGGAAAAAAAATAAGCACTAATACTGACCCGGGGAATGAACTCCACACCAGTGGAGGACAGAAAACCCTGTCTCCCTCCGGTTCACCAAATTCACCATGTGTCATACTGCATAACACAGCGGGAATCTGTACATTGATAACTGACCTGAGGAGAGCAGGGAATTTGCTGAGCTCCTAGTGAGACCATTTTGTTCTTCTTTCAGCCCTGTTTTCACCAGCGCTTTAGGTTCAATCTTCTGTAAGTGGGATCTGCCTGTTTTCACCTTGCCTTTCAACTTGGCCTTGACCCTCTATCTGGCTGCATCAGGACCCCATAACCTCTTCTTCCCTACAACCGTCATTCAGCCTGCAACAGCAACACCAAACATCACCTGGACAGACGCTGACATGCCAATGGTAGAATGCCCTAAAGATAATAGCCTTCTGCATTTACAAAGAAAAGCATTATAAATTAACCTCCTTTACATTATTGTAGTATGGCCTGGCAATACAACATTGCATTTACAAAACAGCTATTGCCCAATACATAAGGGTTTCCTCCAGGAATTTATATTTTTGATAGTTTGAAAATGAGAAGAGAATCTTTTTGGGATTTAGTATCATTTGTTTACAGTTGGATCTAAATGTATATAGCATAATCTTCAAAGAGCCTCAGCAATTTAATTAACCATTACCATGGGTATACTGCTCATCACCCCATGGCAAAGGTTATGTCGAGGTTTTGTCAACTCATAGGCTATTTTCAGTTTTCCACACAGTGTTTTTAAAAATGCATCAAAACACAGTATTTCTGTTAAGAAATTATGAAGCAGATATTACTTATTAAACAGAATTGTTGCAAACTTTTTGAGTTAATATTCAAGTGGGATCTTTCCAAAGAAACATTTTACTCTGCTGTATAGCACAGTAAACAGCACAGACAACAGCGTAAGCGCTTTCCCCTAAGGCTCAATGGACTATTTTAAAGGGTTCCCAGGGAGTGATTAAGGAAGTTAATTGACACTTAATGGTAAACTGCACAGGTTGCATTTCTAAAAGAACCTTTACCATGACGCGTGATTTTATGGGCAGTGTAAATGAACCATTCCACATAGATGAAATAGAATAGTTCAAGGAAAAGTTTCTCTGAACCATTTCTATAACTGCAACCAATTTGGGTTCTTCTCTCCTGTCCAAAGCAGGGGCATATCCACTCCTCTGGGAGTGGTCCATCTTGTTCTTCCCATCCAAGCCACTGTTTTCACAAAACCTCCTGAAACAAACAGGATTTCTATCACTCAGTCAAACTAGGTTGGAAGCGGCCAACAAAACTAGGCTTTTTTTTAAAAAAAAAAAAAAAAAAGTGGATAACTAATTGTCTTTTTTTGTTTTTCCATTCACACAGCTACTGCAATCCATTCCAGTTGGGGTAGGTCAGGTTTATGGCTGCGATAACCCCTGGACAGGGGGAATTTTCCTGCTTGCTTTATTTATCTCGTCTCCGCTCATCTTTCTGCATGCAGCAATTGGATCAGCAGTGGGGATGTTGGCAGGTAAGGATTTGATTTGTGTCACAGATACACACAGAAGCACAGAGAATAAAAGAGGAAGTGTAGTGACTGGAACATTTACAGTCACACAGATGTTTTCCATTGGAGAATGACTGCTTGAAAAAAAATGCATTCATCTGTTTTAAGAATTATTTTGATTTACTTCCGCATTCTCTTACCTCATTTTATGATGATGGAAATCCTCAGAAGGAAGTTTTTGGCTGAAATGACTTTCTATCCTGAAATTCTTCATTTCTGGATATATTCAGATATTTTTAGGAGCAGCTTTTATTAAGCCATAGCCACAAGTCTGAATGTGCGAGCCTCAGGGACTCATTCAGAGTTTAAATGTACGCTCACTCACTAATATATCTTCTGCTGAAACCTTAAGGCCAAATTCAGCTCAGAAGTACCAAGGAAAGTCTGTAGTGATTGCACTAGACTGAAGTGTCTTTAGTCTTGGACTGTGGCAACACAACCACAAACAGAAACTCCTGCATAGGAATGCAGGCTTGTGCCCTTAAAAACTTGTGTTCAGGCCATTTCTCAGCTGCCTTGGCCAAGAAATGACACATTTTTTACTTATTTTACAGCACTGAGCTTAGCAACACCTTTTAGCACAATCTACTCCGGCTTGTGGAGCTACAACAGCTCCCTTGCATGCATTGCGATCGGAGGCATGTTCTATGCGTTCACCTGGCAGACACATCTGCTGGCAATTGCCTGTGGTACGTACCCTATGGATTTTCACCATACTTCTTTTCAAAATGCAACAATGCATTGGCACTAGCAGTGAGCTGAAGCCAGATAGCCATCTCTAGGCAGACAGATGGACTTGGGCAAGACTGACAGGTGACTAAGGTGAATGTTAGAGCTCTAATGCATCCTGACAAAATAAAAGCTGTGTTCAAAACAGAAGAAGTGATCAGTAGATTAACTAACATCTTTGAAATTAGATGCTTAGTTTTGAGATTAATTGTGCACATTCAGAAAAATTGAGCTCAAGATCAGTCTCCACCTGGAATTAGACAGCATAGTTTCCCCAGCCTACTGAAATGGATACCAGAGGCATGAGCTAAGCAATACAGAATGATTGAAGAATTATTTATAAGGCAATTCAATATGAAATTTCAATATCACAGTGAGCTGGGATTTAAAACTATTCCTCATTCAGTACGCATATAAAAAAGATTTAGCTCTGTATCTCATTGACCCACCTTCTAGCCCTAGAGGCAGGAAAGATGGAAGGGTTATTTTCCTATTTAACTCCATCCATCAACCTACTTACCTTCCCTGTCAGTGCATGTTTCAAAAGCCTCTATTTCCATATTCACATTTTTTATCACTTCATCTCTTTTTTGTGTTGCCCTTTCCACAGGCTCCAGAGGTTGGAGGGCAAGCTGCAAAGGAAAGATCTTTAAGAGAGGGCTGTCCAGGCTTTTTCATAAGCATTTTTTGAGTTACCCAAGGCAGTGTGAGAAATGTTTCTCCCTTCCGGTCTTCTCCATGCTATGAGCAACGGAACTCACCAGAATCTTTTTTTTTTCACAGCACTCTTCAGTGCCTATCTGGGAGCAACAGTGACAAACATGTTGTCTGTGGTAAGTAGTATATCAGCTAAGGTCTTGTTTATAAAGACAGATTTGAACACATTGTATACTTTCCTGGCTTGTGACCCAAATCATCAAGACTCAGAGCACAATTCAGCCAAAGGCAGAACAGATCTCAGTGAAGAATCATGGTCAGCCCAGGGAATGGTGTGGTTCCCACTGAAACAGGACTCTTGCAGTCATTATTTACCACTTTTCAACCTTGCATGAGCTTCCAGAGGTCCACCTTCAACAGTTCTGAAATAATTATACTTTCTGCCTGAAGTAGCTGAGAAAATGTCCTTCCACATGCATAAGAAAACCTCAAATTTGGTTTAATTCTTTTGCCCAAATGCCATAAGGCAGTCAGTACAATAGCTCAGGGAAAAGGTGAATGAATGTTTCTGTATCCAGTCGCATCTCAGGTACATCCAAAATCTCTGTGGATGCACAAAAATAAGTCATCCTTCTCACCAGAGCTACTAGACGTTAGAGGTCAATGAACAATGTCAAGGTCTCATAAAGTCTGCCTCCTCAGGGAGGTCCTCCATACAAGACCAAGTCAAGATTTCCTTGAGAAAGCTTATTCCAAGCTGCCTGTCTCTCAGGTTTTTTTCCATGACCGAGAGGCCAAATGAAACACAAATGGACAGTAAATATATGTTTTTTAATTTGCAGTTTGGGGTGCCACCAGGAACCTGGCCTTTCTGCTTATCTGCACTGACTTTTCTATTAATAACCACAAACCACTCTGCCATCTACAAGCTTCCACTCTCCAAAGTCACCTATCCAGAAGCCAATCGAGCATATTACCTGAGGATGAAGAAACATCACATATCGTGCTGTGATGTATAAAGACCCAAGAAGAGAGATACTTTGCAGATTGTAAGGCAAGAGCACAAGGTGTTTTCCCCTAAAAAAAAGTGATTTATGTGCTATAAAGTCAAAAGACCAAAAGCCCCACTGTCATTGAATGGAGACACTTTTTCCAATGCTATTTTTTGTTCTATCCTGATTAGACAGGATCATGCTGTGTCGGAAGGACATTTCCCAAGACCAACCTGTAATGATTCAAAAGCACATATACCTGAAAAGACATTTGAATTTTAAAAAATGGGGAAATGACTTAGAAGTGACAAAGAAAAATCTGTTTGTGAAATCTGAGTCACTGCAATCAGATGTAAAGCAATAAAGAGCAGAGCACCTCTCAGCTCCTTATTAGGAGCCCTATTTGATGTCTAAAACCAGCTTACCACAGCAATAGAATACATCTTAGGGAGCTTCATAGTAGCAGAGAACTAGAATAAAGAGTACCCTTTGCTAAGTAGAAAATAGGTGATGAAGAAATCTGCCTGGAGGATCTCGCAAGCCTAGTGGAGAAAGATGCGAATCAGCCATCACACACTAGATGGACCCAGACGAATTGCAAGCAGCATTGCTAACACTTGAAAGCCTTGCAGTAAAAATCACAATAATGGGGAAGAGGGGATGTCTATCAGCCCTAGCTTTTTGATGTTTTAGTTTGCACTATGTTATAGCAGTTCATGAAAAAATTGTTTGAATCCTACAGAAAAGTCTGTAAACTCAAGGCCAAGAAAACAGACACCAGTAAAAAGAATTTTTTTCTATGAAAAAAAAAAATCTTCATGATTTTATGTTTATTTCATGATGTCTCTTAATATTCATACTTGGTCATGAGTTAGCAAAGAAGGGGATAACAGCAAAATCACTGCTGTTCCTTCCCTACGAAAGGAAAAGGCTCCATTCAGCCTAAGCACAAGCAGAACTAACTTGAGCTGATCTAATCAGCTCTGAGTAATGATGGAATGCAAGCCTCATTGGGGAATATTTGTCTGTAAGAGCATTCAGTTTTATCTCATCCTGATGAAAGGCCTTGATAAAAGGCAATGGATGTTACCCAGCATAATGGTTTCTACCCAGCACACCAGATCTTTCGTAATGGGGTGGCCAATAAGATCTTCATGAGATGCACAGCTAGTGTTGAACATAGATCTGTGGCAGTAATGGATAGCAGAAATACCAACTAGAGAATAGGGGTCAGATTCTGACATGCTCTCCACAAATACTTTCCTCCATGCTCAGGTCTTTCAGCTGGCATTAGCCTACATGCTTTAACCATAGAATCATAGAATGGCTTGGGTTGGAAGGGACCTCAAAAATCATCTAGTTCCAATCCTCCTGCCATGGGCAGGTTTGCCAACCACTAAATCATAATTTCGCTCCTGCTCCTCTTGCAGCAGAGGAAATAAGAAGTAGCTTACAAATCATGTTACTGTTGATTTTTGAGGATGGAAAAAAAGATGTCTTTTTATGAATGCCAAAATGACTTGAGTGAAAAATACTTGGGGTGACTTGTTGGAAGCATTTTCTGATGAAGCGTTGAATTTTCAGATATTTGACAGTTTTTCTGTATGACTGACACTCCAGAGATCACTTGTAAAATGCACCATTTGCTGTGTTTTAACCGGTAAATATCTACATAATATTGTGTAGAGTTATTTTTTAAAACAAACACTGACTTCTTTGAGTTTGGTATAGGTTGTCACTAAGCTCTTCCAAAGAGCTTCTATCTCCTTCTCTGGAGATATTCAAAATCCTCTTAGGATGCTTTCCTACTCTAGGGAACCTGCTTTGGTGGGGGAGTTAGACTCGATGATCTCCAGAGGTCTCTTCCAACCCCTGCGATTCTGTAATTCCAAAGGGAGGTTCTCTCTTAAATTGCATAAATAACTAAGAAAAAGTAGGGAAGTAAAATTATGAAATCAGGGTGCGGCTGTAGATATTTAGGAAAAATCTAACTCCTGCTTGTTGTGCTTATAGCGTTTGGGTGCAATAGTAATATCCTAAATGCACAAGAGCAAAGCCTGCTCCGTGCTCCAAAGGTACAGCGTTGTGTCTGCAGATCTACAGCCAGGGCTGTAAACCTCCTTGAGCCCAGAAGATCAGGACTCGTTCCTAAGGAAGCCATTGACTCTCCATATCGGGGTCAGAGTAGGTCCTGTCCTGCCCAGAGTACGCACCGCTCCATCTGTCAAACGCTCAGGGCAAAGGCTAGCTTTTGGTGTCTGGACTGACATCTCCCCAGCCAGCACCATGAATACAGGAGGCTAAAGACAAGGGCTGGCTTTCACTCTTCTGTCAAAATCTGCACTCCGGTAAGAAGACACATTTTATGACCAGTGTAAATCAGCAGACTTTCTCTGACTGGTGCTATTTCAGCTTGCTGTTGCTGAGCAACAGAGCCATTTTAGCAATACTGTAAAGAAACCATATGCACAGAACAGAAAAACACAGAAGATGAAGGCCAGGTCTCAACCATTAGAAAGACATTGCACATCACTCAGGATTAATTCTTCATTCTGCTCCACCCAGAGAATTCAGTCTCCCCATTACCCTGTGCAAAGTAAGTTATTTGGTAATATGTCATGTATATCAGTCAGAATATGCATACCATGCTTTTGCATTATCATTTATAGCCGTCTCTGCCAACAAATCTAATTTATCTCATTATTGAAATCATTTTGTTTGCTGTTTTTTTCTTTACATTCAATAAATGCTATTCAAAGTCCACAAATTTTTCAAGGACACTATTTGCATTCTTGTTTTTGACATATACATAAAGGAGATATCAGAATCATATGGAGTATTTATGCTAGGCTGGAGTTTTTGGGCTCTTTCCTCAATGACTTCCCTCCCAGTACCAGCATAACACAGTGAAAGAAATCTCATTGTGTTAAACATCTATAAAAATGAGCCACTTGAAAACAAGGACTTCTCCTTGGGAAACAGATTTAATCCAAAAGTCCCACTCAAATTAACAGTGTCACTGTCATTTCCTACACCACGCTCATCACTTCTGTGCCAAATGGTCATAAATTTCTCCAAGATTCCTACTCCCGCAACAAACAGCTGTCCCAGTCTCCACCTTTTGACATTTCCATATCTCCTACCCCCAAAAGTCTCTGCTGAGGTTCAGCTGCCCACCAGTCTGGCTGCAGCCCCTCACCTAACAGACAGGAACATGGTTTGTTACTGGAGGTACGAGGAAGGAAAAGGAGAATGAAAAATTCAGACAAGCAATCACAGGATGCTGGGCAGCAGCTTTTTGTCAGAAGAGCTCCCAAACGCAAACTGACATCTGGGCAAGTGTCCAAGAGGCCAACATTTAGGCCTGTAGTGAAGATATACCAGCCTTGGAGATGCTGAACTGGGAGGAGGAAACATTCAGCCCAGACGACCATAAGATCAAACCCAAGGGTGGGTTGCAGAGTCAGGACCAAAACCGGTATTATAGGTGTCTAAATCAGGGGTGATGCAACAATATATTCTCCTTTATGAGATCACAGAAACAGAATTCTTGGGTTGGAAGGGACCTGGAAGGCCACTCAGCCCCACCTTCTGCTGTGAGCTGGGTGCCCCCTCCCCAGCTCAGGCTGCCCAGCACCCATCCATGGCCTTGAGCACCTCCAGGGATGGGGCACTCACAGCTCTCTGGGCAGTGCCACGGCCTCACCACCCTCTGAGCAAAGAATTTCCCCCAAACATCTAACCAAAACTTTCCCCTCTTTTAAAGCCATTCTTCCTTCTTCTATCACTATTAGACAGTGTAAATATCTGGTCTCCCTTCTGTTTATAAGCTCCCTTCAAGTACTGGAAAGCTGCAGTGAGGTCTCCTCACAGCCTTCTCTTCTCCAGGCTGAACACCCCCAGCTCCCTCAGCCTTTCCTCATAAGAGAGGTGCTTCAGCCCTTTGAGCATCTTCACGGCTTTCCCTGGACCCACTCCAACAGCTCCTCATCTTTCTGGTGCTGGGGGCCCCAGCCCTGGATACAGTTCTCCAGATGGGGCCTCACAAGGGCAGAGAAGAGGGGGACACTGCTCCCTCTCCCTGCTGCCACCCCTCTGTTGGTGCAGCCCAAGATGCCATTGGCTTTCTGGGCTGCAAGCACACTCTGCTGGCTTGTGTGCAGCTTTTTGTTCACCAGGACCACCCAAGTCCTTCTTGGCAGGGCTGCTCTCAAGGAGTTCATTAGCCAGTCTATACTCATAGCTGGGATTCTCCCGACCCAAGTGCAGCATCTTGCACTTGGCCTTGTTGAACATCATTAGGTTCAGATGGGCCCACTCTTTCGAGCCTGTCCAGGTCCCTCTGGATGGCATCCCTTCCTTCTGTTGTGTCAGCTGTACCACTCCATTTGGTGTCATCAGCAAACTTGCTGAGATTACACCTGATCCCACTGTCTATGTCATTGATAAATATGTTGGAGAGCACTGGTAAATGAAAAAAGATCAGGTGGTGGCACACAGACAATCACTCTGGCACAGCCCCACCCTTTCTCACCAGCACTTCCAAAGCACCCTCAAAAACAGCTGGTAGCATGGATCCCTCCTAGCTCCTCAGTACAACCTAAGCTAGTCAGTGTCACCAGATATTTATTTCTCTTGCAAATGGGCTCTGAAGTTAAATTCCCTGCCTGTGGTTGAGCCCCTCTTGACCAACTTGCTGTAGTATTTCAATGCGAAATAAAATCACAGAATCACAGAATCATTAAGGTTGGAAAACACCTCCAAGATCATCTAGTCCTACTGTCCACATAACACCAATATTGCCCGCTGAACCACGTCCCTTCATACCACATCTAGACGTTTCTTGAACGTCTCCAGGGACAGTGACTCCACCATCTCCCTGGAAAACCTGTTCCAGTGCCTGACTACTCTTTTGGAGAATAAATGTTTCCTAGTATTCAACCTGAACCTCCCCCAGTGCAACTTGAAGCCATTCTCTCTTGTGTCCTGTTGCTAGTTACCTGGAAGAAGAGGCCGACCCTCTTTTGCATTTTCCATTTGAAGCCCTGACCTATGCCAGAAGTACTCACTTGGAGGTAGAAAGAGGAGCAGAATTACAGGGGAAGAGGGAATGCAAGCAACTGTGTAGGCTGCTGCTTGTGGACATCACCCATGGGCACCACCAAAGCAGGATGCCAGTGAGAACAGAACAGGCTTTTCACTCACCAGGGGAGACTGAAAGGGCAAACATGTGACAGAGGTGCTCATGTTGCTTCGTTTGCTGCTACAGTGAGAGCCTCAGATACTGGGGCAACAAGATCCAATCTGAGACCGGATTAAATCCTGCACACAATAGTGGCATTTCAAAGTACAACAGGGAGCCTGAAAGTTGGCCCTGAATGCTGTGCGTATCCAACTGCCATCAGAATTTCTCACCACACATTCAAAGGCTCATAAGTGAGCAACGAAATCAGCCCTGCAATCAAACAAAAGCACTTATGTAGGAAAACAGCTTGGTTGCGCTTGCAACACGGGAGCAATTTTTTCCACTTTCAGGCCCAGTGAGGTCAATGCGATTACATTTTTAAGTAAAATAAAACCATATGCGCACGTGATTGGAAATTTGGGACATTAAATATAAACACACTCTGAGGAAACCTCTACTTTCGTCTTCTTATGCCTACCACAATAAAACATAGATTAGAAATGGATGGGAAACACGAGCTTGGAATGCTGTCAAAGTACAACACCCCATGCACACACTTTAGATGAAACATTCTTGGATCACTCATCAGTCTAATCGGATAAGGCTGAGATCAGTGGAAGGTTAAGGATCAGATTTGTTAGTTAACATAATTAAAAAAAAAAATACTAGGAAAAGTGTGCCCCTGGCATCATGCACCAGGATAGAAAAGAAAGAATTTCTTTAAGCGGAATTTTCCAGCAGCTGTTACACACAATCCCAGCACCTCAGCCACAAAGGAGCTATAAAACACGCTATAGTATATAGTATTCGTGGGAGAGGGTATGATACTCTAGTAAAAAAAGAAAAAATAGCCACTCTAGACTGCATTGCTGCACAAAGTATTTGTGACTTGTGAAGGCAGTACTCATTGCATCACATTGCACCGACAAGACATACTGAAGTGTAAGACAACATAATAGCATTGTCTTCAGGTTTATAGAAAGTCTTTGATGGTCTCCTAACAACGGATTGCTTTTCATTTTAAAACAAATTAAATGAAGGAAAATAGGGATCTCCTCCCTTTATCTTTGAGTTTTCTTTCCTGTGAAAGCGGCCATTCCAATAATCTGAAACTACCTTCCATTTCCATATTAGCTGTTTATGAGACAGAGAAAGAGCAGGATATTTAAACTTGTAACAAAACTTGAATACAGCTCCTAAGAAATAGAAAGAGAAATTACAGACTTATGGGAATAAAATTTGAGTTTTGAGTAATCATATTTCCAAGCTTTTCTTGAGACCTTCTCTCATTTGCATGAGAAGAAAATATGAATCTGAAATTACTATATAATTTTCATTATACATCCCCAGTTCTACGCTGTCTTCCCTTTGATCCCTGTCATTTCTATGAGCTCCATCTTCTCATAATTTCTGCTGTTTTCACACATTTAACATTCAGTTTCACCTTCTGCGCTTGCTCCTTCCTATCTTAGAGGCCAGCTGCTTTAACCTTTGTCTTCTAAATATAGACAACTTTTTTCCTTTTCCTTCTCTGTTTTATCTCCTTTTGCTTTTCTCCCTCTAAACACTCCATCTTTGTTTTCTGACCATTTTAGGGGATATCTTCTCTATCTTAGTAAACCTTTTACCCTTCACCACTTCATGACCGCTTTTCATCAAAAAAAGAGGGAAACTGTTCCTGCAAGAGTGCCCAGATACACATCTTGTACCACATGATGTTTGATGTCTCAAATGAAAGGGACCCACAACAGACAACCTTCATTATACCTAATACACTATGATTACTACACGAGTTCTTGAGTTTTTTGAAATGTTTTATACTTTGTCTTTGGTTTACAATTTTAGTTGCAGCACTAAAGGATGCTAGCTTTGCAAAAATTAACTGAAGTTTGGAAAAAGTATCTACAGACTGGAAATGTCAAAAGACAGAAGCAACAGACTTAAAATGGACAGACAGTTGTACACATGTACACTGCGTGCAAGTGCTTTTAAATTACAGTTCTTTTGACTCTGTACTAATTCTGTGCATATTTCTACCCAGAGCAATTATGTACAATGCTTTTCTCTACTCATATAACATAGATCATAGGAAGACCCCGAATACTAATCCTCCTGCCTCATCTCTCTGATTCACTTTTGTGTAACCCAACAGATCACTTACCATTGAATTATCTACACAATTTAGGTAAGGGTGACTCCACCCTCCTTATGCAGAGAATATCTACAAACTACTTTCCCGGAGGGAGAAATCCCACTTAACAGCAAGTGTTGTGCAGTGGTGGCTTAGCAAGAAGGTGCACTTCTGCTCGGCACTACTAGCAGCGAGAAAGCATTTTGCATATAATAAACTCAAGTTTTATACACAAGACGAGGAATGCAACAATAACATGAAAAAACTGCAAATCCAAAAAATCACCTGAGGGGTTGTTGGGCTGCCATCCTTCACTCTAAACAGTCCTTGTTTTGGTCATCCCACCTTGAGCTGCTCATTCCTGATTTGTTCTCAGCATATTCTTGTTGACAGACATCACCACCAACACCTCTGAAGAGGCATTTAGTTTCTCCAGTATCAATGACCACCTTGACTTCACTACCTCTAAATATCCTAAGCCACTTCATGTCTCTGAAAGCCATGTCACTGTGACACAGCATTGCCAAAACACCAGCAGGACCCATTCTGGAGTTCACTCAACCCTTGCTGCCCCCTGTAGCTCAGTGGAAAGTATATAGCATTCATTTCTCTCCTAAAACACCCAAAGGAACAGCATTTCACCTCTGAATGGTGAAAGTTGGGTGACCAGAAACTTGCTCCTTCCTGGTACCAGAGGGTTAGGAGAGCAACAAAACTATTGTTGCTCTACAAACAACTATGAAACAACCAGGAGACAAAGCCCAGTCAGCTTGGGTTCATGAAAGGCAGGTCCTGTTTGACCAACTTCATCTCCTTCTATGACCAGGTGACCAGAGTGGTGGATAAGAGAAAAGCAGTTGACAAAGGGGGCAAAGATTACATTCAGCCAAACAACAGCTTTGGGGTTAATTTGCTATGTTATATATATACTATTTTTATTTTTTTAATTAAGTCAAAGGGAAAGAGAACTTGATTAGTTTTAAAAGGCCAAACACCTATTAACATACCAAAGGATAAATGTTGAGAACTGAAAGTTGTGCTGAGGATTAAGAGCTGAATAGAAACAACAGAATCGAAAAGGGAGGCTGTTCTTACCCCTGAGACATTTGCACATGGGTTGAAATGCAAGGGATGGGGTGGGCACATGAAAATATGTCACATCAATGTGCTTGAGAAATGAGTTTGACTGAGACATCCAGACCTTCTCCACCGATTATCACAAGCTTTTTTTTTTTCTTTTTTTTTTTTTAATATAGAAATTGTTACTGCATGAAAATTCAAAACGGAAAACCCCTTTCCCTTGCTGACACCTCCTGGAGCTGAAGTGGCCTCATCTTCAGTAAACATTTCTCAAGCACAGGTGAGGCGCAGAAGCAACAGGTGCTGGAGAAGGACCCACACAGGACAGTTACAATCCCCACAGCTCCAGCCTAACTCCACTGGTATCTTGTGGAATGATCCTTAACAGCAAGTCAAACCACTCACCAGTTCCTGTCCAGCATAGCAGAAAATTTCAGCTGTAAGCACTGCTGCCTCCCAGGGCGGCAATTCTGTGAACAAGCAGAAATTCACAGGACTCACACAGACCAACCACACAAATCCAGTCTGTCCTTCAAGCTAGAAGCACATGGCAAGCCAAGGGGGTTTGAAGTCTACAATGTCAGAAGAGGAATGTCAGCAAGAATGGCATGCAGGAGGCACATTGTCATTACAACAATCCTGCTCCCAGAGGAGGCCGCTAACTCTATGCTGTAGATTTACGTAATAAAGCTAAGGAGGTCAGAGAGAGTCATTTGCCTGTAACCGATGATCATACCAGCAAGTTTTGCAAGCTCATTTGTTCCATTGCCCTTTCAAAGCATGATGGCTATTCGTAAGGCTTACAGAAAACTGTGCTTTTACATGAAGCTGTGAGCAAGCAATGAACAAAATGCACCTGAACATCTCTGGCTTCAGACATGTGCTCCTCAAAAACACTTTGCCAAATTTTACGTGATGATGTGAGAAGTAACTACACCAATGTTGGAGAAGACAGCTGCTTTTGTGCATGTCAAAAAGCCATCCAGGATTTAAATTCTTCTGGGAACCCATCCAAAAACGTTCAAAGGACAACTGAGAATCACTTACATGCTCAGACAGAAATAGGGCCAAAGGCCTCGTTGTTCAATATAATGAAGCCAACAGGTAAATGAGCGATGGCATAGCAGAGAAGGCATATGACTGTTCTTTCTCTCTATACTACACCATAGGCTTTCCACAGTATGATTACCTGGTACAGTGCAAGTAATGACTTTTGCCTACAAGAATATGCCTCTGTTTCACCAACATGGGCTAGATCAAAGACCCTCTACGTCATCATCACATCCTGAGTACTCCTTCAAAGTGTATCTGCGAACAGTGTTAATCACCCAGCTCCCTAACAAAATGAAAAACCTCCTTTCCCATCTTACTGTTGGAAACTACAATATGGAGAATTGAGAGCCATGTATTTTTCACTGCTTACGTACTAAAGGTGTGCTAAGAAGAGGTACAGTAATCTTCAAACACAGACAAGCTCATACCTGCCCCAATGGATTGTGGAAACCCGAGGAGGAGCTCACCTTCAACCTTCAGGGACTACAGAGCCTCTCTGGTTGAGTTAGGAAACGTCCCTGTGGATGTCACATGAAGCAGGGATCTGTGCCAAACCTGCCGGCCCCATACACCGAAAGTGCTGTAACTCCTTGTTCCATTCATCATGTCCACTCCTAACCAGCACATTCTCCTTGTCACCCGCTTTAACCCATTTCCAGCTTCCAAATACCAGTATTCTGTTTACTTTATAGCATGACCAAATTTCATCTTTCTCACGCCTTTGCTTCATCCTACTGTGCTTTACGGCAATCTCTTTACAGAAAGGACCATGGCCTAGATTCAAGCAATTCAAACAGGATTCAGGATCAGAGAAGAGAGAACTGCCTCTATGGAAAGGTCCACCTGATGGAAGGGCCACCCCCCCTCTTGGGCCCAACCCCAAGCTGCATCTCTTCTTCGTCTCACTTTCCAACCATGGTACCCCAGCTTCTCCCCTTTCACATCCCGTGTCAAGCAGCTTCTTTCCTCTGGTGCAACCTCACTTCCTAATCTTGCATCTACAGGAACACTAAGCTTTCAGCAAGGTCCTACCACAGAGCCAGCAGCCACTTGCACAGCTGCTTGTGAGTAGGGTGTATGAAGTGATACAAATTGATCTATTGTTCACTTCAACCTTGCATGTGGTGAGAACTGATAAGAACAATGCACTCATCAAAACACTTCTCCCCTTATCAGCCTCTGATCTTAATCCCAGGAGTCAATGCCATAATCCATCATGCTAAATGAGTGTGAGCTCCCATGGGCAGAGGCCTTATCTCACTTGGTATCTAAAGTGCCATGCAAGGTTATGGCAATAGAGCAATTAAGTAAAGGTTACATTGTCCAGAAAGCATTAGCACAGGCCACTTGGGTACGCTACTCTGGTACTGAGATCAAAGGAGCAAAAAGTAAATGCTTATATACGCTACAGCTCACATGCCTCTTCCTGGCATGTCAATCGCTGGGACCTTCCCACATGACACGTCCCAGTACCAACAGCACAGAAAGAGAAACCACCAGCCTTGAATGCCTACACATGGGCAAGTGTCATGATCTGAAGACAGGAAGCGCACTGGAGAAATGCTGAAAACTGTTTGCCATTTGTTGCCACTAAGTCTTCAATTTCATAGAATCATAGAATAACTATGATCAGGTCAAGGCTGTCAAAAAACATTGCTTCTGGGTTCAGTTTATCAGAGTGAACAGCCAGCCTTGCCTCATTTATTACCTGAACAGCTTGGCCTCACATTCATATCTCACCTTTCCTCCCAGGTTTTCCCTGGGAGGGCTTGTGGGCACTGTGCCTTCCCTCACTCCTTTCTACCACACATGGTAACTTGATGCCCATGTCACATTCAGGTTTTAGAATTCAGTTCAGGAGGAAATGGGTGAAAACAATGCAGGTTATACTAGAAGGTATATGGCAGGTCACATTAGATGGTGCAGCACTCTTTTCTGTCCTTTCAACCCAAACTTGAAAGTGATTGCTTTCAAACACTTGTGTTTGGCTGTATTTAGGAGCTGGATGCCCACAGAGGATGGAGAACCTCTGGCTGACCAAGGAGCAAGTGAGCTGAGGAGCAGTCAGGGCACCCCTGCCACTGTGAAGCTGCACATAATGCCAGAAGAGAAATTCAGCTGGGGTTTGCCAGCAAGCAAGAGGGAATGACAGAACAGTCAAGGTCTATTGAATCGCATACAGGAATCACATTTCATGTATGTGACAGCTTGGGGAGCTGATTTTAAAAAAATAAGTTACATTTTGCATTTGAATGGAGGAAACATTATAGACTGTCAGATGTTAAAAAGCACAAAGGGCAAGAAAATTATGTGTTTGCTAGGAGAAGATGTCACACTAAACTAGACAGGCTGGGTATGGGATATCAGGCAAAGCAGAGTGCAGGCAGAAACAAGAAGCAGAGAGACTCCTTCCAGAGGCACATCTTTGAGAGGTGAGTTTCTACTCAGAGCCACAGATCTAAGCTGAAGTGCTTTTGAATCTGCTTTGAGCCTGCGAGACAAGGTAGCAGAGTGGTGGTGGTGACCAGAGTTCAGTCCACATATCCCTTTCATTGGCCAAGTATTGTGCTAAGGGAAAGTTGAGGGCATCATCCTGATACCGAATGGAATCATAGAGACATCGGCCCACCCTGACTCCAACGTGCAGTGTGAGGGAATGTCTCTCTCATCTCAGGGAAGAGTTTAGAAATCCACAACTAAAGGAGCATAAATCTCTTAAATCACTAGCTGTGTTCATTCAACCAACAGCACATAGATCTCCACAGCCCCACAAGAAAGGGAGGGCCAGGCCTTCATTTGTGTGGCAATTCAAGTGCCTTTAATCAGGCACATCACTCAGGTTTAGTGTCTTTGTTTTGGCAGCTGGTTCACCCCCCTTGCTCAGACTAATTCCAGTATCACACAGATGACAGGCCTTCCATACTGGCCTGTTCAGGGACATAAACTCTGGGCAGGCCCAAACTCCACATGCACAGCTGAGGCTCCAGCCAGCTCTCTATGAAGAAAGTACCTGCATGAGTGCTCTCCCCCACAAAAAAGACTCATTATTCGGCATTGTTATTTGCATGAAAGCATATTTGGAGTAGGGGAGGACAGTCAATTGTCGGCAAGCTCACGTTGGTCTGAGGAACATGGAGTTCGAGCAACTTTCCATTGCTGTCTTTAAGTGGGTACATACCTAAGAGACCTTGTGAGTCAAAGGTCTCTTAGATTGCCATTCTGAAAGGTCATATCAGGCATTTTGGGGCAAGGCACTGATTAAATCAGGTGTATCTATGCTGTTGGTTAAGCTTAGGACCAAGCCCATTGCAAAGGCGAGACAATCCCACTTCAAAATCTGCAAGCCTGTAATAAAAGCTTGCCGTATCCTGAGCACTAGTGCTGCCTGGAGAAGGTGGGCACTAGTGTTGTCATAGCCCCAGGCTCATTCTTTCACATCACTCTGACTTATCTTGGTATGAGTAAGATTGAGAAAACCATGTCCCTGCCTGCAAACATGTGTCCCAAGCCCAGTTCTTGCTGCTCATAGCACAGAGCTTTGAACAGCCAGAAGTGGGGATGGAAAGAGGTCAGACCTGTTCTTCATCTCAGTATGTGAACAAGTAGAATTCAACGACATCTTCACCGAGAGATGCTTCCTACTTCTTCCAACCACAATGTCCTGCCCATAAGCAGATGCAAGCTTTTTTTCCCACAGCAGTTGCCTGCTAGGTGAGACGTACCCAAATAGACATTTAACTTTCTGCAGCTGACATTCAGCAGAGGTGACAAGGGCTCACCCCATAGCTGCTCATCCTTTCACTGCCGCAGCTTTGGTGATGGAACAGCCCAAGACGTAGCAGTGACGATACGGCAAGTGGGAGAATTTCTCAGGTCAGGAGCATTTGTAAAGGGCTAAGCAAACACCACAGGCCAGCAAGTGAACCTGCAAGACTTTCAAATTGGATCAGTGGGAGCTTGACGTAGTGGTTACCATGTTCTACGCATTCACTCGGTGCCAAGAAGCAGGATCAGTGTCACCTGCAGGAACAGTGCCTGGCTTGATGCCCTCCATCTCTCCCTCCCCTTGCACTTTCCTTGCACTCTAGGTACTTCGTTGTCAGTTTGAGGACCAAAGGGATGCACAGGAGAGAATCACAGCCCATAGCAGCTCCAAGAAGCTCAGCATGGCCCAGCTCTGCCAGTAGAATCCAGGAGGAAGGAAAATTCCTCTGGGTCCCCAGCCTCACCTCCCAGCTACTTCACAGGCCCAATCCTTTCAGGGAAGGGTGCCAGACCTAACAAAAAATAAGGTTTTTGCACCAAATAGGTGCAGATTGACCCACTTGAAGGAATAAGGGCAGGACTTGCAGATGCTGCTGGAGTAACCAAAGTGGAAAACATTGAAATGCGAATTAAGACTCAAAGGAAGGGGGAGAAAATCATTGCTGTAGTTAAAGACACCACACACCCCTCACTTTGCTCAGTGCCTTATGAGACTTTCACTTGAACTCTATTTTTTAGGATTTTTTATTTTATTTAAATCTTCTGCGTGGGAAAACCTATAAATTTCAATTTCCCTCTCTTCCTCCAGATTTCACATATTTTCACAGCACAAGAGAGCACCAGAAACTGGAGTGTCTCAGACAGTGATCACTGCTTCTGCATGAGCACTGAGGGAACATGTTAATAAAGCAGCATAACTATTGCTGATATTATCTATAGCTCTTAACGAGAAATTTACCAAGAAGAAAAACTACATTTGATGAATAAGGAAGGCACACTGTTTTTGCTGCTGGACCAGACGCAACCTTCTTAGATGCTTCTTAAGCACAGAACAGGAAGAAAAGGCCATATATAACAGATTGTGAATCATATGTGTCAATAGAAGAAGAGTAGGACCATTCCTTTGTACTCATCCTCAGCTGTGCCTTGAGAATCAAGGTGGCTTTGTGAATATCATGGCAGTTAAACAAGCTGCATTAGAAAAATGCTGCTCTGAAAGGCTTATAAGTTGAATCATTCATGGTGAATTTCCCTGAAACATGGTAAACAACCCTACTGATGCCACGCAAGGAGAAAACTGAGCCAAGCTCTCCTGCTCCTAGCAGATCTGTCCCTACAAGTGTTTTACAAGAGCGAAGAACAAGAAACTGGTTTCCATTTTACTGGCACTTTTGCTATGAACCCTTGCCTATCAGAAAGTTTCAATCACAGCCGCTGTTTGAAGAATTTTCTTTGCAACAAAGGTCTTTCTTCTGCTTGCCTGTTTCCCTGAGCTGCTCATCCCCCAGCTATGCTGAAATAGGACGTTGGGTAGGGGAGACGGTTTCTTACCTGTATACATGGCATTGTCAGGGTTTGTAATAAACAAAGAACACTAGTGTGGCAAAAGACGAACGAAATTTGTCTGCTGAAAAGGGTAAGAGAGAAGATCATAGTACTCCTGGTGTCTCTATTTAAAAGTAAGGGCTCAGCAAGCCACTCAGTGTACACAAGGTGCAACAAGAGCAGCAAGCAGGGCACTCAGGAGTGCACACTGAAGATTGCAATATATTGGTGCCTAGGCATCAGACAAGTGCCCAGTAAAACCCATCCCATGCGCTATAAGTGGGCTACCAGTCTTCATTTACATCACAGGACATAGCCTTTCCTGCTTTAGCCACTGCAATTCCAGCCACCCAGCAAAGAATTAACTCCTGGCAACCAGGCATAGTCCAACATATGCTTTAAAGACGCAGGCTGCATGCACAACTCATAGCATGTTGTCAGTAAAGTAAACAGTTCGAAAACAAAACAACCTTTTTTTTAAAATGCAAATAAGGCTTTGGGGAAATAATTTTTCAGAAACAATTTCAAAAAGCAAGAGATCCTTTTCCCTATATAAAATTTTTCTGGATTTTACACGGATGTTTTTGTTTATACAATTTTTTGGTCAATTCAAAGTGTTTTCAAGTATTTTGAGTATAGATTTCCAACTTTATACTTTCAAACACTAGAAATGCCTCACTGCAAACTGCCACCTTGTGGTGTGAAAAGAAAGTCAGTCCAGAGATAAAAATCAAAGGATTCATAGTTGTGTGCTGCTTCACCAAATACGTGTCTGGGAAATGTTGGAGGAAAACACAAAAGAGGGAGAGGTTCATGGTGTCAGCTGCAGCTCCTCCTTACACCAATCATTTTCACTTTGAAGCAATGTGTTTGAAGCATGGACCTCTCTTAAATCTTTCACTTCAATCCACTGAGACCCGCTGTGCCAAATGCCCCGAGACAGCCACAACACCAAAAAGCTTACATCATGAATAGATAAAATCAAACAGCACAAGAAGAAAAAGAGGGAAGGCAGAAAAGGCACATAACAGATGGTATAAGGGTGAAGGTCCCTTATTTGCTGTTGCTATCTCTCCTATCCTCACGTTTCCCTGACAGCAGATGCATTTCTTCTTTTTTACAGGTATTAAGGACAGCTCTGTGTTTGCGGAGTGCTTGGAGCACTGCATTCTGATCCTCCTGCTCTGAGGGAATGTGCACTGCAATGCAGTGCTCTCTCGAAATGACACCACTCTCTGCTGGGTAGCGACAGGTCCAAGCCATGATAAATAACACTGAGGTACTCAGAGCTCCTCCAGACAGTCAGACAAAACAGAATTCCCCTCCATTCACAGGCACTCAGAGAGAACTAATTTTAACCACAGCCAAGAGAGCAGCAGACACACTGCCACCTCGCCATGTTCCAGCTCTGGAAGCATTTGCACAAGAACATGGGAACACATAGGGAGGGTGTGAGAGGAAGAGCTGGGGAGCAGGGGTTGCCCCCGCAGCTCTGCGGGAAGCGCTGGCTCCGGGCACCCCGCAGCACCCTCTTCCCTTGGCTGCGGGGGCCCTCCAGTGGCCGAGCTCCGCCGCTGTCCGCTGCGGGAGCCCCACAGCGGCACAGCTGCAGGGATACGGGGTGGCCACTCCCGGGGACAATGCAGCATATCCCACGTTAAGGCCAGATGGGAAACCTCAAGGTTAAATTTAGCATTACTAAATAGGAGGGGGGCATGGCTGGCACTGCAGAATCTCCAAGTTGTGCAGATTTGCACAGTAAGTTTCCTTCTGGCTTTAGAGAAGAGAGAACATTTGCACAAGAGCCCTGGGCAGAAGCTGGAGCTCAGCTCACTTCCAGTATCCTCCTGACTCATCAGAGTCATGGGAGCAGGGGGTGCCACAGGGACACCACTGGGCAGAGCTCACAGCTGTGTCTCTGTGACTGCTAAGGGGTTTACACTCAGGGATGATGGCAGCCAGCTCGTGCAAGTGGCAAAGCACAACCGGCACGCAGGCTCCACGGCCTCAAGAAAGGAGAATGAGGGTCTCATTTGCTGCCTCCTGGGGCAGAGTGCAAGAACTTCCTCCAGCACAGTGAGCACCTGAAAGCCATTCCCTTTTGTCCCTTCACACAGACAGAGTAGGTGCACGCTGTCCCCTTCCCTCAGCCGGAAAATGGCAACGTGCTGATTCCCAGTTTTGTATTTTTCACATGACTGACCACAGAACTATTAATACAACCAGAGCTGGACAACTCATTCCCTCCATGGAGAGGAAAACCACAGCTTCTTCCATCCCTGGAAAAACCTTTTATGATGGTCAGGCCAGCAGCTCAGACGTAGCAGGGACAGTTCTGCTTTGTTGATACATCCCTGTGGAGAACATCAACCAGCATGAGAGAGTACACTTTGTTTCTTCTCTTCGTCCTTTCCATCTTCAAGAAGGGTGAGTTCTCAGCTTGCTACAGTTCCCTGTCTGGTCAGGGCTTTTTTTTCCCCCTTCTTTTTTTCCTCTGCTTTTATAACTTGTGCAGGAGGTTCATCTTTGTCATCAACCAGAAGCAGTTTCATGTTCCTAGGAGCTGTTATGACATGCACAAGACTTGCTCCAGCTCCACTGAGCACTTAAGCTCATGGTTGACTTCAAGTATATACTTTAAGCTCTGTTAAATTCAATGGGATTTGGTTAAATATACCGTCAGACTGTTTGCTAGAGCAAGTTTAATAGCTGTGGTGGGCTCCCGATCTTGTTATCACGCTCATGACCTCCAACCCTTTCCATTGACAACTAGTAGATATGCTTAGAGCTCTTTGTTTTTACCAATGGGTCATTGTGTGTAGAGCCCATGAGCCTGCTGGAGTTCCCATGGCCGTACAGACTTGTACAGCAGATAACCCAGCCTGCAAAATGTTAATTGTACTATTATAGTGAATAACAAGGCACCATGCCCGCAGATCTCAGTAATTAAAATACTGGCCGAGCACCAACACCAGCTAAACAACTTAATGGAAGAGAACCAGTCCTACACTGGCCCTTGTCCACTGTCCAGCACACAATACCTTGTTACTAGCTGCACAGTCACTGGGGTATTTGTCACATATTGTGGAGAGCAGACATAAGAACAAGTAGCAGCTCTTAACTTAGCCTTAACTTGATGAAGCTGACAGGTGAATGCCCACAGATCACAGCGAAGGCAGCAATTTTTTTACAGAAGGCAAACTATTTACATTTTTCCCCAATTATTCTCAACTACAGAGGTGAAACCTCCTGATTTAATGAAGCCATCAAGTAAGTTTTGTAAGACAGGAATGTAGCCACAGACATTCCTGAAGACACAATCTGGTGCTACAGCTGTTGCAAATAGAAACAGGACTGATAGATACAGGTATCTATATAGCAAGAGCTGCCCACAAGCACCATTTGTTGATGCTATTAGTTACTGGGGAAGGGAAATGGACGAGACACTAAGTTTTCCGTGTACACTTCAAGGCTGGGGGGCATTCATTCAGGTGAAGGCGGTTTTCATCACCAGACAGAATTGATGGGGCTGAGTTTGGTGGCAGTGACTTGAATTTACCATGACCATTCACCGTGACAATGATTTACAGTGGCCAAATTCCAACCATTTGTGACATCCTGGCTGGAAAACTCAGAGCTTCTCCCACCCTGAGGCCAGGACAAGGGCTGTCCAGGAAGATGCTGGCAACTGGAGCACACGTGGGGGCAATCTGCTCTGCTCACAGCAAGCTGCTTCACAGCCAAGAGCCTCCAGTGTGCATGCACTCAAACAGAGCTCCCACATTTACTGGATTTCAGTGCCTAAAGCCACCAGATCTCTAAATATATCTAAAACATATACATATTTTAGGAAGTGTGTGCCTCAGAGCACATAAACATCTTTCAACTGCAAACAACAAGGCCACACAACATCAGGCACTACTGCCAAATTGACAAGGCCTGCCTGGAAATAACATTACTTTCAACATGAGCTAGGCAGTCCCCTTAGCTCTGCTGCACAATGGTACCCAGACACAGTAACTGGGCTGAGTAACCACCTGCAAGGCTCCTGCACTGGAAACCATCCTTGGTGGAACCAAGAGACAACTGGACCCTTTTTTCTGACCAGCAAGAGAGCAGATGCAGGAAGGATTATCAATTTTCCTCTTAAATACCCATAAAAGTCAGTCCTTATCCCATATAAATCAGTCCTGATTGCCTCTTTTTACTTCTAGGTGTGCAGTGCAATGGGTGGTCCATTCATGTCCCATCTGATGTCACTGGTGAGCTCGGGAAGATGGTTATTCTGCCCTGTACTTTCACACACCCTTACAAAACCTTTGATCGGACCCTCACTGCCATTTGGAGGATCAAGGAACCTTATAACGGCACCATAGTGTTCAAGTGCACCAGCCAGAGCACCAGTGAGCTCTGCAAGACCGCTGTCAGCTACAAAAACAAATACAAACTGTTTGGCAACCCCCGGCACAAGGACCTTTCCATCAGAATCGACAACCTGACCTGGAGCGACAGCGAGAGGTATTTCTGCCGCGTGGAGCTCTCCGGGGACATCCATGACAAGTATGAAAGCAGGAATGGGATAAAGCTGCATTTGATTGGTAAGACAGCATCAAGTGCCCAAAGGGACCCCAAAGGGAAAGGCAAAGTCACCCCAAAGGGAAAGCAGAGAGCCACAAGATGTGGAAATTTGTGAGAAGGTAACAGAAGGTGACCTGAGATGTTCTTCCAAAGCACTGGCTTTTCCAGCTCTGAGGAAGATTTGAAACATTTGGCAGGGAGTACCCATTGCAAGCTCCCATCTGAGGTGATGGGCACAGTGCAAGGAAGGGAACAGGAACAAAACAGTGCAGGAACCTCAAGGAAATAGCTGGGTTGTGGCTGCCAGGTGAGAGCCAGGCAAGTCCTGCATGTTGTCCCTGTAGCACGGGATCACTGCAGGCAGCAGAGAGGCAAGCTGAGGTCAGCAGCTCCTGGGGTGAGGCCAGAGATGGCCTCCTCATCAGGATTTAAGCTCAAGAGCTCAGCTGCTGAGCATGCATTAGGAAATGTAAGCGCAAGCAGGACCAGAGTGCACCAAGGGCTTGTACCATAGGGTATTATGAAAAATTTCTTCTGGAGTGGTAATGCATGCGAACAGGCTGCCCAGGGAAGTGGTGGAGTCACCATCCCTGGAGGTGTTCCAGAACCGTGGGGATGTGGCACTTGGAGACATGGCTCAGTAGGCATGGTGGGGGTGGGTTGGGGTTGGACTTGGTGATCTTAGAGGTCCTTTCCAAGCTTAATGATTCTACGATTCTAAAATCCTCTAAAGTAGGATGGGTTAAGTGCAAATAGCCTGAAAACCAGCTCTGATTGAGAAATGTCAGATCTGGGGAGCTGGGCAGTCCCTATGAATCTGCAGGCTCCTTGGGCTCACCAAACTGGAGGACACAATGAGGAACTTCTCCTCTTGGAGGCACTTATTGCAGACAGCTTAGGCTGAAACATTGCTGCAATGCCTGACCTCACACAAAGGCCTCATGCCCACACCTGGCTGAAAGCAGCATCTCAGCCTGGACACACTCAGATAAATGAAACTGATGGAGAGATCTTTGCAGCCTTAGGATGAGAAATTACGGGGAACAGGCACATTGCACAGCATCCTTGAGTCAGCACAAGGTGAGAAGTCCTTCTACAGAGTGGTGTTCATCTGCATGGAAACATTTAAATCCCCAACGTGTTTAGGGCCCACAGTGAGATCTGTTGGATGGACATACACAGGGAAATGCAGAGAGGTGAACCACACAGCAGCCCAAATTTGGGTCTTGAAGTTAGAGGAGCCCATCAGCTCCCACTGAAACCCGCACAGTACTGAAACCTACAATGTAGCAGGACTGAACGCATTTTCAGTTGATAATCTGGTTGGGAAAGAAAAAAAAAAAGTCATCTTTTAAAGCAGCTCAGTATGGCAGAGAGCCAAGAAAATGGGTGTGTTTCCAGCACAGATCACAGCACTGCGCCGTGCTGAACCCCTGCCGGGCTGCAACGTGCTCTGGGTATAGCAAAGGAGAAAGCTCAGCCCCACTCCAAGGGTGTGCTCACTGATCTTGCGAGTGCTGAGAGACACGTGTGGCCTTGGGAGCAGACTCAGACCTTAACCAAGAGCACACAGGCACTGCACTGATTTCGCTTGTGAAGTGAAACTGCCTCACAGCATGCACAGTAGGCAGGTAGGCAAGGCCCAGGGATGAGCCTGGGTACTCCAGGGAAGTGCTGCACAGTCAGGGCTCGGCTTATGTGGAGCAGCTCTGAAATATCGTACACTAAATGTTGCTTTAGAGGTCAATTTATACACCAAAATACAGATAAACACACACAACACATAGTCACAACACATAGGCATCAGAGTCCTCCGGCATTACAATGACCTGTGCTGTCAGGCCCAACAAACGCAAGAAATCAATATTCAGCTCTCGCTTTTCCTCCATGAGGACAATCATTTCAGTTCCCCTCAGTTTTCACAATGCCTTTAAGAACAAAGTGCATGAAATTGGTCAACAGGGCCAGAAGACGACCAATAGGCAAGACAAGCTTGGCCTTGTCAGCCCCACTTCCTTAGAAGACAAGTTCAAAGAGTATAGGTTCAACAGTGCCTCCCAACATTGCACACCCCCGTGGTGGTTTTTACTACCATCCTGTATGCTACAAAAACAGGATACAAAATCAGCAGCCCCGCCTTGGTATCGGCACGTTACACCAAAGCAACCAGGAATCAACTGTTGAGTGGTCATTGGAAGCTGCACCAATTGTTGAGTGGTCATTACAGAGATGGAGGAGAACATCAAAACTGTGTTATAGCAGAGTGGAGGTGGTCCCAGAAAACAGTTTGCCAAATGTGGCAAGTCTCAGGCATGGAGGAAAAGGCTCATGCAGACAGACCCTCCTTGTGCACTCTGGAGGCCGGAGACCAAGAAGAAAAGAGGAAGGGGAGGTTTGATCCAAATGTTACCCTGTTACGCTGGGCATCAAACCTAACACTGAAACCTGATGTGTTTCCCCTCTTTTGCTCTGATTTCCACAGCTGCCCCCAGGATCATTAACATCACTGTCAGCTCCAACGGGGATCACACCTTCAAAGCTCGCTGCACAGCCGAGGGGGAGCCAGCACCTGCCCTGACGTGGACCGGTCCCCACTACAGCAACATCACCTTGGTCACCAATGCGAACCACCGCGTCACCAAGGAGCTCCAGCACCTGACACATGATGGCAAATACACGTGCATGGCTGTCAACAGCCACGGGAGAGCAGAGGGGACAGTCTATTTCTATAAATTCAAAGCGTCCAACAGCTCCTTTTTTCTGATCCTAATTTTTGTACCACTGGGAATTAAAGTCCTTGTTCTGCTGGTGATACTGGGCTTGACTGTGTTCTCCAAAGGTACGTATCACAATTTCCTCCATCCAACCCATGATGTGATTTAGCAGATAAAATCTGACAACGTGGGGGGTGTCTGCTTGTTTTGTTATTACCTTAGCTTCCACCTTAGGCAAATAACATTCATAATGGGAAATTAAGAATAAGTAAGAGGGACCTGTGGCTGGCCAGTCACAGCCTGCAGATGCAAGGTCTCATTCAGGATGGGATCTTTTAACAGACAAAGCAAGTAGGAGTTTCCCTGTCCCCAGAGAAAAAGGTTAATGAACCAACAGGTGTGTATTTAGTGGACAACCTGCTGCCTACACAACCAGATTTCTATTTTTTTATTTTTTTTAAACAGACTAATATCAATATCTCATCCCCAGCCCACAGGCAGGATTTACCTGTGCTGGATCTCACACAACAGTTCAATTTCCTGGAGTCAGCATCCTTCTTACTCCCCAGGGCACCTCTATCTGTGAGCTTCCCAGCCACCAGTGAAATCACATTTCAGATCTGCTCAGCCCAGTATCCATGGGACTCTCTGTCTTAGGTCACAGAGATGTCACATCACCACAACCTGTCCACAGAGACAGGCTGATGTCAACAACTTGCAAAAGCCTCCAACCGCAGTATTTCTAAGACCAGCCAGAAATACTGTGCTCCTTGTATTCTAGTGCCTAACTCCTATCCTGGTGAAAATGAACTGCATGGCCCACAAAAGGTTTTCTACCATTCACTGGAGTATCAGCACAGGTTCCCTACGGCTCTAAATCAGTCCTGGCTTCCCAGCTCACCTTTCTAACTCATGTCTCCCCTCTCATTTAACAGGTCCTTCCTCCACTCCATCCAGCCCAGTCCGGTAAGAGCATCCCACCTTCTACTCATGTTATCCAGCAGGAGATGGCCAAGGAGACAAGTGCAACAAGTCCTCAGTCTTGGCTACAACTTCAGGCCTAAGAGCAGGAACCTGGGATGAGGACAGGGTTGGGGTGATGGCCAAGCAGAATCTTGTAAGGGGCCCAGGCTTGGGGGGCAACTGAGAACAGATGTCAAGGACAAGGAACTTAGAGACCGTGGCATGTGGATGCAGCAAAAGCAGGAGAAGGGCAGTTTAGTTGGTAGGAAGCCACATTAAACTAGCAAAAGATCTCCTGTTTCTGACAGGGCAGGATGGCCTATGCCAGAGCTGATGTGTTCTGCCAAATGTGGAATAAGGTGAGGAGATACCAAATAGCCCACGTCAGAGCCAGCTCAGTTGTGGCAGGGCCAAGTTCTCTGCCTAGCATCCATACTATTCTCCCCCAGTACCACTCGCACCTCCCAATACCCAGCACAGCACTGCTCCTGGAGACTCCTGGTGGCTGTAGTAGCCAAGCTGGGGAGAGAAAGGCAAAGAAATAAAACAACTCTTAGGTTAAACACACATTAACTGTATCTATGGCCAGTATCTGCTTGGGTTTGCTCCCTTCCAGCCTGAGTTATCTGTGATAACTTCACAGATATCTGTGATAACTTCCTCCACTTTACCCAAGAAACGCAGCCACCTGAGCAGGATGTGTGCAGCATCAGGCTACAGCCAAAAGGGCAACAGGGAATGTAATCTAGTGCTAAATTTATAATAATTATTTGCAGAAGTAGGGTTTTGCTGATGTCTAAGTAATAGCATACACTTGCTTGTGCTTGTACTTGTAAATATATAGATGAGAGCTTGAAAATCAGTGCGGGAGAGGTTTGTCACAACATTCTGAGACTCTGAAGGAGGAGAACAGTAATAGCAGCTAATGTAAAGGCTGCAGAGGTTCATTCTGGATGCTGATGTAAAACATTGGCTGCAAACCAGACACCAAAAATTATCTGCTGCAGAAGAGAGGCCCCATATGGCAGAGATACTTAACAGTTAGCTGAAGCCATTCAAAACATCTAGTGCTGCCAGTACCCTCACCTTATTCACTTCTTCCACCAGCAGGCCACAGCCACAAGACTCCACCTACGAGAACTTCGACCGTAGACACAGTGGCAGCCAGAGCCTGCCAAGAGAACCACCTGCAGCAAGATGTAGCTGAGCACCTGGGCTGTCCCACTTGCACCTGCTTGCATGGTCTGAACTCCTGTCTGCTCTGTACAAAGCTGGATCATCTCAAGGTGCCTCCTCCCACTGATTATGAGACTGTTGCTGACTGATGCACAGGTCAAGCAGGCCTTGTAGGTGCATGTTTTTCACCTCTGTAGAGACAAAATAACAGAGGACTTTAAAGGGAAAAGAGATAGAAGAAAGAAAGGAGAAAATGAAGAGTGGTGGGGCTGGAAGAGCAGAAGAGGACTTACAAGAGATGTCAGTTCTAATCAACCTGTATGTTTCTAGCCTGTGTCAGATAGCGTTTAGCAAACAGATAACAGTCTACCATTCTCTTGCATTTTTTTGCTTTGGCATTTTTCAAATGTTACTTCAAAAATTTGTTTTCAACACTCCACTTGTCAAAACATGCAGCTTCCCAGCACCACGAAGTGAACACCTTCAATGTTTCACATATCAGCTGTAAAGGAAAATACTACTGGAATTTCTGCATGTTTTTATTATTATTAAACTCTTCTGGAAGTTAAGGAATAATCTAAAATCTAACTTCCATGAGAAGTCCAAGCAAAAAGGAAAAGAGGTTTTCAGGAAGCTGGTAGAGCTGGAAGTATGAAATTCAAAGGGTGTTTGGTGCTGTTACTCTGCTGCAGCTCCTGCTGGTTCTACCTGGTACACAAGCCCACGTGCAGCTCTGATATTCTGCAATAACCATGCAGTGAAAGTGTTCCAATAAACCAAACTACATCGGCTCTGTTCATGTTTGTACATAAGTGCACGAAGACATAGTTCTGAAATACACACATCTACAGTTTGCAGTTGGTCCATTTGTATCATTTTTCCCAGTGAAAAATGGCTTCTCAACACAGTTTTCCTGGGAGAAATACCACATCGTATCCGTATCACCTCAAAGAGGTCTTGCTAGTAAAACAGCTACATAAAAGAGAATGAGACGTTTTTATGGGAACTGGAAAACAAGGGACCATTAACCTGTCCATCAACCTCTTTCCCCCAGGCAGGGAAAACAAAACAAAACTTTTTCTGCCATTAAAAAAGAAAAAAAAAAAAGTTACTTCTTAACAGTTACCACCTCTGTTTTACATGAAAAAGTTCATTGAAGGCCTCAGCACCTCTCTTTTAGTGACTTCACTTCAGAAGAATTCTAAGAATGAAAAACTACTACGACTCTGAAGTCATTGATCATCCCCAGAAACGTCTCAAGCCCAATGTGAATGTGATCCAAGATGAGAATAGACTCAGCTTAAGGCACAGGATGGCACAGGTCAGCGCGGAGCCTTGGTCAGGTAGACAAAGGTCCAGGAGAGAGCTGCAAAGAGCAGAAGATTGGAATAGAAGAGGAAAATGAACAATAATAGGAGTGACATGAACTTAATCTGTTTTAACCACTGGATTCAATGCTTCATGTGATCATCCCAGTGCAGCAGCTCCAAAGCTCTTCCAACGATCCCACTTGTGGTAAGAAGCATCCCTGGCAAGGAGCCCAAGCTCGCTACTTAACTGCCGTGAAGCCCGTGGTTCTGCTTGCAAACAGAAGCATCAAACTTTGTGCCCCATAACAAGTTGGTATGCAAAACCTGTGCCCTGTTGCATGTAATCTGCATCACACACACTGACCACTGTCAGCAAATGCATGTCACACCAGCTGCAGCCATTTAGATGTGAGGAAACTCATGGATTGGCAGGGAAGGTACAGCTTTTGTCTACTTCCCTCCATAGTACCAGCTTCCTCCTCATTTGGGATAAATGCCAAATCTCATGGTCTGGGTCAGTTGCCAGTGTTAAAAGAACAGAACCAGCGTATGATCCTATAACCATCACAGAAGTCTGTGAAATCTTGCTAAGACAGAGAAGCATTATTTTTGCCATTATACAGATGAACTTTCTCATGGGTCTGGCCACAAAATCAGACTGTTGTGTCACTCTCATGTTAAATCCAGGATGTCAAGACTCTCCAAACCTTCATCAACTGAGCACCTGTGTGGCATCCCCCCCATCATACTTGAACCTCTGAGAACGAGTATGTACTACCAGATACGGTCTCTCCCAGCAAGCTGAAAATACCACAGCATTTGTCACAAATTACTGATTTTTCTTTTTTATTTTGCATGGTCTTTGCAGACATAGAATGTTATAAACACATTTGTAAAAACTCAACAGCTGAAACAGTATCTCCTTTCAAAAGTGCATGTCAAATACATATACCTCTCATTCCTTCACATTTTTATGCAACTGATCAATAGCATTTAATGTAATAAAACCAGTGCTTTTAAGCCTTTGTGGGGGTGGGAAAAGCAGCAGAACATATTCTTCCAGGCATGAATTTTCCAGAAGTGTCTGTTAAAAATCATGCTGCATTATTATCTGCTTAATATACAGAGAGATACACATATACAGGCTCGCAGACAGAGCAAAGAACTAAGAGCACATGAAGATGACTGTGATCTGATGACCCAGCTGGCAGAGTTAGCAGAATTTGTTGAAGAAAAAAGTGGTTTGTTCTCCAGCACCAAAATCACAGTTGAGAGCAAGACTGCAAAGTAATCCATTACTGAACAGAATAGGCAGCACACTTCCTTCCCCTAGCGACCTGAAAAAATGTTTTAACATGGTTACACGTTCCAAACATAAAGGCACAATTAATGCAGGAAGAGAAGCTTTTCTTGTTCCTTTGTAGAGGTGTACAGATTGAGACTGCAGGACCCAGGGCCACCTCAGACAGATCAGCCACAGAATGGCCAACCTTAGAAAAGTAACCAGGGAAATCCACTTTCTGCTTCCACTGAACAAAAGGTGCAACACATGATCAGACAACGCAACAAAATACAGCTGAATGGTCACAGATTTTGTTGTTGTTGTTGTTTTTTTGTTTGTTTTTAAACAGCCTCAGGGCTTGTGATTTCATAATATAATTTTAACCAAATGATCCCCTAATTTAATACAAGCTAAATAGCTTTTCACAGTGTCATCTAAAATCCTGCCATGCCATGCCCAGCTAGGAAGAAAAGAATGAGTTAAGTGACGTCCACTTACTAAACCTCTATTTCCTAAACAACCAGACTTCCAGAATTAAGGATTATTATCCAGCAAGAACACAACTTTCCCTCCCACACACTGAGGATCCAGAAAAATCTGTAGACATCATCAGACTTAAAAACACAGCCAGAAATCACTTGTGTTTAACCAAGCAGAATGGAGGCTGACTCACTAACATTTATAAAGTAGGAAAAAGCAAAGCTCTTCAGTTCAAATTTTAGTTTGTATTTACAGACATGGGAGAAGATTGTAGTCATGCCTTTTAACTACAGAGTTCTGTGTAATATCAAAAGAGTCAAAATTTAAAATACTATCTGTCCGAATGTAGGGACTTCACAAATCTCCCAACACACACACATTCACATAAGATTTAGAGGTATCCTGCTAAGAGAGTCAAAACCTCTTTTATACACAACCCCCATTCACTTTGCACTGGCTTAAGTTATGACACATTGGAAAATGTAAAAGGCACAAAGCAAAAATTTAAGATGCTACAAGAAACAATGATAAGCTTTGCTGTCTAATGATTTGTACATCTATATTCAAATATCCCCTTCTCATATGTGCAACATACACATGAAGATATTCAACTGTTTTCAGTCAACAAAAACAGAAGAACTCCACAGGCCTAAATATCAATAAGAGCTTTAAAGGAAAAACCTCAAAGAGGATAAAACTTGCCAGTGTGTAGTTTCCATTCACACTTCTGACTCATTTAAAGTGGAACTCTGAAGGTAAAAATTACTTGTGCAATAACAATTTTAAATGTAAACCAGTATAACCAACATTGCATGGTGATTTTGCAAGCTCAGTGCTGTTATCGTATACAATCCAAATAATGCACTTCCGGGTACAGAGTGTTTACAAGGAGAGCCAAGAGATTATTGCCATCTTGAAGACAATGTTCTGGATGCTTAATGAACAGAGAAGCCTGGGAGATCTGCTCTTGGTAATCCATATATTGTTTGTTTGATGCCATAGATTCAAGAGCATTCAGTGCCTACAGACATAGGAAAAAATTCAGTTAGCTGTATTTCGGTCCACAACAAACCAACTCATGAGACATTGTAAGAGAGATTCCACTGGAAGATTCTTATCTACTAGTCCTCCTTTCTCTTTGATGCACTTAGTGAAACAGTAACATGGTCAGAGCACAGGCTAGAGGAAGAATGTTTATTTGTGATAGGGCTTTTAAGCCCTGTTTTCACTACCAAATTTTAGTGTGAATATACTGCTTCACCACTGAAATGCACAACAATCCAAGCAGCTTTTCTTTTTTTTATTCTAAATTTTGTTATGTTCCAAAGTTTCTTAACTCAGGGTTTACAGACATAAGTTCATCTGCACCTTTTTCATGTGTAGATTAGAAACTAGTACCTTTGTACTAATATAGAAAGCTATGCAAACAGTTTTAATTGCATTCAATACGTGATCACTCCAGCTCAGGACTCAGTGACTCTTAGAAGCTTCCCCTCACGAGCTGAACTAGCACAGGAAAACGACACTCCAAGAAGCCAACAACTGGCACACACTACCTGCTGAGCCTTCTGTGACAGCTTTGGTTCTGATCCTGCTTTCAGTCGGACTTGGCTCTCTGCAGGAATCTGCACCAGGAGGAAGGCAGACAAACTGCGGGCAACCACCCGAAACCTTGCGGAGGGAAAGAGGACAGAAAGCAACATCAAACTTGCAAAGTCCTCAATAGCAGATAAACTACAAGTTCTATCCCATGAGAGATCTTTTACATGAGGAACATAGCAAAGGCTTTAGAAGATCGTTTTCTGCGCATTAAGAAAAAAGTATTGTACTATATGATGTACAGTAATGTATATATACAAGCAGATAATATGCTACCATACATACGAAACCTTACATCTGTCCCAAGCTTAGCTGCAGCCTTGAGGTCACATTAAAAATATTCCTTCATTTTACAGCCTTTGAAACATCCACATCATCCAAACTAAAAGGTGAGCTGAGCAGTATTAAGATTGCAGAACAATTTCAGCAGGATTGCATCTCAGAAGTTTTTAAACAGCTTTATAAAGTACTATGCTGAATTGTTGACCCACACACATTTATGTATTTTTGACTGGCACTCTTCCCACACTGAATTTCATTTTAGTACAAAACAACTTCATTCGGTGTCTTTTTAGAAAGGAAATCAAATAACAAGAACACATTTCTTTGGATTTCTCTTTTAACTTTTTCCAGCATCTCAAGGTTCAAGGTTCACTACAAACTTTATAGAAGTTCATATGCACTTCTTGCATGAGTCTGAACAATTTCACAGCATGAGGACAGCTGGGATTCAGAACATATTTTGACATTGTCTTGTGCTGTTCGGATCCAGGCTGCAGCTTTTTGTGGTTTTTTCGTTGTTTGTATTTGTTTTTTTTGTTTTTTTTCTTTTTAATATAACAAATCATAATGCATCAGCCAATTCATTGCAGCTTCAGCTCCCACCTGGGTGACAAAGGAGACCTCCTGCCTAAACCAATAGCACCAAGAATTCCAGAAGTGAGTCTCTCCTCCGCCAGCTGACTCTGCCTGCCCTGGATGGACAGCAGTGTCCGAATGACAGATTCCATCAGAATGGCATCATCTTGCTCCATCTGAATTAAAGATAACTGCATGGCTTTATGCCACCAAAGGAACAGCTTTGCTTCTTCCTTTGCAGAGCTGTAGGTAAGATTAAAAAGTAAAACAAAACATAGGTTAAAAAAAGACAAGAACATAGGTTAAGAAGTTTGTCTCTTCCCATTAGGCCTATGAAGAATTCATATGGTAAATTAACGACTACTCATCTTACTACACCAGGCCAGTATAACTACATTATTCCAATTATTAACACCAATGTAACTGTTACAGTTACAAACTTGATGCCAACATCAGCTAGTAGGTTTTCCTTGGCTGCAAGAGAACAACAAACAACGCTTCCTTTAAGGCTTTAAATCTAATAATGATATTGCAGCCAGAAATGGATTTAAATCTATCTAAAATGTGGTAAAAAAGAAATGAAGCTGCACTTCTAGTCTCTCTCCTTCCTTTACTTACCAGCAAATAAACTTTAGGAAGCAGTAGCTGTTGCTTACACAACATGCAGATTCTTTGCAAAAACGAAACACTGAAGACTTTTGTTAAGCAAAGCACAAAGTCAAGTTTCCCCTATGGTATTTTTAATCCTTCTCCAAACAGTCTGCAGTTACCGTTTAAGTTAACAAGCTCAGATTTTCCACATACAGCACCAGCACGAGTTTTCTGCATCAGGCTATCCTCAAACTACTCTGCCCAGTCATTTCCCATCCCAGACACCCTCAGCTTTGAAGTTAAGAACAAGTTTTAATTTGCTGTGTAAAGTGGCTTTGCTGCCTTCTTCTCAATTTGACAATAAAAATAGTATAACTATATGGTACCTACAACAGTAAAGGTATTCAAGAAACTGAGGGAGTGTCAATTTTTCCAATATGTTCTTTCAGAGAAATACATATACTAATAAATATAATGCTAATAAATTATTAAATAAAATATTATTAACATTTCTATAAAAAATATTCGTTATGTTTGCTAAATTCTGGCAATTTCAGCAGCAGCAGTAAATACAGCTATTATATACTTAAAGTACAAAGTATTATTGCTTTAACTCAAAAGCTATTAAGAGTCATCCATCATTCTCACCAGAACTCCAATTATCTACGAAGCTGTGTTACAGTAATACAGGCTAATTTCGAGCACTTCACCAGATACACTGGGTTCAGATTTGCTGACACTTCACACCAAACAGCTTTTGAACATCTAGCTTAGTGTTCAACTGAACATTTGGCACATAACTCATCCCCACCTAGTGGACATCCTGGAAAGTGTAACTCAGGGATTTAGGATTTGCTTGAAATAAATTGAATTGAGCACAAAGTCAGACTGGCACTGACATCAAGCTTCTCCAACTGGAAACCAAGCAAAACTGAAAAAGAAGTGTAGAATTCTCTCTTTTGTTTCACCACAAAGAGAACTAGTCTTGCCACCAGGGGGTAGGCAGACTAACAGTGGATATGGAAGCACTGGCCATTTCAGTCAGCAGCCTGATTGTCCTGGCTATACAACCACAGCCTTATTTAAAAGTCAGAGCACTCACAAAAGCCCTGAGGTCCGTACCTTGGATACACTTGCTCCAGCCACTTGCTGATGGTTATCAGGATTCTCATTTCATTGGGAAGAGTCTGGTCAGTATTTAGGCACTGCAGCAGGTAGACATACAGGGTCAAGTAGCTTCCTAAAGACAAACACTCCTGCAGGAATTCCTCCATGGTTAGTTCAGGAACTTGGAGGGAAGCAAGTATAGGGCCCCAGCCTAAATCTTGATGGTAAGGAAGATCTACGAAGAAAATAGAAGTATATGAGTGAGCAGGAGTTGGTAAACCTAAGAACTGAAACCACCTCACTGTGCTCAGGCTGTTTCAGCTGTTTTCCAAGCTATCTGTCATACAACTCTAATGACAAGAAAAATTCTGCTTCCACAGGGAATCTCCTTGAGGTCAAGCCAAAAATATTTTCCCATTATTAAGTCAGGATTCAATTCTATAATTTTAGCCATGTAATTTTAAACATTTGTTAGGTATACTGAAATCTGATGACAGAATGTGAAAAATGTCAAACAGAACAGAGCCCTGACTATGAAAACCAGACTAAAACCCCCTTCCAGAATCTGACAGCATGAAGCTATTAGGATTCTAGGTGATTCATGTTTAACGGCGCCTAAAGACTGATCAATGCTCTCAACATAAGCAGCAGAACACGACATGCTCTTGCCTCCACTGAAGTAAGAGGTGATACAGGCTTCTGTCGTCTCTGCCATGTGTCGCACAGAGGCCAGGCTCTGACATGCTGCTGTGAGAAGGGGCATTGCTAGCATTCCGTGCACTTTACTGTCAACCCATTTTCGTAAGCTCCCTCGCAGTGACTCAGCTGTTGCAACACTGGAATTGTTCATCATCATCAGCGTTTCTGTAAAGAGACTGCTGAGGGCCATATGACGTGTTTGCAAATCCATATCTGGAAGACAGAAATTTGAGAATTATTGCAGTAAACAGATACTAGAAACTAAATGAACTGAATTCAGCTGCACCACTGAACGCTTTCTGTAGATACTGGGAAAAGTCTCTTGATCATTGGACACCTCATTTCCTCATTTCCTTGTTTGTACCTATGAAGCTTCAAAAAGACTCATTTCTTGCAGTCTCTTCCATTGATAAGTCCATTCCTAATTTATTAAACAGAGAGACAAGTGATAAGTCTGTATAGCAGAGCACATCAGAGCCCATCATTCATTTAGTCTTTCACCAAGTCTACAGTGCAGATAAATTGTAAAGCACATTTATCGTTTCCACGAAAACTTGAGTATTAAAACACACTTTAAAGCATAAATTAGAATGAAGCAACCAGGAATTCAGATGATTCAAAATATGATCAAGATGAGTCCCGAAACATTGCAAGCCTCTTATCCATTTTCCGGGGCTCTAGATTTCCTGTTAATCACCACTTTCAACCCTAGAAAATTTTTTCCAAAACCATCTCTTGCCATTGCCTGTACATGTTATCACAGGCCACTTGTAACACTATCCTCAAGCCATGAATTTTTCCTGCTCTTAGCTCTTAAAAATCCAACTGCAGAATTTATTTCTGTATTCTATTTCTATATTCTAACAATATTTAGTGAAACAAGCCACTGTTGTTATAAAAGGCAATTTTCAATCAACATCAGGAATTTTAGTAAGGAAAAATTTCAGCTGGGTATGGAGACGAGTTATGCACAAAGAGGAACTGATCATTGGAAAAACACTGCCTTGAAAGACTGAGACCTCCAGACTTGCAGATAGAAGTTGACTGGACAAGGCTCTGAACAACCTTATCCTACTGTAACCCTCAGCCTGGTTGAGCTTGGTGAGTAACAGGCAGCATTCTCTCTCTTAGCCCCATAACACATACAAACTTGCACAGTAGCTCATGAAACAGAGCTGCTCCTCTTGTGCCAGGGCTCCTGCCTCCAAAATTTCTCAGCTATGAAGAACATCAACAATAACAGGCAAGCCTTCGTTTTATGCAAGTCACAGAACTTCTCTGACCGTGGGTCTCTCTCAGAGAATTTCCCCATGGAGCAATACAAATACTGGGAAATGGCTATGAGCGTCACAAAATTTTGGATAGTTTCTGTTCACTTTTCCTAGCACCACTGTCCGTGAACTGTAGATAGGAAGAGACATGAGTCCTGACAAGTATTTCGGTGCAATACAGTGAGACAGCTGATGTGATGTGAAGTTTTATTTTGACAAAGAAAGGTCAGAGCGTTACTAGTACTAAAATCTGAGATCAATATAAATGCTGTGGCTACAGACATACTGTACTATCAGCATACACCAATGTAATTTCCCAACTCCATACTGTGAATTATCCTGATCATGTTATGTTTTAGACTCTTTTCTTAAAACCTCATCCCGCAGGACTCAGGATGTGTATATTTAAGTGTCATCTTTTAAAAAAAAGATGGCAGTGTCAAATTAAGTGATTCAGAAAATGGACAGCAAAGAAAACACACCCCCAAGCTCCTGTATATAAATCAGTTTTACTTACAACATAACTCCTGTTTCTTCTGTTGGTACTGTCACTCTTGACAGTTCGTTGGGGGTAACGATCCTATTTTTTTTGTGCAAATTTATCTCATACACATCAGAGCAATATGCCCTGCCCATAGGGAGACATTATGGAAATTGAAGTAACTACGCAGTCACAGAAGTTTAAAAAACAATGCACTAGAATAAAGGATCTTGACAGCTTTGAAGTAATTTGTACTTCTTTAATACAAACCTGGAGGATTAAAGATGACTATATCATCCAGCAGCTTGGACATTTCTTGTTCTAAAACTACAAGAGTAATCTTTCCACTTTGTTCTAAGGTGCTGAGAAACTGAACCACCTGGCGAATGTACGCACGGCACTTCAGAGTTGCATCCTGTTAATCAGCATTAAAATGAATTAGAAAAAAAACATTCACACCTATAATTCTTTCCACACTCTAGTATAATATACAAAAGGAGAACACTGCAAATGACAAGAACAGCTTACTCAGAACACAAAACCAATTCAACTTACAAGGTGGACATGACCATCTGAAGACGTGCCAAAGCCTGCTGAGATTTTCAGGAGCTTCACTATCAGTTCAGATGCAGCATCTTTAGCAAGGATGACAGAGGGAGGGTAGTGACTGTTACAATAGCTGATGATGCTTTGATAAGATGAAATGCCCACAAGTTGCCAAGGAAGGGAGCTGGTCTGCCCAAGAAGATTTATGAGTGGTGATTCCTGCAGATTTAAATACATAAACTTAAGTTCCACCTTCTTTTCCGTTTTCAAATAAATATTCCGAATACTTAATAATGGAAGCAAGCTCATACTCCAAGATTTAAGTAGCAACAGCAAAAATCTCACAGAAATAGATGACTAATGGGAGCTAGCAGAAAAGCAACTCCTCATTCAAGCAGTAAGCCAATAAATATATCCTACCTCCAGCATTCAGACTGCTGCAAGCACTGCAGCCAGACAGCCCTTAATATCTGTATATAAACACATAAATACAATTAGAAAGAATTTGAGACCCTACAAGGTAAAGCCACTTCAGAGGTTTAGGGGGAAATAAATTAAAAAAGGGTTAAAAAAAAGTTCAAAGTAGGCAAAGGAACAGAAGCCAGGTTCCTCAATTTTCCATTCAGTGAGTTATGTGCTAACCTGGGGGACTCCTCAATTATTATTCCTATAAATAAATAACATCCTGAACAGTATTGCAGCCCGAGGTATCCGCAACCAACACCAGCAGCACAAGTATGCAGACAGAGAAGTCTCTTTTCAAAAAGCAGCTGAGAGACAAGCCTCAGCTACTGGCATCCTCCTCTCAAGAGTTATTCTAAATCTGCAATTTAGAATTGAAGAATTCAATGCAAAGAAGAGCACCACCTGGACACTAAAAAAGCATCAAATTTCTACAAAGTTACAGATTGAATAAATACTGGAATTGTGCTGAGAGCCAACATGATCCAAGTATTTCAATGATCCAGAACTAACTCAAATTAAGCCACATCAAGAAGGGTGTCATGCTGGTTACACAGCGTGTATATCCTCAACACGGTGCTCAGAAATAAGAATTTCAGATTTAGGTTACGGTGTCACAAGAGCATTCTGGGAGGTAAAAAGAGAACAACAGAGTTAAACACACTACTGGAGGCTAGGAGGGAATTCCTGAGGTTGACTCACACAATGTACAAATCTTTTGAAGCCCGAGAAGATTCTGATAAGCAAATACATTCAGGTCAAAGTGTGTGAACTCTGTTAATTTTCCTGTGCTGGAACACAATGTTGATCAAATCCTGCTGGTGACATCTTGAAATAACACCATGCAATGCCTCAGAAGTGGTAACTGGAAGATGCTACAACTGGGAGAATGCAAGCAGATATGAAATGGGACTGCTTGAGGATTTCCCAGCCCCTCTAGAAGAATCTCCCAGAAGCAATACACTGAACCAAACAGTATCATGCAAGATTTGCTTACACAAAGATCTTAGCAAAAGCAGGGTTTCGAAAGCTCACCCTAATGCCAGTTGTTTTTCTTGGATTGTTGCAATGTCACATCACATCACGTTCCTTGGTTTATAGTCCTAACTGACTAGAGTTGAAAGTCTGCACCAGTGAAACCTAGCTCAGCTTTAGGTAAAAAAAAAAAAACAGCTATCCCGACCCTGCCACAGAAACTTACAAGGGCAGCACACGATGCCCTTAAAAATTCTCACAGCACTGAAGCTGTTATAGTATGAACGTCACATAGCCAAAGCTGCTCCTGCACTTGCTTCTGCAGGCTGCCTACCATCAGTCTGGTTTGATCCAGAAACTCATTTTCACTCAGCCTTTAAAAAGAAGCTTCACTTTGAAGCATATACGATATTGCATACATGCAATGTATTATACGCATGCATAGGTAAGTTCTTGCTAGTGCTACCTTTATTTCCCATGTGCATATACCTACAGCTCTCCAAAACCACGAAAAAGAGAAGGCAAATAGATATTTGAATAAAGGGTTAACTTAAGACACATGAAGTACGTACTATGCAGCATCCCATACTTATCTGTGGAAAGACACAATTGCACAGCAGTTTTACTTAACAACAGGGGTTTTGTTTTGATTTGATTTAGCTTGGTGGGATTTTTCACTGTTGTTTTTTTAAAAGACATCAACATATGTATTTGTTCTTTCCAAAACCCAGAGAGTCGCTTTGTAACTCCAGGAAACAGTCTGTGTTTGTTTACAGAAGCTTCTCAAAACAAACAGCAGTACTTCCTTTTTCATACAGCTTATACAGAATGCCTCACAGAAGGATTTCATTTGTGGTACCTCAGGGGCACACTGCTTGGGGCATTTTATGAAACACTTCAGAGTTAATAATTTTGCAAGTGAGGAAGAAGTCATAGCCCGTCTCCTCATCACCAAAGGACTATCCTTCTTCAAAGACAGACACGTACAAACCTTTTCAAAAATTACCTCTTTGCCTAAAAGTTGTTCCTCCTTTGCCAACAGGACCATCATATACAGCAAGCAGACAATCATGTTGTGAGTCTGAGGATGGGGGCTGGGATTCCAGGCATCAGAAAGGACACTGACCCAGTTTATTTCACATAAAACATAACCTAAGAATAAGAAACAACTCTTGGGGCTGCCTCTTTCAACCTGGGAAGGAGAAAGGAAAAGTAAAAAAGTGACAGGCACATAAAACAATGGAAGATAAAACTATATTTTCATACTTCTCAGCTCCTTATCCAAACAAAAGCCCACAGCAGCACTTTAGGTCATCAGTGGAGTACACAGACACCACTTCTGCATCATTTTGCTGCCCACCAACAGAGAGGCACATACAGCTTTCCGGGCCTCTCAAACAACTGGTACAGTACATCAAACTACTGCAAAATAAGGAATCATTATGAACTCTGAGTTGCACGACTGCAACCATTTCTCTTCACTTCAAGGAAAGTTGACAAACTGAGCCCGTTTAGCGCTGCACGAAGAACTCATCCTGAACACATAAGCAGTGAATCGTGCAGCATTTCCACACCTAACCACAACTGTACATCATCTCAGACAATTTGGAAATAAGAACAGAGCAATAGTACAATATACAAACTAACCAAATATATATTAAATATATCAATCAGAGCAGTGCTAGATTACAAAGACTGACAGCTTTACAGCTCCTCTCAACTTTGTATAAGACTCAATACCACTCCTTCATAAATATCATGTAACACAGAGTAAGTAGCTGTGAATTCCTTTCGAAGTAACTCACAAATAAAGTTCAAAAGCTTCCTTCTTAGTGAACGGTCTCCATCTCTCCAGTTAGTTCCAAGGGCAACACTGACTATGGCCTTATTTCAGTTGATGCTATGTACTCACTTTAAAGAACTCTTCCATAAGCAGTTGGTCTGGATGCATTTCCTTCCATGGAAGCCACCTGAACTCAGCATGGAAAGTATAGAGAATAAACTCCGGCATTTTGGGGGCTGTGCAACATCCACAATAATACATTAGATGTAACCAGAGAGCCCCATGGTGGCTTGGCAGCAGCTTATCTAGATCCAAAGGAAACAGTTGAATTAGCAACAGGAAGAAAATTGAGGGAAGCACGATTACAGAAGAAAATCCGATTTTGAAGATGAAAAACTACAAAGGCAAGATATTACAAGGCACATGCATCAAAAAAGGAAAACCAACCTCATATTTTTAAACTTTCAGCAACAGGGATTTGTTTCTTTTTTTGTTGTTTTTTTCTTTAAATTAAAAATTTAGGCAACTTACAACTTCATGCCCTTTCTTGCTCTTTTGAGCAATTGCTGGACAATAATTTGAAGTTACGAAATTCACTGTTCACTATCAAGCAAAAAAAAGTTCACTGTTCTTATGTTGCTGGTATTTGTTGCATTTTTTTTTTTTTAATTTTATGAATCTGGAGTCTTAAAAACTGTGTGATTTATTCTTATGTATTTATTTCTACAAGCTAAGTTTGAACCCAATTCATCACTAAAAGTTGTTAAGAGGTATTTGTGAAATTATTTTTTTCATTCCTGTACCTTATTTACAATAAGCAACGCTAAATATCAGCTCAAAATGATCGGACCTGGAGATTAAATTATCCCCATGGCCAGCAGCTGAGACACACACACTTATCATCATGACATACTACTGTATATGTTCTGTGGGAACTAAGACTTGGAATGGAGCCATGCACTTTTCATGACAACTCATTTTATTTCACTTTCCTTCAGATAAATGCATGCCTATCACATGACAAAGTTAATCAATCATATTCTCTGCCCTTGCCAAGAAAAAAAGCTGTCTTCTAAGAATAAAGAAACATGCTACCGGTACCACTGTAGCAATTATCTTGGCCAGAAGTTCCTAACAAAATCACCTCCTATCTCACATCTTAATAGTTGAGAAATTGCCCCTACCTTAAAACAACATGGATTTCACCTACCTTTAAAGCTCTCATGCAAAAACTTGATGCAATCCGTAAACAAACGGACCATGCCAGATGCTACAGGAGTGTCACTCTCTAACCAAGGGTAGCACGACTGGTTACTTAAAAGCAGAAGTGAAGCAAAAAAAATTTCAGTGTTATTAGAAATCATACACATGTAGACAATTTAAATACTGCAAAGAATAGAAATTTAAAATAGTACAGGTATCAGCAGTTCTTTCATTCAAAACTCAACTTTTTAGGACTGTTCTTTTCTTCCTTAAAATAGATGCATGTATTAATATCACACTGAAGATCCATTATACTATCAAATAAGTGGAAATTACTTGTCTGGTATTTCCTAACTGAATTAAAGGGTAAAATGCAGGAATTTCCAGATGACAGCACATAACACCAGCAGTCAAAGGAAATACTGGAGATGTGCTCAGAGCTCAAAAAGCTTTTGGCTTTGGAAGAAAGTCAAATTCAGGTGCATACCACTAAGAAATAACCCTGTGTTGAAAATAAAGGTATACATGAAGCAGATCACCATAGGACTGATTTGGCCTGAGGATTCTTTACACAGCAGTAGCATTTGAGGTTATATTTTGTACATTTTTTTTCTTTTATTGTTAAACAAATGAATTCAAAAATCGAATCTGAGTATGTTTTCAGAACTAATTGCCTTCCTGTTTTTCTCATCTCTGTTTCCTGACCAGTGCTTGGTTATATTTGTTGTACCTAACACAATTACTCAGTGTAAGCGTTGTAAGATTTCCTTAGGGAACTCATAAATTATTTGCATAACTGTTAACAGTATGATATGAATAACAGCTATTTAAATGGAAGGCCACAATACAATCATGAGTTAGGAAAAAAAAATCACATAACAATAAAAGCCATTCTCACAGGGCTAATGTTCTTTCTTTAGCAAAAATTCATTTGATTTTGAAATGCAATATATACCTTGCATCTTCCTTATCTAAGACCAGTATCCAGGGTTTAAAGAGTCCAGCAATGACTGAATACAAGGACTGCAATGCTAGAAGAAAACAAAGCAAAGAAGTTTGAGTCTCAAATCAGCAACCAAGAACAAATTACTTTTCCTAATTTGGATTAAATGTCCTCTGTTTATTACAGCATTAAATCAGTTTTCCATAGTCAAATAAAAATTGGACATATAGTACGCTTGTTAGTAACTGTAATCAATCATATGATTGTTTTAACAACTATAAGCATTTTGTGTTGTTCAGATGTTTTATTATTATTACTTTAACATATCTTTCAGATTGCAGGCATAATAATTACTCATACAATTATTATCCATATACTGAAATAAAAGATGCTTAGGCAATTTTCTACAAATTAAAATCATACTGTGGTGACATAGAGTAGTCCCTTGTTTCTACACCTGCACTCAATGCAAAAGATCGTATTTTTAATTAAAGAAAGTAGGATCTGTCCATAAAATAATCTGAAACCAAAGTCTGAATCAGGAAATGTAAACAAGTTTCCTCCAGCAAATATGAATATAAGAACAGAGGAAGTTCCATGTGGTTACTTGCATAGTTTGTCTGTATTTCAGCACTGTCATTATTGTACAAATACAGAGCAAATGAAATAGTCTTTAACAGAAGAAATTAAGAACGGGCGCTCAGCGTCTTTAAGGTATTTTCTTTTAAGACAGATTACCTGTTAAAATTCTGTTACTGCCAACAGGCTCTTGGGCTAAACTGACAACTTCAGTTTCAATAAGCCTTTTAGTAAGATACTCCAAAAATGTATTCACTTCAGCCACATAAGGACTCCATTTTGAAAAGAGACCAAAGGTCCTGAAGTCCACTGAAGCCAGCCGAAGCTTGCAGAAAGAGGTGGAAAGCCATTCTATTGTCTCTCTGACCTGTAAAAAGAAGAACGATTAATTAGCTACAGAAAGACTGTACAGTAGTGCTATTTGTCTCTGCTGAACACCTGTTCAGCTACAGAACACAGTAAACCAACCAGAGAGGCACTCACCTGTTCTGCAGAAAGGAGAATTTCTCCAGCATCTCGCAATACAGGACTTTCCATACAATCAGTTTTCTTGAAGCTCCTCTGTTCGGTCACTGGTGAACCACATCCCAAAGCTTTAAGTGATGCCTTCCAACAGTCAGGGCTTAGAAGCTGCTCTGAAGAGCCTAGGAGAAATATAAGGTGTCATGGTTTCAGCTGGGACAGAGGTTTTTCTTCCCTTCATAGTGCCTGGTATGATGCTATGTTTTGGCTTTAGGAGAACAACAATGTTGATAACACACCGATGGTTCAGTTGTCGCTGAGCAGGGCTGTACAAAGCCAAAGACATTTCAGTTTCTCAGCTTCTCACACTGTCCTGCCAGCAAGAGGGCTGGAGGGCACAAGGAGCAGGGAGCAGACAGAACCAGAATGTAAACTGGCCAAAAGGGATATTCCACACCACATGAGATCATGTGGAAAAACTTCAAAAACAGTGGGAAGCAGGCCAGGCGAGCAGCTGCTGCTCAGGGACTGGCTGGGCATCAGTTGGTGGGTGGTAAGCAATTGTTTTGTGCATAACTTGTTTTGCAAATACATATTATACTGTTATCATTACTTTTATTATTCTCCTTTTCTCTTCCTTTTCTGTCTTAGTAAATAGTTTATAACTCAACCCACAAGTTCTATTTAGGGGTTGGTTTTTAACCACAACAGAAAGGAATGCATTTGTGAAAAATCAGAAGGATATTAACCCCCTTCTCATTACAAGTCAGAAAAGGTTTAATTTAAAGTTCTCTACTACATAAAAAACAAATGGGTAAGCTCAAAGTTTAAGGGTGAGAAATCTCTCAAATTTCCTAGCAAAGTAATTTAACATTACATTCTACATTCTACATGCTCTCTCTCTTAAAGAGTCCTAATTATTTGTTACTATCTAACTCTACTGCGTGCAGTTCATGTTTTTAAGCCAGAACAGTTCTGTACAAAGGGCTCAGTACGGATGAATTCAGATACTCACTTTGTACGAACAGCCTTAGAAAATCACTATAGTGATCAGGGAACTGATACTGGAGGAGGTTAGTCCAGTGCTTGCAGAAGATATTAAAAGGCATCAAAATATCTTCTTCAGGTTCAAGGCCACATGCATTGAGAGCCAAGTGAATAGATTCCAGAAGCCTGGTACGTTCAGACAGAGGTGGCTTAGTAACGCTCAACCACTGCATAAGGTCAAACTAGAACAGAGCACAGGAAGCATTTGTAAGTAGAAGCTTTCACTGCCATAACACCTTCAGGAAAAGGAAGAAACTGTCAGGGTGAAAAGTCTCCCTGATTTTTGTATACTTAAGGGACACCTAAGAAATGTTCATCTTACTAACCCTAGTCTAAAACCAAGGTAACTCTCTAAAGGTTATGATTCAGCATTTCACACAAGTGTCCGAATTCATGCAGTAACTCTTAGCGGGGATTCTCCAGTTTATGGAACTGCATGTGAGCTTCCATGCTTTAGCACACTGTCAAACAAACACTTAAATACATTAGGATGGGCTAGTCTCTGTGGTCCCTAAGTTTTCATATGGAGATTCAAATCTTTTATAGCCTCCAGGCCATCTGGTCAGAACTGGATCAGCAGGGACAACACTGATTTTTGCCACTAAGGAAAGCTCAGAGTCATGCCCAAACCAGATCACCCAATATTCACAGCTGTAGAGCCCCTTCTCTGTGTAATGAATGACAAGAAAGCACAATATTGATGTCTAAGTACAACATCCACTGGCTATCTTGATGAACATCTCCACAGAGATATCAGGCAGAAGAAGCCATTAAGAGCCTGCTTTGATTTCATCTCAAGAGTAAGAATGTACCGAAGAGGAGGCCCTAGAAAGCACCCACTGATACTATCTGGGCTAGGAAAGGGTAGTTCAAGATTCCCATTTGGTTTTGCCTCCAGCCCCTCTTTAACTTAAATACAAACAGCATTTAGTACAAGCAACATAGATTAATAAAGCCTGTCAATGTTATTTTGAAGTTCCAGGTTTGTATCTCTCTTCCAAAGCCAGTGGTAGTTTAAGAACATCCACATAAGCAACCCACAAAACAGACAGAGTATTCGTAAGTATTTTACCTTCGTCAACAGCATAAAGACAACATCACTGTTGTCCTCACTCAGAAAGGTTACAACTTTCTCATACAAAGACACAAACTCATCAGGAGAAGCAACAGGAGTGAAGTATGGAGAAAGGAGCGTACAGAGCCTTCGATTGTGCAGGATTGTCTGGAGGAGACGTTTGCACTCTGACTTGGTCCCACTGATGAACACCTGAGGAAATCAGGAATAGTGAGAAAAACAGACGAGTATCAATCTACTGGAAAAAAAACACCTCTTATACCTTTTTGTTAACACAAGCACAATTGCACTACTTAAAAACATATATTCTAAAGAGTAATGGCTGACTGTATGAGATCCACTTCAACTAGCTGTTCCACAAAAGGTAGTTGTAAAATAAACATTGTTTCCCTAGTAGACTGAAGATAGCACTTGTGGCCACATACACTGCATAAAAATACTCAGAAATGCAATTTTTCTGACAAGCTAATTAAAGAAAGTGAATCCAGATTTCAGCAGCCCTGCCTGACATCAGTAAAAAATTAAATAGAACTATGGTTATAGAAAGCTGTTCTGTACCCCGTCTGTTAGAAGGGCTTAAGGACAGCCCTTAAGCTGGTCATGCAAAAACCACTGTATCTAAGAGATCACAACAAACACCTAGACACAAAGCAGAAACTAATGCTTTTTCTCAGATCACCGATGTAATGCAATCCCCACTGCAAACATCACCACAAACAAGCAGCACATATATTCTCTACCAGCAAACATCACCACAAACAAGCAGCACATATATTCTCTACCAGCAAACTTCTGGCCAACTCACTGCACAAAGGATATTGCAAGGCTTTAGAAGAGAGGTGACTAAACACAGAGGTTGACAAGATGGTGTCAGCTAGAAAATGATCAATAACAGTATGCTAAAAAACTCTTATGCATTGCACCAAACATCAAGCATCTCCATGAAAAATGCAGCCTACTTCAGCATTTCATTAATAAGGAGCATTTATTAGCGTTAAGTGAGCATCTCAGTGCAACACTTCTTATTCTGCTTGCATGCAAACTTAAACTCGCCTATATACTACTTATATTAGACAATTAGCTGAAAGAAGAATGGGATCGAAACTTAGAAGTTAATTTTCAGGCTTCTGAAGGCTTTAGATCCTCAATAGCAGCAGGAAATTGGGAAAAGTGTTACGCATGCAATACTAGAGAATGAACTCACTTGGCCTAGAATCTCAATGCAGGAAGTGAAGAACTGCCTTGTGGGAGGATTGCGTTGAGTTTCATCACACACATATTCCACTACTATAAAAAACAAACTAATTCCAACTTTTTTAATCGCAGGCATAGGCTGCACCTTGTAGATATTTATCAAGGCCCTGGAGAAAAAAAGAAAAAAAAAAAGCAGATTCAATTTACATACGGAAAACAATCTATGACACTAAAGAAAAGTTTTGTGTCAATGTATAGTATTAAGGTTAAATGTTTTTGGTTTATACGATAATCAAGTGCAGTTTCACAGGATCACAGACTGCTTGGGGTGCACAGGGACCTCCAGATCCATCTGGTCCCACCTTGTCCCAGCAGGACCACCCAGAGCAGGCTGCCCAGGCTCAAGACCAGATGGCTTTTGAAGATCTTCACTGAAGAGACTCCATGTCTCTGGGCAACCTGAGCTAGTGCCTTCCACCCTTGCAGTTAACAAATTTTGCCATTTTTTGAAGCTTAACATACCATCCCTGTCTTAACTCAACTTGTTCTTGCACGGTTAAAATGGATATTATAATGAACAGTACAAGAAATTGAAGCAGAAACCATTGTGTGCCATTTTAAGGTAGAATGATCAACAGTTAGCTCTCCTGGTAACATACAGACTTATTCTTTTAGAGGTCTGTCATAAGCATGTAGGTCTCAGGGTTCAAGTTGTCATCACACATTGATAAACACTATAAAAAGCACACAAGTAGGTTCCATACTTTAATTCTAACATACAAAAAAAAAAGAAACATAAAACATTGCTACCTAAACAGTGTCTGAACAACTTACGTTATAAAATTTTCCACATGTACTGCTGCTTCCACAACACCCAGAGAAGGTGGCTTTGTAGCTTCTGCTTGCAGTTGTCTCACTTCTTTACGCAAAGCATGAAGCTGCTGGCTCACTGCTTCATTTTTGTGTTTCCCTTCAAACTAAATGACGAAGAGACATATTCACTTCAGAATAACATCATTTGCTAAAATTCCTCAGTGCTGCAACTAATTATAAAAACAACAGAGCCCAGCAAGAGAACTCTGACTACAGAAGGTTTTCCTCTGAGAGTTTTGATCAGATTTAGCACATGCTGCCCAAGCACACATCCTTGGTCACATACTTATTTAATTATGACACACTAATACAACCCATGTCTTTGACATAAGATTGAATCCGCAGGAAAGGAAACTTGGATGAGATCAAGAAATCCACTTACCAAGTAACACAGGACTTATTTTACAAATAATCTCATATTTTTATCCCTGTCAGTGAGTATATTCCTACATTCACATACTGGTAAGCAGTTTAGCACAGACACTGTGTAATCCAAAACTTTATGCAATAGCTTATTTTTCAGCTGTTGATCTGCACCTCCTTTAGAGAATTACATTTTAGGTATTTCAGGTTTCAACTGGTTTTGTTTGTTATTTAGTTATTTTTATAGGCATAGGGCAGCACCTCAAAGAAATTTACTCTTGTAATCATTCAAATATTTCACTTCCATTATCCATGTCCAACAGCCCCAAAACAGAAATGATGCTATCTCTCTAACCTGGATTGTTACAAGAGCTGCTCCCTGGCAGCCTTTATTTGAAGCTCCCCGGCACTCCAAATGGAGGGTGATCTGCTCTTCCCGATTGACATACAGCTTAGGTATGGTGTCCAGTATGTCATTGTTGAGAGCAACATGCTGGGATTCCCAAAGAGCTGCAGTTCTGAAATGCATTTATTAATGAAGTTACCAAAATCTTCACTGAGAACAGAAATGCTAAGAATTTAAAAGCAACAGCCGACTTCAATTTAATGTGCTTATAACACTTCTCTAAAAAATATAAACTAAATTCTATAAATTTTTAATCCTAAAATGATAGCACTTCAAAGCTGTAACAGAAATAGCTTCATAAGAACAAAACTACTCATTTCTGCTTAAGATTTATTTAATTAAATAATTCTGTATGACAACCTGATGAGAAATTAAATGGGTCACCCTCTGCAGAAGATGCAATTTTCCACCAGTCAAAAAGAAAAGCTGGACCACAGGATGATTCAGTCAACTGAGAAGAACCCACCTGAAATTGCCACTGGAATCATTTAGGCACATCCTCTCTTAGGCTTAATGAGGATTTTTTAAATTTTAAATAATGATCACTAAATGATTACATTCGGTGTGAATAACTATACTTCCATCAGCTGTGTTTGAAACTTCAAAAACAGTTCACCTGAATGTTTATTAGTGTTCCTACTAAGAGAAAAGATTCCTCTCTTTCACACACAGACCTAACAGTTTCAGAAATCAGGTGTCTCCCTCTTGTGTTGAAGTGCTTCAGATCATCACCACTAAATACCATCAGCCTTGTGCTAATACCACCAATGAGGCTGCTGTAAAAAGAGGACCTGAAGATACTGTCAGACACTAGGGAAGCAGAAGGAAAACAGCTAAGTCTCACTTGGCATGACACTGCAAGACTTTAAGGTCCGTGTGTGTGAGCTGAACTGCTTCTTTCTGACTTATCAGACTCGCAGAGGAAATAACTGGCACAGGAGCTTTCATGGGCTGGAGAGGAAGAGGAGGCTTGGGCATATCAAACTTTTTCAAATTATTCATTATCCTTTCTTTGGCTAGAAAAGAAAGCAGAAATAATTGTAAGAAAACTTAAGAATAAATTGAATAAAAATATTACTTCGTTCTGGTATTTATTATTTTCTTAATGAAACACTTTCAGCAGCATTCTCACTATTCCTCCCCTTTTATAATCATTTAACTAATCTTCCTGTTCTTTTTGACAATGTTTATTTCACAAAGCTAATCTTCATGGCCAGCTCCATCAAACACCATGAAGATTCAAGGAGCCAAAGCCTTTCTTGTTTCCCCTAGCCACTCCTACCTTCTCATCTTTCAGTTTTCATCTTATCATCCCATTTATTCTCCTCCTCTGACAGAGGCTCCAAGCTCCTTCTAAGCCAAATTCACCCTTCCTTCCCTACAGTTCACCCCCATCTCTAGTCCTGTCAGCTCCAATTTCTTCCCAAAGCACAGCCTCTTTCCAGGTCAGTTCTCTTCTCCTGCTGATTCCCACTCAGTTTGCCCAAACAGTGGCAATTCACCTATAAAAACATTCCAGTTTCCTTCTGTTCCCTCCCTCCCCCTTTTCATCTACACCCCAAAAATCCTATCTCACCAAATCCTTAATATACCTACCATGATCATTATCCCTTTTTGTGCTAAAGCAACCCTTTCACTGCTAAAATTCTAAGCAAAGAGCGAGGAAACATACAGGAAACAAAACAATATCGGAGAATCTTTCTGGGGTTAGTTACAGTAGTTTTTCCCATTGTTTGCTGCTGCCTTTATCTATACTCAATGAAGATTGAGCCTGTCTGGAACATGCTCTGTGTGGAAGAATTTTCGAAGAGTTTACCCATAATAATAATCCTTTCTGTCTCAGTTTCATTAACCATATTCTTATATCTTACCTGATGAAGGGTTGGTGAAATCTGTTTGCCCTGCAGAAACACTAGCTGTTGTATGTGATTCCAGCTGAGCCCGCGTCCAAAGGTTTATAGCTTCTTGAAACTCATGGTGTATCAGTTCAACATTGACAAACTCCATCCACAAATCCTACAGCACAGAATAATGAATTTACATCACCATAATTTTGGTCACTACCATACAATGTGAATTCATCTCACTGGCTGGGAAGATAAAACAAATAAAACTAGACTCTGAGTTTTAAGTTACAGGAAAATACTATGAAGAAACTGAAGAAAAACTGTATCATTTTCAACACATATACATGTAATCCACTGAAAAATGCAGAAGAAATCTGACAAACACACAAATCGTAATTATTAACAAATTACAGAAAGGGTAGAGAAGGCTACAATTTAGCTCTTGAAAAAAGAATAGGGAGAGCATCCAAAGTTATCTAAAACACCACCAAACAACTAACTGAGATACGGTTAAAGCAGGCTGCATTTCCAATAGTTGCATATACTAGAAGAATGAGAACAAGGCAGGCACAAGAAAATGCTCTTCCAGCATTTCCCTCTTGCAGACCTTTTAACTTTAATAACTCTTCTGGCTTACTGGACAAAATAATACATATTTCCTACTCACTAGCTTAAATCTGAATCGGATATATTACAGATTACCAATATAAGCACATTTGGGCTTCCAATTTAAAGATACAATTCAGGTATTTCTCTGAAGTCGCAACATAAGAAGAATTACAGAACAGTAAAAAAAAATAGGACTGTATTCTCATTAAGACATGAGAAAAAAAAATCTACATACAAGCCCTACCTCAAATACAAAGGAAGGAACTTGGGACAAAACATGATTTTCACAGTTCTGATTTTTTTCCCTAAAGTTACTATACATGCCATAGGAGTACCGAAGATCAGTGACACTAAGTCTCTCACTGCTTTAGAAGACCCATTTTAACAAATGAAGTGAATTTGGGATCCAGTATTGCCGATGTCATTTATACCTCACCTGTTGATTCTGCATGATTTTAGCAAGTCTATAAGCATCATATTGCTTTGGTAAAGAAGGAATGTATGTGTCCCCTTTCTGAAAGCTCTCTTCATCCAACCACAAAATAAGAACATTACAAAGCCTGAGAAGAAAAACAAAAAATGAAAAAGCAAATCAATACACACAGCATAGATTGCACAGTAGTCTCATTCTGTGGGCTTAAATTTAAGGCAACAAATCATGATATAACTTGATATGGCTCAAAATTCAGACTTCTCAGAGGCGTTGTGATGAGTTTACTATGCGTTAGTTCAAAGACCAGCAGTAGAAAGAAGCTAGAACTATTGAACATGCCGAGTTGGAAGGGACCCACAAGGATCACTGAGTCCAGCTCCTGGCTCCACTCAAACTGCACCACTCAAATCCAAACCCTATGTCTGAAAGCATTGTCCAAACACTTCCGGAACTCTAGCAGGCTTGGTGCTCAGACTGCTGCCCTGGGGAGCCTATTCCCACACCCAACCACCCACAAACTGCAATAACTGAGTAGCTGGATAAATTTTAAAAAGGAAGACATTTATGCTAAATAGTACACAGGATCCAGGACTCAAAGTGTTTCTAATGTCAGAGAATTACATCCATAACTCCATGCAAAAGACCAAAGAAGATATATAGATATTCAAGCAATTTTAGCTTCTCACCCCATGATTTCTCTAGGAAGCCTGCTCTGAAAGCTCATACCTGAGTTAAAATCTTCTGATTTCTTTTCAGACTCAAAGTCACACCTAGTTTATTCCCATTTCTTCCTAATTCTGTACTTTAATAAAATATACGTTTTCCTTCACTGACATTACTGTAATGAGGGTACTCATTTTTTTTAAATTATACCAACCAAGCTTTCCTGATTGAAAACAGGAGAGAACTAGAACTTCACTACATCTTTGCACTGTAGTATTAAATATCACAAGCAAACTCTTGTCTTCTCTATCAGTGTCATTGATGAGTAAATTGAACTAGTTCAGTGCCAAGAGTCAGCCCTGATGAATTCAAACAATATTTTCTCTTCTGTCTAGGTGGTCATTAAATGTTCTGAGCATAAGATTTATTTGACTGTAGAACATTAGATTTACGATGGAGTGGGGAAATCATTTGAAATGAAAGGCTGACAAAATATTAATCAAGTTACAGCCAGTGAACATCTCTGGATTATTTTTCACATATGATCAAGAAGAATTTACAATCGCCCTTGTTTGTCTGTATAGTACATATTGATTACTGGGGTAAAACACTTAAAAGCAGGTTAGATGTTGTATGCCTAACCCCTTTGAACAAGGGACTCTTTCCAAGTAATCAACTGTGGTTTCTAGGAAAATCCAGATAGTGTAACACTGAATATGTTTCTTAATGCAGACTTCTCAAACCAGAAGATTGTGCAAAAGAAATGGGCACTTCTGAACAGTACAGTTATGATTTCCAGTATAAGATAAGTGGCTCCTAGAAACAGCTCCATTTGTCCCCTTTTTTTTTCCCCTACTGTATTCAGATTTATATTGGGGCCCCAGTCTGTGCCAAACAGACATATATATATATGTACGTATGTGTGTACACAAAGAGCATTTACACTTATAGCAAGTGATGCACATACAAGCAGCAGATAATATCTAAATAAGTATTTTAACAATATGGGGATACCATTAACTAAAAATCAAAGCTCTCCCTTAAGGAGAGTGCCACCTTTATCACTAGTGTTATACTTTTATTCGTAGGGTAAACTCCCTTAAACAAAATAACTTGTATCAACAAAGAAAGAGATAGGACCAGGATCAGGTGTGTATATAACAAGTGCTTAGGTACATCTAGGTCAGTCAAGAGTTGCAACCCTTCACACCTCCCAGGGCTAAGATTGTGCTCTGGTAGCACAGCAGCTAGTAGCTCAGGTAGCTGTCTTGAAAAAGACTGAACTGGGCAGGCTTTCTTTACCTGACAAGTTCCTTATGCAGTTCTGGTGAAGTCAGGTAATCTGGCAAGCAGGTCGCCTTCTCTGGTGATTTGTCGCTGCTCTCCACAGGACTCTCCACTTTAAGTGCTTTGCTGGCAGCATGGTGGAAGTCTGCTACCTCTGTTAAGCGCTGCTTCATTTCAGTTAATAAGTTAACATGGGCTGCACTCTGGAAAAATCGTCTTCCAATACAGCCATCTACAGGCAGTCTAAAAATGAGTAAAAGGGAAAACAGAGTTTTGTTGCAAGATGTCAAATCAGCACGTTTGCAAATAAACTGACTCTGGAGAAATTACAGGTACCCACTGCTTTCAGATGAGTTAGGCACTTATTACAAACATCTACAGTGTAAGCATATTAGTCCTTGCTATTTTGCTGCAGCCTTTATTATTAGACTCACCCATACTGTGGTCCCGGCCTGTGAAGGTAAAGCAGGAAGAATTTCTGCCAGATTAGTGGCATGAGAGGGTGATCAGCAGGGGTAGCAAGCGCCTGGTGAGCCCAGCGATAAATCATGAGCCTCTGAAGAGAAGGTACAATGGGCAGCTTCAGCTGGGCCTGGGCTTTCTGCAAAGAGAATATTTTCAGACAAGTGCTCTAGTGCAGTTCCCTGCACAGCCTACCCCAATAGATCAGCATGAAAACTCAGCAATTACAAAGGAGAAAACTTTGGATACATTCATATGTGTATGTATCATATATTTATATCATATATTTATATGTTAGAAAGCAGTGCTACACCACTGATGCTTATTAAAAAAAACAGCATGAATGGGAGGATTACTGTGATGCAAGGCCAACATGAGGGCCTTTGGTGCTAATTACAGCTCTCCCTCACAGAGGCAGATGCTCCTGTTTTAGCCTTCCATAAAAGCAGTCATGTTAGAGAACAAAGCAGCAGCAGAGATGCATGGTATGTTCCAACCATTAAAAGTATGTTATAAGTCACACGCAGAGGTATAGTCTACAGCATGCTACTAATTTTAGGATCTCCCATACTAGGTTCTAAACAGCCCTACTGAAGATCTAAAACAAAGTAAAACTAATATGAAGAAAACACAGAAAGGAGTAAAAAAATACCTTTTTTTTGCCAAAAGCAGAACAAAGGCAACGCAGTGTATGAGAAGCAGAATACTCCTTAATAGCAACACGGAATGCTACTCTGCAAATCCACTAAAGTCATAAGAAACTCATACACCAAATCCCTATGGATTGTGCCTGAACCAGGGGAACTCTGAGTTCCCAGGTCTCAGAGCAGGTCCTGGCACTAACCCACATCCCATACTAGATCTCAGGAACCCTCAGCACCCTTTTCCATACAGTCCCTCACACTGTCTCACAGTTTACCAGGGAAATTGCACCATGTAAGCCAAGGGACTAATGTTCTCCAAACTCATCTTCAGGTATCCAAACTATGTAGCAGTCTGCCTGTATCCAAGCAACCTATTTTCATAGGACTTCTGGACTAACTTCTGGCCTCTCCTTCATCTCAAATGTTGCACTGTGTTTTAATGTAGAAGTTACACTTCTAAACTGCACAGCTTTGGCTTCTATTTGCTTCATTCCACAATTTCACTATGAATTTGGGCAAACAACCAGCAAAAAGTGGTACTATGGCTAAAAGCATATCTAACATGGACTCCATATCAAGAGGTCCCTTCCAACACCTACAATTCTGTAACTTTGTGCCTTGTTAATGGAGAAGCAAACCATTCAGCAAGTTTTGAAAATACTTCAGCAAATAAAGAAAGACACCAAGTGTAAAAATGAAACATAGACTTTTTGCAAAATTAGGGTTTGAAAATGCTCTTTGGCAGAGACATTTTCCCACCTACTGAACAAGAGTGTTGCACCACCTAGCACAGAGGTATAGCATAAATTCTCCAAAGACTGTAAGGCATTCAGATGACCCAGGAAATCACATGAAAGCACTACATACTGAAGTTTTCTGTAAACAATTATATATTAAGACTGTATTTACACTGTAGTCTTTAAATGTTCAACTCAAAATATGAAAGCTTCCTTGAGATACATTTCCTTCCTGGAAAGCCAAGCAGATAAGGTATTAGTTATGCTTTTGTCCTGATAAAAAGAAGTGCAGGAGATAAAAACTACGCAATACAAAAGAACACTTTACTACAGTAGTTCCCTACGAAAAGAGGAGGAACAGTTCTCTCACCTTCAAAGCTTGATCAGGAGATAAACCATGAATAACCAATTCCCCCTCCACAACTCTGCGAAGCTGTGAATCTTCTTCAAATATAGACTCCATATTTAACACCATCCATGCAAACCAGACCTGCACAGTAATAATGGAAAAACTGGTAACAAAGTTGTGGGGGCAAGATCAGAAAGAAAGCTTGCTGTTTTCTTTCTTTTCCAGATACTCATTAAAACGCTGCAGAAGTAGTGTCACATCAAGACAAGAAAACTGAAAACATTTCCTCCCTACTTACACTCAAATATTCTTTTTGTATAGTGTATAATTTTGAGAAAGGAAGAAGAAACCAGTGACCACTGACAGAATTATCCTGAAAGTTTTACTACATCCCTGTAAATCAAAATGTCCTCTCTCCCACCTGCACTACATCTCCATCTGGGGTACTGCAAGGCTTTGTTTTGCTTTTCTTTTTGCTTGAATGAGGAGCTTTCTTAAGCAAAAAGAAAAATATTGATCAGAAATTGATAAATACAGTAGAAGAGTCAGTCTTTACATGTTTTCTCACAGTAAATATATCAAAAACAACTAAAGATTTATATTAATCTTAACTAAAAAATCCTATTAATGAATTCTGGGACACAGATCAAACGAAATCCCTCTGTGGAAAAAATGCCTGCTTTCCCTTTAGCTTAAGGGATCTGCAGCATTCTGTTCAGCTTAATTAGGATTTTATCACAAGGCGACTTGTAGAAAGAGGGGGAGGGAAAAAGAGGGAACAACAGAACATCTGTAAAAACCCATGAAAGCAGGAAAAAATCAAACATACATATATTGCTTTTCCCAGGACTGTTCATGGAACACCATCATACCACTTACCTGAGAGGAGTTGGCATTGCCCTCAACAAAGGAGGGAGTCACATTGCCTGCCACAATCCAGCTAACAAGAGAAGACAGCAGACCTTTGTCACAATGATAACCTAAAGCATTCTGCAAGGAAACACAAAATATTTTTTTTCCTAAGGAGACTAATAGATGATATACAAGCTACAGAGATATCACATGGCTTTTATTGAGGTTCCTTTCTCACTCAGATAATTACTTTCCAAGCACAGCTCAGCCAGCCACCACTGAATCCCTTGCTTCTACCACATTTCTCATCAGTGAAAAGATTGTTTTATAGTGACACTGTGCTTTCTCAAGAGAGGATGCTCTATTGTTGTTCTAAAGGTACCACAGAGCATAAGAAATGCAGACCACAAACTAAAAAACGTTAAAACTATTCAGAATGAAATTTGAGTTTCAGATAGGTTTTAATTTTGATTATTCCACTCATCTCGAGCTATTCAGAACTAAATCAGATAACATAACCACATTACCACTAATTATTGCAACTGTTCTTGTTGCCTTTCAGGAAAACAGATTCACATCAGAATTAAAATGAGCAACTCAAGAACTGATCATTTAGACAATGGCCACAGGAAGACACCATACCCATTTACCTTGTGTTGCTGGTAAAGCAGCTTCTGCACACAGTCTTCTTGGCTGTACTGAAAAGCAGCTTTACATAAGTGATCCAGCAAGTAGAGTGTTGCCCGGTCCCTGTGCCACAGCTGCTGGCTGGTGAGGGCCTGAACCCAGAACTCCAGTACTGCAGCTGGCCCCACTCCATTTGGCTGGTCACTTAGGAAAATGTGAGTCTGACAAATTAAAGGGTAGAATTATTCAAGAGCTTTCTTTCAGGTTGAGTTAAAGCACAAGAATTTGCTGAAGAACTGTTTAGCTTGCATGAGGCTGTGAGCTTATCCTTAAAATAACGCATAGCAAGGCTCTCCATGTCTATGTAAAAGTAGCTTTGTCATCCCCAAACTCCAGAAGAGATTCTGCAGCCCGGAGATCCATACATCTTATGGGATCAGCAAAAACAGACAGAAAGGGCGTAATAAGCAAGAACTCCTGCAACCCGCAGGCATTAATAGCCCCTGTGTCTGAAATGCTGACTGCTGTTTCTGCCAAAGAATCTGCCAGAGCAGACACATATATCTCTTTAGTCCTTACTCCAATGGCAGTGGGCCTCGGTTCTTGATTGCTAGAGAAGAATACTGCTGCTTCTGAACACAGGAACATTTCTTCATATCACAGCCATGAATTAATGGTCAAAAGCAAAGCTTTCAAACATTGATATATCTGCTCCGTTCCTCAACTATCACAAGTGAGACAGTAGTGCTTTGTGTCACATTCCCTTTTTAGAAAGGGTTCTAATAGTAGAAAATCTATCTTTGAAGAAGTCTGCAAGGCACACATTGCTGATATGCCCAGTGTCATGTGCATTGCCAAGTTTCGGTAAGCTTAAGCCAAAATATTTCAGGAAACCAAACCCAAATTTTCAAGCTCAATACAGAATACTCTATGGATGTAGAACTGTCACATTCAGTATCCTTTGTGACTTCAAGCACTAACTTGGTTAAAAAAAAAAAAAAATCTGTTTTTAAGCATCCTCCTGATTTTTTTTTTTTTTTTTTAAATCTTCTTACCTGTATCATACTACTGAGCAGCTTAACATTTTCTCCATAGTTCGCTCCTGTCAAGTGCTGTGTTACCTTATGGGTAACCTGCTGGGTCATGCCTTGAGGGACACCACTATCCAGGTGAAGGAACAGTTGGACATGTGATAAAAACCTAAGGATATCAACAAATTAAATTCAATTAATTCTAAAATTTACAGCATAGCAAACAGAAGAGCTGTTTCTAGAGAATTTAAAACTTTAGCATGAAGCACAACTCAACAGCACTAGTGACACCCACATACTGGGATTGTACTTTACAACAATGCTGCAAAGTTAGTTGTTCCATTTTAACCACATCACACGCCCAGCATGAACAGCTCAAGGCAGACTGCAATTCAAGGCTGCTTTATCAGAATTGAAAGTATTTGAAACTATAGGGCACTCCCAAAATCTGAGAATTGAACAGTAGGTGACGTTGCGTAAGTCTTTAAGCATGGCCAAAGTGAAAACTCAAGGTATATTGCTGTGCAGGCAGAAAATAAAAGCTTTTATTTGCTACTCAGCTTTCTGGAAAAGGCAATGTTCCTATGAAACATCAGATAGGTTGCAGTAGATATTCCAGTGGTAACTTGAAAAACATATCATATCAGTATTTCACATTTAAAGCCAAGAGCTCTTGTCAATACAGCTGTTTACAGACCACTTCCACAGCAAAGCAACATTTAGTGTTGCTTGCACATGATGTTCAAAGGAGACATTTCCACAACTGCCTTTTCAACCACATGCCAAAAACGAGACATTCTTACCCAACATATCACATTCTCACTAAACACAAAACCCAGAATGAATGGCATGTTTAACAGTTACGACTAACTTTCATTGTTCTTCAGCAATAAACATATTAAGAATATATCATGCTTACTGTTCATTCTTCAGGAGATAATACTGGCAAGAGTAGAATACAGGTAAAATTTTATCCAGTACATGGACTACTGTTCTCAGGTACCTAGACTGGATAAGTACACCCAAAAGAGGGATCCCTTCAGCACAGAACTTCTCAATGCTGTAAAAACAGAACAATAAAAAACAAAAACAAAAGGAAGAGCAGGGGACTGTTAGTAAGAAGGGACATGGAATGCTGGATTTTTTTGTGAACTGAGAAGTAAAGACATTCATACATTTACACAATCTTAGAAATCCTTAAGAGCTAAATCCAGAGCTTTTTTCTTCAGCTGCAGAAGTTATTCAATAGTTAACGGATTTAATAAGTATTTCCTGTCTTTTGGGATACTTGTGTCCACTCTTTCAAAAAGAAAAAAAGAAAAAAACAATATATATATTTATACGTATTAGTGAAGATGGGGGTCTTCACCAAGTTTGAAACAACTTAAAGCTCATGGTTCTTGCCTAACCCTGTCAACCACTCTCCCTCTTGAGGCAATGGCAACACCTATAGAGGGTGGTTTCTGTTACCTGCCTTTGACATCTCCTGGATGATGGTCTGGACACTTTCTTCCAATATCTAAAATGGAAGCTCATGAGTCACCTTACAGTTTGTACTTAGTTACAGATAGCTGTAAGGAACTGTTGCCCAGAAAACTGACTACTGAGCTTTTTCACTCATTGCTTTTCATCAAGTTTTGATAGTAGAAAAGGGGTGCATGTTTGGACAGGATGAAAAACATTAATCTTATGTCTAATCTGTAGTCACGAAAATGTAAGGTTTCCCATGGCTCCATTCTGGGGCCAGTTCTCTTTCCTGTTGAAATAAATTACTTGGATGTAGGACTCAAACACAGATGAAGCTAAACTGGGAGGAGTTGTTGACCCCCTGGAGGATAGACAGATCTTGAAGAAATATCTTGACAAATTATAGGGCTGGACAATCACCAACCATACAAAGTTTAACAAGTGCAAGCACTGGATTCTGCACCTGGGATGGGGCAACCCTGGCTACACGTGCAGACTGAGAGACAAGAAGCTGGAGAGCAGCCCTACAGGAAGATATATGGGGATTCTGGTCAATGACAAGTCAGATCTGAGCCAGCACTATGCCCTGGAGCCAAAAGGGCCAACCTTGCCCTGAGGTGCACCAGGTCCAGCACTGCTGAGGGAGGGAAGGGGTTGTCCCACTCTGCTCTGCCTGGCGCAGCCTCACCTCAAGCACTAGGTGCAGTTTGGGCACAACAATATCAGAAGAACATAGAACTATTAGAAATCATCCAAAGGAGCACAACAAAAACGGCAAAGGGCCTGAGCACAAGGCATATGAGGAGTGGCTAAGGTCCCTTGGTTTGTTCAGTCCAGAGAAGGGGAGGCTGAGGAGAGGCCTCATGGCAGCCTACAGCCCCCTCACAGGGCCCGAGGGAATGGCACAGAGTTCTCAGGGAAGGGTTAGGTGGGGGTGAGAAAAGGCTCTGCCCCAGAGGTGTGGGCATGGCACTGCTGCCCAGGGCAGTGGGCACAGCCCCACACTGCTGGAGCTCAGGGAGCGTTGGGACACTGCTCTCAGACATAGGGTTTGGATTTTAGGTGGTCCCGTGTGTGGCCAGGAGTTGGACTCAGTGGTCCTTGCAGGCACTTTTCCAACTCAGGATATTGTTTGATTCTATTAAATATAGCATGAAGCCACTAGCATATATTACAGACCTTTACTTCCTCTGCCCATTAACATGACTAGCCTCGCAATATTGTCTGAGAAATGCCAGTGTTATTGTTTAGATAAGAGATGATTTGAAATGGTTCTTCACAAGGTCATACAGCATGTTTGGAAAAAATATCAAAAGTAGAGACATTCCTTGTTTTTCATTCTGTGTTTTGTCACATAAAAGCCTCCACCCTCAAACCAGAATACCTTCGCATTGTTCTCCAATTAATCTAACACTATGAACAAGCATGTATGCATCTATGGCATAACCACAGCATCAAACAATGGCTAGAGGAAGAAATCTAAGACAATTTGTCTTTGTAGAGTAAAGCAGTATTATATGAAGAAAATAAGTTATTCAGAATTTTGACTGAGATCCAGTGATACTAAAAGAGATCACAGATCGAGAGACCTGAAAGGGACTGATTAATCAAATCTAATCTATCCCTGCTTTTGCATCTTAATCAAATAGCACACACGATTATGTCCAAGAGCCTTACCTACAACCCAGCTAAAGGCATTGGAAACAACTGGGAGGTTCAGTAGCAAGGTTACAGAACTTTCAAATTCGTTATTATCAGCATGAGTAGTTGCCTCCTTATCATTTTCTGAATACTCTTATACAGCTCTGCTAGAGAGTTGCTAAAAGAGTTGACCTGTAGGTAAGTGTGGTTAAGTTAGTACGATCACTATGCCCAGAAACAACGCCTCAATTTCAATATTAGTTCTGAACACTATTTTGACCCTAATGTGAAAAAGGCCAAAGTTCGTACTAGCAAAATAAAGGAAATGGCATTGTTCAAAACTACACGTCCCTGAAGACTGCTCACTCTTTTGTATGAGAAGTCATTTATCATCTGTAAACTTACAGAAGATGTTAGTAGTCCTTAGATCACCATTAGGCAGGACACTCAGTTACTGGGCCACCCATTCAAAGCAAACATGGAAAGCACACTTGCCTGTGACCTAGTGTGGTCATCGCCAGTGCCAGGTAACAGCCGATAGGGATGCCTGTTTTAACTGCCTTCAGGAGGGGGTGAAGCGTGACTGACTCCGTCATGTCAAGCACACTGTCAGATACAGGAACTGCAGGCCAGCCATGCTGCATGCCACGGTCATTTCTGTGTAGCTTTAACCTCAAAATCAAGCTCCACGCCCACTGGTTAAAGGAAGTCTCTGGTGTTTCTCCATAACGAACAATGCTGGCTAAGTAAGAGACCTGAAACAAAGCAGAAGTAACAGCAATGAGAGGAAGCACAGCCATACTGCAGCATGTACAGCAGTAGTTTAGGAGGACTTGAGTCAGCTTGGATGAACTTCTCCTATCACAACACCATGACATTAGATCAGACGAACAGTAGTTATTTTTAAGACTCACCTTGTAGCATCACAAACTAAATTCATTTCAAATCTGTATTTCTACGGCCTTGATTTCCATCTCCTCTCCATATTCACCCATCCCTTTTGGTAAAAGCTATCAAACCATAATGTTGTGCTGAAACTTCCCACACTAAATATTCATCTCTGGTTAAATGTTTTTACTTAAAAATAAATAAATAAACCACAACAAATAAACAAACACCACAAAAACATATCTGAATACATTTGGCAGTGTTTAAGATACATATATACATCAATAAAAAAAACTACCACCTGTCAACAAAGTCTAAAACCTGGCAGATTCCTCTTAATGAGAAGTTTTTAATACAAACAGGCAAAGTCTCTATGCATGTCAGTTATCATAAAGAAATCAGACGAAACCACAGATCTTTGGGAAATACATTGTATAAGTTCTGACAGACCAGTGTACATTTCAGACTCAGGAGTCAGTGCAGATATTCCTTCCTTTCATAGTGGAATTACAGGAAGCCTAAGCAGAAATCTCCTTCTAGTTCCAGTTAGGACAAACTCACCAATACAGGTAGCAATCTAGGCTGTACCAAGTTTGCGAATAGAACTCATCTAGCTAGCACAAGACAACAAACTATAATTAAGTACTGCAGAGAGACAAGACAGAATAGAATAGAGACAATAAGGAATTGTCAAGGTGTGGGAAGAAGACTGGAAAAAAAAGCACAGGAGAGCAGGAAAGAACACTGTGCAAGAAATACTGAGACAAAGCAACAACACAACACTAAGAGCTCTGAATAAATAAACATAAGCATCTTGGATTGAATATCCAAAAAAGGTATTTTTAACCTTGATCTTTCTAACCTTCCACTCCCCTTCTGTAACTTGGAGCCATACCTTCCTCAGTCATCAGTGTGCTGTAAAAATCAATATAATAAGTGTTTGTAGGGTGTAAAGGGAATGCAGCACTGATCACTACTGAAAAGCTCCTAAAGAGATTAACACTTCAGTCTTTGAATAAAGTAAGATTAAGAGCTGGCGACACAGGAAGGATGTCTTATGTTTATCAGTGACAGTAAATACCCTTTCAGTAAGCAACTGATGTTCAGCTCTGCATGAGCAGAAGATGCTTTGAAGAACAGACTGTAACAACATAACTACAGGCTGGATAACAATGCAAGCCTAGGAGAGGACAAATCAAAAACTTTTATTTCTCAGAAGGATGTTCCACAAAGTAGCAGCACTATTTTCAGACAGAACTGTGGGTGCAAAAATACTCAGAGAGCTGGGTTATTATGTTGATAATGCTATCAAGATACTATAGCTCTTAAAAGAAGGAGAAGAAACAAAAAGGTCTTTGAGTGCACTTTTTCCTATCTATCACTAGCAGTAAGTTATTCCCTGTAGATCTGTAGAAGGAATACCTGCTTTATGCTTTCAGAAAGCAGTCCAGCATACGGTTTCTGGGAGAGATATTTAAGGTAGGCTTCCAGGACCATCAATGCAACTTCAGAATGGACAGATGGATCCAGATGAAGCAAATCCTGCTGAAAACAGAATCCAGAATCACATCAAAATTCTGCTTCATTTAAAAGGTCTCTACAATCATATGATTAAGTTGCACTAAAGCAAAATAACTCTCAGTTTACACAGCCAGAAGAATAAGCATTGCAAGACAGCCAAAACTTTGACCAGCAGGAAAAAACACTCGGCCCAACACTGAAGGATAATGAGCTCACGCTCAGCAATACACAGCTAAACAAGTAGATTATTTCCACCAAAAGTGAATGAGAATGCACTCTATCAAATACTGTTATTGTGCTCTTTGGATCTGTTGTAGGTTCTACGGAAATAAATGGGTTGCTCCGAAAGTAATGCATCATATGTATATAGTAACGGCACTGGAAAATTTACCTCTAAACACAAAACAAAACAAGAAAATCAGGATCTATGACAAACTGTATCAAAACATAGCAATTCCTCTTGTCAATTGCAACTTCAAAGAACTATTTTTCCTCCCATATTGAAGAGCTAAGACATGGCTGTTATTGCAAACACCTCCCTGTTAAATTTTCCCTACCATCTGTGTGTTTTCATCTGCAATCAAGAAATGGGTAGAAAAAGTAAAGCAATCTTTATCTCCAAGTATCAGCAAAGGGAAGAGATTAGAACTATCAAATGCACAGATTACAATACTAAAATGGATCACTGAACATAGGCAACAGGGTTTTTCCCAGCTCTGCTTCTGTTTCTCTCCAAAAAAAATAAATTCAGCCTGGATTGAATCCTAAACAGATGAAGCTTCTAGAGCAAACCTTCTATGCAATGTTTTCCAGTCATTTAAAAAATGTTCAGGGCTTTAAAAGCTCATAATTTCAATCAAGAATTTTCTTGCATTATGAAAAACAGACCTGGATACAATCCTGCAAACTACACTCACACCACCCTCATATACAGCACTTGGAGGATTCCTCTGTTTTCTGCAGTCATAGATACCTTCATCAAGTGACTCAGAAGAAATATCCTGTCAGCTGTTTTGTCAGCTATTTCCCTTGTTTAGAGGGAAGAAATTCTTGCTTACATCTCTTTCAGCTGCACTGCTGCAGGAAACCAACACAGGCAAATCCCGAGGCAGAAAGCTATTAAGTTACTGTGAATTTCCTATCTCATGCCTTCAAATGTACAGACATATCAATAGGATAGTAATTAACTGTCTACAAATTCAGTTAAAGTCCCAGGTTGAGTAATACCTTTTCCTCTGAAAAAATATTCAAGTTCAGGCCTCCTGGTTTTGATACATACCTGCTCACCGAATCCCCAGTTCAGACCCTCCAAGATAACACAGGCCAGTTTATTCTCCACTGTCGTTAGGCTGTAATTTAGTAACCAGTCTCTAATCAGTGCTATCTCAGAGGAAGAAGGCTTCCACAGGTACAATGGCAATTCTTTAAATAGATACAAAGAAACCTTTGAGGACAGAAAACAAAAAGACTATTCAGTACTTAGCATGGAACAATAATCTGCACTATGCCCTTACACCTTAAAACAGTAATATAATAATTAAAAAAAAAACCACCGACAAGTCCATTCATAGCAAGCCACATCTGTACATGGCTTGTATGACTTCCACCATGACTTTTAGTTTTAACTGGGTGCCTGCTTTAAACGATGGAGGTTAGCACTTACCATTCCAACTTTCTCAATGGTCTCTCTAACTCGATCCAACAGTACAGAAATAATCTGTATATGGATGCTGGCAATTGCTCCCAAGAGTTCTCTACCAACTTTTGAAAATGTCTCTCTTGTTGAAAGACTAACATATGACACCTGAGAAGATGAAGAGAAATAAGTTATTCATTACAGTTGACCTTCACTATGGTTGACGCTGCAATATAACACCTTTTTGAAAATACAGAATCAAGTTGTTCTTCATGATCCTGGCTGATAAATGCTAATATTAAAACCAATTGTCCTAACAGCTGATGAAATTACTATGCCAGTGGTAAAAACGAAGACCAAAACTAAACACATAAACAACAAAAATAGAAAACAACACAAACAACATGACACTACACATGGAATTTTAGAGCTACAAGTTAAACCTGAGTGAGAAAAACAAATATGGTTTTGTCGACATTTCATTCTGGCTTAGTCTAAAGAAAAGCAGTTTTCTCCCCCCCCAAAAAATCAGAAGTAGAGCTGAATTAAAATATCCTAAATTCAGATTTATACTTTACTGCTATCTTAGTTTGTTCAACTGCAAAACTACAGAAACCATGAATGTTTCATGCTTCCCACAATCAGAAAGAACAAGAGCACATTCATCCATATCCTGAATGCACCAGTGATATTTCTCACCTCATATATCTCCAGAACAATGATTTTGATAAAATCCTCATCAATATCAGCCCGTTTGGTTTGTGCCATCTGAGCAAATGTGGTGAGCAGACAAATTTCTTCTGAGCAGTTCATTGATTGGAGATACTTTTCAAAACTTTCAAGGTGCTGTGGGTCTAGAAAAGTCACATGAGAGATGTGGTACAGGACATACATAACCAATATTTATACATGGTTAAATCCCAGAGAAGGAATCAGTTACAAAGGAATTATCATCACTGGAGGCCTGTCAGTTAGTACCCTCTCTTCAGAAACAACTAGCAAGAAACAGTAATATGCAGTGAGCCCATGTGATTCAGTAAATATGCTAGTACTTCATAGTGAAAGCTAAAACAGCTTCAAGAACAGCTGGAAGTTCATTTTTAATATTATCTTAGCTATGCTATGTTTATCATCAACACGAAGAACTGCTTGAATCTTTGCTTTTTAAAGATGTTATCATGGCTACAGCTTCCATGATATGTTGCAGCAGCTTCCATGACGTGTTGCAGCAATTAGTTCCCCAGATGAAGTCCAAATTACACGAAAGCATTCTGTTTTCAATCAGTGCCACAGTCAAAATTAAAGTCCACCCATGCAGAGCAGAGAGATTTTGATCAAGTCAAAAGACTCTGCACATTCCGCATACCGTGATCTCAAGTAGCAATTAAACTCAGGAGATCATTCTACACTGATTACAAATGAAACCACAAAGCATCTAGCCCTGGGCCTAAGATATATCTATACATAGATATATATGTATAGATATATATGATATATTTATATATATAGATATATATGATACATGTATATATATACACAAAGAGTTACAAGTAAAGCTCAATTTCAGTTTCTCAAACTCAGTAAAACAAAATTAATCACTATACTCGTTTGGAGAATATATCTGAAGACAAGGAACTGAAGGAGCACAAACGCACAAAACTCTTCTTTAAATTCATTAGTGACACATAGACAAACAAAAAAAAATTGTGTTTCCTAGGTGGAAGGGAGCAGTACAATGAGTTTCCCCTGAAAGGAAAGAGTACAAAGAAACCTGAACAGGACTTTAAGAACATGTTGTTAAAGAATTTCTTTAAAAAAAAAAAAAAAAAAGCTCAAGAGTCTGTCAACAAAATCAAAGCATGCATCAAAAGCTGCACTTCAGCTATAAAATGGTTTGGATAATGGTCTGTTTCCTCTGAAGCACAAACAAACCAGCAGAAATCATGTTCAATCACGATCAGCAGCTGAACATGCTGAAAAAGTATTCTGTGGTACTCTACCACTTAACTGGCACAGTCGTGCGTTTAGCACACTTGTGATTAAGTAGTTCGTAGGCTAGATTTGATATCAAGTGCTTTCAAGAATATTGCAAATGTACTTAATCCTAAGAAGATCAGACTTGTACTGCCAATGCATCTCATGAACAATGTGCTGGAGGATTGTGCAATTCAATGAAGAGTTTCTCCATACAGTAATACAAACTGCGCTCCTGACAGACAAAAAAAACATACAACCGATGTCCCACTCACTCATGTCCTTACTCAGGCAATCTGTTGCCCTTGCAGCTACACAGCACCATGGTTTTCTGTTGCCTTTTTTTTTTTTTTTGTCTGATGGTGGTGTTTTGGGGGTTGGTTGGGGTTTTTTTTTTGATGTTGTTTAGCTGCCTTTTTTGAAAGTAATACTTAAGAACAAAAGAAGACTTTGTTACTATATAAAAAGGCAGAATAAGCCACAGAGTTAGGAAGGGGTAGAACACAGAAGTAACAAACAAATCAGTGACAACAAGCACCACGGTAATACTACGATTTGCATATTTCATGAAGCATGGAACAGCTAAACAAGAGGGCAGGGAGCAGGAGGTGTACTGGACAGAAGAGAAAGAAACAGTCTGGTAAAGCCATGGACAAAGACCAAAAATGGAAGGGAGAGAGCTGCTGAGCACATGTGCACAATATCTTCCCTGAAGCTTTCTGCTTCAGCAACACCTTCCTCTGCACTGCACATGGGTTCCACACACTGCAGTCCCCCACGCCAACCTCAAAAAATCCCACTGAGCTATACTGGGGATTGAGGGATGCAGACAAGGAACAATAGAAGAAGAGAGACTCCATCTCATCATCTCACAGTAGAGCAATGCCATCTCCATCAATATCAACGAAAGGCATACACTCCCAAAAGAATGTTAATGCCATGGTATACTGGGGTATGAATTACAGGAAATAAAGTCAGCATTATATTGGTGTCAGCCAAAAGAAGCTATCTGAGAAGGTCAGATGGATTTCACCAAAAACTGTTGATATTCCCTGTCTAAACGTTTGTGAAAAATACCAGGGTGCTGACATAACCCACTGAGGAGAATGAAGAGGATAATGATATCCTGCATCAGCATACCAGGGACTTTAAAACAATAGTTAGCTAGAAGCAAAACAGAGCTTGAACAAAAATAAAAAATAAAAAAAAGTGTGCCTGTTTTTGTCAGAGCTGCAATCCACCACGTATTTGAGATGCAAAAACAAAAAATCATTGTCACTGAAACAGCATAACTCTTCCTGACTAGCAGGGGCCAGATAAAACAGATCAGTGTTTCATAAAACATATACAGCAACAGTCTTGATATCCCTCTTGCACTCTGCATAAATTGCTCTAAATGTTAGCTGAGTTGTAAAGAGTTAAGACACTCAGTAACTTCTCAAGATCATAATTCTCTTCAAGACTTCATAGATGTGAATGTTATCTGGCCTACCAGCTAGCTGAAAGGCAAAACTGACAGGCAGCAAGATCCGCTCTTCCTCAGGATAGAGAAAAGGTTGGGAAGCAGGGACTCACTGCTTTGGTTACCTGTACTCCTGTCAATCAAGTCCTGAAATATTTTCCATGAAGAAGGATGCAAAGAGAAGTGGCATTCAAACTGGCTTCTTCTAAATAACTCTGCTATAGCTGAAGCCAGCACAATAGCTGCCAAGATCAACATGGAATGGAAGTTGAGGGAAAAGAGAAAGAGGTGGTATATGGGACAAGAAAAACATCAAAAAAGACATGAGATAATGGCAACATCTGTACCTATGGAAGAGAAGTGGATATCCAACGAGATAAATTACTGAAGTCAGAACTACCAAGTTTAGGAAAAGGAGGACTGAGGTATTAATACAACTATCAAAAGCTCGAGATTCAACAACACTCAACAGCTCACAAAAATCCAAGTGATACAAAATTCCGTATTTCAGGATTTAATGCCTCTGAAAGTCAAGATTAAACATGACATGAGAACACACAAGATGTACCTGCCACATGGCATTCTTGCATCTCTCTGAAGCAGCCAGGTCAGAGGAAAAAAAACAAAAGGACAGTACATACACCTATTCCTGCCAAAATGAGAGTTCGGTCAAACAGCATCCAAACAACTCAGGACAATTCTAAGGCCAGTGGACCAGACATGCTGCAGAGGGTGTATTTAACAGTGGAACCTGCAAAGAATTAAACCTGTTGCTCATGCAACCATAGCTGAATCTATTAGAACTTCATAGTTCTGAGTGAAGGAACTCTACCTTTGAGTCTCTGTTTGCAGTCAGCAGGTTGTAGAGTAGAGCAGAGCTTTTCCAGGTGCTCGTTCTCTGCACAGTGCATGACAAAGAAGAGCTTCCAAAGCATGTTGCTGGATAATGTTCCATAAGGCATCTCAGACATGAAAAGCCAGACTCCCAGCCTGTTAGGTTTGAAGAAGCAAAAAGAAAGAGTTTCATTGCAAAAAATCTCAGTACTTGAAAAAGACCCATATGCCCACACCTCTGCCATACAGAGTTAGGCAGAGTTAAGGAAAGAATTAGGAATGTGAGGATGTGTTTCAGTAACTCTGAGTTAACCTATTTCTGAACACAACAAGTCCCCACAGCTTCTGTCAGATGCTAGAATTCAAGGCATAATTCCTCCCACTTTAATATTACCAATGTGCTGAAAAACCCTGCATATTGCGGGTCTTGTTTAAACCACAAAGTAGCTAAAGCTTCTGCAATTCCCAGTTTCAAGTATCTCACTCCTCCAAGATGAAACCAGTACCAGTCACATTGGACAGCCTACCTTTTTGCCTTCAGAACATGTAGAACAGCTCTGAAAAACAGCTCATCGAACTCTAGTTGCAATTTTTCCACAGAGTACGGATGCCCTATTGATCCATATTGTTTATTGCCACTAACGTATTGGGCCCAGTGGTCACTCACATGACAAAGAGTCATCCTACCGAGCAGAACAAAGTTGTAGAGGAAAACGTTATCACCATATTAAAAAACACAGACATGCAACCAGACTCTGGTCTAGTTACAAGAGACATATTTAACCCTCTTTCTTCTTTTCCAGACATAAGTATTATGTACTTTTCTTTCCCTCTTCAGACAGGGTTAGCCTACAATTCCTGTGCTTTATTTACTTGGTTTTGCAAGCAAACAATGCACAACATTCTGTTATATCAAATTAATTTGTGTATGATCTTTCAAGCCTGAAGGCAATCCTACATTACGAAATGGTAGTGCATACCAAAAAAACCATACAGAAGTAACTATACTAAGTTACTGCTCTACTATGAGGAAGAACAGATTTTATCTGTATCCCCCTTAAAAAAAAAACTTAAGAGAAGCCAAGCAAAGTGACTGCTAAAAATTTAAAATAAAGAGAAACTTTTAGCTCCCAATTACATTTGTTTAGTGTAACAACTGGAAAATTTTCAAGGATCAAATTCAAAAAAGAAAAAAACCTAAATCTAAAACAGTTCTACATTACAACTGAAAGAAAGCAGTAGCACCAATTGTAAGGAGGGGTGATTAGAGAAACTTTGCTGATTTAACCGTATCACAGAGAAGATGCTCCCTTACTTGATCAGCTGGCCAATTCTCTTCACAAACTGTCGGTATCGTGCTCTGTTAAATGTTTCTAACCCCACAGACAGAAGTTCCACTAAGGAGTTTGCAAAAGCAAAAATCTTCATCATCTCCTGCGAAGTTGTTTTTTCAGGAAAGTAAGTACCTAAAACCAAGACAGAAAAAAGTAAGTCTCAAAAAATATGCATGAATCTGGATTCTTAAGTACATTCACAAGCACTCAAAGCAACAAAGATTTTTTCCCCATGTTTCCCAGCTAAATAGTGAGTTGAAAATTGTTTTCTTTATAAAAAAAACTGAATACCTGTTAAGTACCTGAAATTACAAATAATCTATGCAGATAAGATCTCTAACAAGCAGTCATCTCCATGTACGTGTCCAGAGGTTTAACAAAATAAAGAATGAAGAAATAATTGGAGAATAATCACAACAATGTTATAGCTAATGGGCTACAGGAAAAAGTTGCTCTGAAAGCATATCTATGAGAATAACTCTTGAGCAGATCACACTAATGGACTCAAGTGTTTTCCTTGCTACTATTGTAATCTTTTAAGATTAATCTGTGAAATCTTTTAAATTATCCTATACAAATAGCATACATTTCCACCTTATCTATTTAGTTTGTGAGCTGTTGCATGTGTTATTTATAACTTCACTCGAGAGACTGTCATAATGTAGTAACATTCTTGGCAATTGTATTCATTAATGCAATTAGCATAATGAAAACAAAGAATAGCTCTTTAGCAGCTGTTTTACCTGCTGATTTAAATCCAAGGAAGTGCTGAAACAGTTCATGAAACGGAAACTGTGACAATAGAACAATCAAGTCATCTTCCAAAAGCAGAATCCAGCTTGTTTCGGGATCCTCATCCTATAGACAAATTCAAACAGTTTCAGTAACATGTTTTCCAATAAAAATAATGGTAAAAGGACTTCATAATTTGTACTAATTCTACTTTGCTTTGTGGAGCAAAACAAAGTACAAAGGACTCTTCCTCCCACACACACAAGCTGTGTTTTGTGCACTTATCAGCTAGAAAACAAAAGTAGGCTTGCTTTTCCAACATGGTTTCTAAAGGGAAGTACTATTCAAATGTATTATTTTCATGCCCCTTTTGCATGCAATAGCCTCCTTAAATTTAATCTGTTATTACTCATTCCTAGAAACTATAATCTACAGGCATTACCTATTGTTATATCAGAGGTAAAAGGAGAACAAAAGAGGTCTAAGGTCCATATGATGCTATTAAACTTAATCAGTCCTTCTTACTCCATTTCACAAGATCAATACAGTAATACAGTAAGTCCAAATAAAAGCACAAAAAGGAAAAAAAAAAAAAAAAAAAGCTACACAGTGTACCTCTTCTCCTCCCTCATCTACCAGTGTCCAGTTTCCAGATTCTTTCCCAGAGGAAGATGAGCTTTTCCTTTCATTTGGTTTCATATGGCACATGAAGTCCGCCCGATTTCTGATTTAAAGTAAAAATTAAGTTTACAAAAAGTAGAAAATTGAAAACTCCAAATTTCATAATCTTTTGGTTAAGAGACTGTATTGGTTTTGACTGGAATAGAGTTTATTTTCTTCTCAGCAGCCTCTGTGGTGCCATGCTTTGGAACAGTGATGATAAGTGCTGCTAGCATCTGATGCTTTGGTTGTTGCAGAGCAGTGCTTACACAGTGTCAAGGCCTCTTCTGCTTCTCATGCTGCGCTGCCAGCAAGGAGGCTTGGAGCACCCAAGATGAGGTGAGAGGACATGGCCAGGACAGCTGACACAGACTGACCAAAGGGATATTCCACACCTTATATTCTCATCTATAAAAGCTAGAGGAAAGGGGGATGTTCAAGTGATGGCATTTGTCTTCCCAAGTAACCATTACACATGATGAGCCCCACTTTCCTGGCAACAACTCAACACCTACCTGCTGATGGGGAAGTATCACATGAATTCCTTATTTTGTTTTGTTTGCATGCACTGCACAGCTTCTGCTTTACGTGTTAAACTGTCTTCAACTCATCCCATAAGTTCCTGCATTTTTACTTGTTACCTTCCCAATTAGGGGGAAAATAAGTAGCTGTGTGGGACTTAGCTGCCTTCTGGGGCTGAGCAACATCGGAGAAGACACTCAAAACCAGATTAAACAACAAGAAATTAACAAGTATGTAAAGTATCCCCACGTCCCACAAGACACACAGGCCAGCTCCACTACACAACTTTTGTGGCTGCATTAGCTGACACCATGTCAACATTTAAGAGTGGTCATAGGTACACTGAGCTACCACAACGAAACAACTTCCAGGAAAGAGTTGCCTCATATCAAGTCAGCTCGAATTCCACATTAGGCCTCCTTAAATCAGGGAAAATAGTTTTCAGACTCTCTGTAAGTTCTCATGTAAGTCCTCTGCTGTTCAGATATATATCAGCAAATTAAATGAACATGCAGAAAGGATATATAAAAAGTTGAAATGATAACACCTAACTTCCTTTTATGCAGGAATGTTCTGGCAGAACTCTGAACACCCTGCAACAAAACTCTGGCACCACACCATCCTCCTGATCTCTCTGAATCCATACACTGCAAATACAAACATACCAGTTTCACAATTCTAAATTTCACAATACCAGTTTCCTATTCAAAGTTGGATTAGAATGAAACTGGGTCCTGATACACAGTAGTTGTAACAGACAAGTGTCAGATCTTCAGCGTTAAAGCCCTGTGGAATCTTCACATTCTTGCATAAACAGTTGAGAGCGCCACTCCAGACACACTGAATTAGTCCTTGCTAAAGGACATGCTAATAACCCACCAGCAATACATATGTCCTCAGGGCACACCCCGTTTCCCCAAGCAGCTCTAGATAGGAAATGTAAAACAAAACCTTTTAAAACAATATTCTACAATAAACAGAAGCCCCAGTTAACTCAAGGTCAGACTACCAAGAACACAATGAAAACCTTAAGTACCAGCAGTTCGATTCTTTGACATGGAGATCTGAGCACGGGTCTCCAAGCAAGCAATGCATTTTTATCTGAAGCACATAATAGAAGTTTTCACTAATGATGGATTTCATTAGCTAGCTTCTCCAAACACCACGTATTCCTTACAGATTTAAAAACGCATGAAAAATAAATTAAGAAGCACAATCAGCATTCAGACCAGTTTAGCAAACCCTTTACTCAAGGCTGTCTGCTACAGAGACAGTATTCTAAACAGGTCATCGTGCAAGGCAAGAACTTCATTTGGGAATTCACAGTTTGGGAGAAAAGAAAAAAAAAAAAAGATGTCAGCCATGACAGCTATTTTACAATTAAAATTAAGACTCATCACATCGTGGGCAGTAGGAAAACATACTGTCAAGACTTTCAAGGTTAATGAGTAAAAAACTGTGAATCTCTTATTTGTGCACTTTCAGGGTTGTAGAAAGTTGTGCTTTCTACTTCTAAATCAGCAGAACGTGTTCATAAAACTTTATTTTCATACTTACTTGACAGGAGACATAAGCAAGGCTAGAGATTGCATGAAATGAAAGACACCTGATGGGTTATCCAAGACTTTGATCTGAAATTAAACACAAAAAATCAAAGTAAATCTAAGTAAAGTTATAGTCCAAGTAAAACAAAGGGCAAATCAGTTTTACCAGAGAAATTTGTATTCTGAGTTTCACATTGTCCACTAGCTTTTTGTTCAGACTGAAAACTGTGCATAAAAGACAGTTACAACACCCTGGAGGAAGTGTTGCTGTGATACAATACTGGGTACTATGAAGCATTTACAGAAAGGTACTGAAAAGAGGACAAAAAACATCAAGAGATCCACAAGAGAACAACTCTCTTCATTTCCCATGTCCATCTTGGCACCAGCGGAGAAGCTGGGAGTTCAGCACAGAGGAAGTTACAACACTACCTCAAATTGCCCTTTTACTTAATTGCTTGCCTTTTCCCTGTTAGCATAATTAGGATCTTTCCTTATGGCTAGATTCCCAGTGTCTTCCCCTCTCCGAAACAGAGCTCCACTGCGTACAGATATCTGCGCTTCCCCTGATCTATATAAAATGAACAGTCTTTCTTCTCCTCAGAACTACCCAGCTAACAAACTTTACAGGAAAACACAGGCAAGATCCTTTTCAATGGACAAGCTGTAAAATCTGTTCTTCCTCATCCCTTACACATCACATAAAGAGCTGCTTCCAATCTCATCTGTCTACCTACTCCAGCCTTCCAAAACTGAAGAATTAAACATTCACACCTGAATGAATGGCACAGCCCATTCACCAATCCCAGCTGGGCATCGCAGGATGTGGTTGAAGAGGAAGAGATGGTCACCTGGACAGCCAATTCTTTGCAACACCGATACCTAAAGAAAGGATATTGGATTCTTGTAAATAATTTCAAGCTTCATCCCTTTATAGTCTTGCTAAATAGAATAATACCACTTTTTCATCTCTGCTCCCACACCTCCCAGCAAGCCCCAGTTTTCAGAGCAACTTGTAGTAGAGCAGTATTTAAAAGCTCATCTCCTCAGCTTATGAGCCACAGTGCCACCCACTTTCCACAGCGTAGAAAATTAATTACAACTGTATTAAAAACAAATTTATTGAAAAATCAACAAAAAAAAAATTCTCAAAAATGCTGATCCAAATATTTTTAATTTCAAAATAAGTGTTAATATGCATTAAAAAAAATAAAATTAAATGCAGTTTGAGCAGTGCTGACTGCTCAGATGCCAGCCCTCATTGCTGCAGCTGACCTCCCTTAACCTCACCCAATAAGCGAATTCACTCCAAAGATTCACTAAGCAATTCTGTTCACAAAGTAGCATAAACTCAAAAAATTAACTGTATGTGGGTCAGTGAGAGAAACAGTAATGTTTTCAGAAGTAACTCCTAAACTCATCCCACGTGTTGGATCAAACAGCTCCACCCATGCTTACTCCCTTACCAGTCTCTGCAGCCACATGAGAAGGTCACTCTGAAACTGAGGATCTTCAATAACTCTGCGAGTGAAACTGAAGAGAACACTGATGCATTCTTTCAAGTGGCTCAAATCTGAAGAAAGATTTTCAGACTGCTTTGAAACTGCAAATTAAAAGAAGAGTTAAGGAGCTTTGATCAGCAGCTTTCAGAATAGTAGTGCACATGGTTGTTTTAGAGATATACAGAAAACTTCCTCTCTGTAACTGTAGATGTCAAGGTATTTCAACACGGCTGCTTGTTAGAACTGACAAAGAACATTTATGTAGCACACTTTAATTTAATCACTGAACACTAACTACAGGAACAATACCATTATGCTCATTAAAGACCTTCCCTCAACATAAACTCTATAAGCACTACCATTTACTATGCATATGAACTAACTGGGAGGTGGGAGGCAAGGAGAAGACATCTAAGAAGGGTAAGTATCTGAGAGAGGCATACTTCAGCTAAAAGTTTATATTGGCAGAAACCCAAATAAGTCATACCAAGGGGATGAATATCAAAAAGATTTCTCAGTATTAGAGCTGCAAGATTTCAAATGACCTTCCAAAAGCAGTAAAGCAGAAAGTTGCTTTTAAAATTGTGCATCAATTTGGAAAAGGGACTGCATCATTATATGGCACCTTGGACAGGAGATTGAGCTCCAGGTGTCCCAACCCACCCAGTGTTTCTCCATAGTCATACTCAGCCTGGACAGAAGGGACTCCTGCATCCACCTTCCACTCTCTAGGTGAACATGGTAAGAGAACTGGAGGTTTTCTGTGAGAAAAGTGTTTCACTTATCCCTCCATAAAAATCAATGTTTTAGTATCAGAAGAGATATATTCCAGCATACAAATCCCATCACAAGACTCCAAAACTCCAGGTGAGCAGGATGCTGTGCAACCCTCAAAAGCACAGGCTACAAACACACCTTGTTCTTGCTGAAGAGCCACTGATCTCAGCAGGGAGGAACTGTTGAGCAACCTGTACACGTAAGACTCCACTTGCAACCGAGACAGCACTGAAGTGTACGAGTGTAGTGCCAGCGTCTGATGCACATGCTCTGCTTTGGCTTCAAACAGCTTTTTCAGTTCTCCCAGCACACCTTCATTTAGCTCTACTGTCTGGTAGCGATGGTGACCTGTCACCTTGCACTGATCTGCACAGACACCCTGGAAAGAAAGCAATTACTTTATGTTAGTGATTTTGTCCTTCAGTCAAGAGTGCTTATAGAAACTGATCCTGACATAACCCTCCCCTGAAAGATTTCAAAGCTTTCACAAAGGGGACCATTTTACAGGTGGACAAACACTTGGAAACATTCTACACACTTTGCAGAGCTGTTAAATAATGAAGATGCATATCCTTGACTTCTGAAAAAAAAAAATGACTCTTATAAACCCTCAACAACTCAGATTTAGAAATAGATACGAAGTGACTTGCCTGTATCATTGAAAGATGTGAACAAAATCAGCTCTCTCTACTCCCAGTGAGCACATCTGCTTTGCATTTTACAGATTTCTATAAATATTTGGATCTATTCTTTTAAACCTAAAACATATACTGGAACAAGCTGAATGTTTCTTTAAGCTCCTAGAATTCAGTATTTATAGCAATTCTTTATAACATATTTTAAGATTTCTGAAATGAACTGTATTCTTTTTCCCATACTACAGTTAAAAGGTGAGAACAGTCTTTCTCCGTCCCGTTTCTATTTCTTCAGCAAAAGAAAGCCAAGAAACACCCGTTATTTTTTTACACAACCAGAAAACATGCTTCAAACCACGCACTTTGGAATTTTAGCCCTATACTACTTAAATTATTAGAATAAGAGTTTTAAACTGGTATTACGAAAACAATTACTCTGAACATCCAATAAATAGTGAATCAGGAGGGAATAAAGCAAGCAGCAAGATTAGCCAATTGTACGTCCAGAGAAGATGTAAGAAAGAAGCCAAAACTGCTTCCTATGTAGGAACTTGACAGCACAAAGCTAAGAGTCTAATGAGGCTCAGTGATACTGGTCCACTACACTCTTATTCCCTAACAAAAAGGAGAAGATTCCAATTTGCCTAGCTGACATCTCTGAACATTAAACTCTGACAAACTGCACAGGAGAGGCACTAGCTTCAGACCTGCAACTCACAGCAATAGTGAAAACCAGCACATACAGCACTTTGTAGCAATTTTGATGATACGTTGGCTACAAATAGCATCAGAGCTCCAGGACATTTCATCCACTCTCACTACAACATCCATAATGACCAGCTCCAAAAACAAACTACAAAGAATGAGTTTGGGGGAATGCTCCTCTGATGTCTGCCCCAAGAAGTTCCCCAGATCCCTCTGGATCGCAGGCAGCAATTCTACAGGGCACCACGAGCACTATGGCAGTGTCTATAATGACTGATTCACTTAAAGAGCAACTGTTCCTGAAGGTGGAAGTACACCCCATGCTTCCAGTTACAGGATCACCTGCAAGCATGACTCAAACTCCTCTATATCTGCCACTTCTGATCGTAGGACACTGACAGTGAAAACTGTCACTACAGGAAGCAAGCCACACAGGACAACATCACCACAGCCATTCCGAAGTCCTACAGGTAGCCCTACCCTCCCACGTATGTCCTCCACCTTCTGTAAGTACTGTGGGATAAACTTCACCCAACACTACAGGCATACAGGCTATATGCACCCAACTGGATGCATATAGCTCAAACACTTGTCAGAGTTTAAATCAACAATCTGTCTCATATCTCAATATGATGACACTCTGAAACTCAGAGTTGGGCTCAGTGGAAAGAAAAGCAAAGAGAAAGGAAAGCAAAGACTTTCAGAAATCTCTTTCAGAAGAGCATTCCTAAATAAACTTAGCAGTGAGCAAAATCAGTGTCCAGAACCATATCCAGATAGTTTTGCTTCAAAAGAAGCAACACTTCAGTAACAGCACCTGCACAGTTTTCTGTTCTTCTTTAAAAGTCCATAATCTCCCCTTAACGTTTTGGCAGTCTGTCGTCATAGCTTGTAGCTCCGCCTCAGCCAGCAAAAGCTGCTTCCTACAGCGCATGTAGTTCAGGAGCAGTTCATAAAATTCATGCCTGTCCTGATGAGCAACACTTTCAAATTCTTCTGCGTAGGAGTCAACATTCTCCAGCCATGAACATGGCTCAAAAATTTTCAGCTGTTCTCTGGTAAAAGGCACGAGTTCAGGTTCAGTTGGGAGCTCTGGATACAGCCTCTCATTGTGCAACAGTGGTTTTACTGCCATTATGGTTGGTCTCTCATAGGACAATTCAGCTGACAAGTCTGGATAAATTGGTTTCAATCCCAAACGATGAACACGTGTTTTGGATCTCTCACAGAGCTGTGAAGTACTAAGAGGATGCTTCTCCGGGAAATGGACAAGAGGATTTTTAGCATCTTGTATGCCTTCAGTTCCTTTGCCCCGTGCAATGCCCACTACTGTCTGAGAAGCAACTGCACTGGAATGAAAGGTACTGACTAACACATCAGAGTTTCCTGATCCCCTAGCAACTGTCTCCACAGGGCTGGGAGGTTTGCCCAGCTTGCTTTTTTCACTTTTCTCAACATCCCCTCCACATTCCTCATGTGAAGGACCAGCTTTGCTCTCTTCTCCATCTGCTGAAGGCTCTACAGCTACTGTTGAGGACCCTTCGTTTGCTAAAGTTAAATTACTAAGGGGGATGTCACACACATCAGTTACAGTTTTTCCATCCTCTGGTTCTTCACTGAGTTGAATTTCTGTGAATTCTGGTTGCTCCACTTGCACTTTAATGGCCTGAGAAGACACTTCTGCCACAGGAGGAAGGAAAACATCATCAGACTCTTGTATCCGGGATTCCTCATTACTTCTTTTCTTCTTTTCCTAAAAATAAATTAACAGTATTATTAATAAGCAAATCCCTTCTCTTCACACCTCAAATCCCATCATCACCAAAAACACCATCTGTCAACACCACAACTACAAAAGCATCTTAACAGGATAATTTTCATAATTACAAGATAAAAAGAAATGCACAAAACAGATCCCTGGTCTTTAGTTACTCTTTCAATACCGTTCATAAATGTCTATTTTATTGGCCAGTTCTTGAATGACATTTCAATATTTCTACATGAAAAACTACAGATATTCCAGAACAGAGTGTTTCACTAATGTATAAATAATCCAAATAACAAGACCCTGCCTAAGAACTATATTTTACAGTATTCCTAGAAGATATTTGGAGATTCATCTCAAGTTTTATAGGAATATCTTAATGATCAGAAAATTATTTTCAAAAAGAAATTTTTGAACAAAGAAAGGTCTAGAATGCATCCTCTAATTACACCTAATGCATCCTCTGAAATAGCACCTACAGGAAAGAGTTATTACAGACCAGAAACACAGACCAACTCAGAAGTGTCACTAAAATTGTAAACCAATTATCTATTTTTAAAATTAAGATCAGTTTAGGGATAAACGATTCCCATAAACCTAGTCTGAAGGGTATATGAATAGTCTCCTTTCCATAGCACAACAAACGAAACAATGTTGCACAGAAAATCAAAACAGATTTTGCTAAGAGTGCACTTGTAAGTTGTTTGTGTGTACTAATCCCTTGATAAAAAGTAAAACTGTGAAGAGTTAGGTTAGCACACTGCACTTGTGGATGACCCAGATAACATAACAAAGAACACAGCTGAAAACAGGAAAAGTTCTCAATATCCCTCCATGATTGCAGAAGAGATGACAGCTTTGAAAACTTACTGACAATTTCACACATACTTTCTCTCAGCAGCTGACAAGATTTTGCCTTATGAGAGGGCACACAAGACAGCTCAAGGCCCTTGTGAACTGCAGTCTCAATGCTCACTGCTCCTTCACAAAATGGTAGTACAGCAGCTTTGCTTTCAGACTGCATTTTCTATCATGTTAAAACCCTCTAACACTTCCGATCAGAAAATACTGCTGACATTCCAAGACTAGCTAGAGCTACAGGTGAGAGGTTATAAATAGATCACCACAATTCTTTAAGCTAGGATCTGTAGTCATGACAAACGTGTCCTGCCAATAAATAAATCATAATTTCCATTGGAAACTGTACCACTAGATCCTATTTCCGACAGTGTACAGACCTGCATGCACTACAAGCACATGAAACTGCTGGTCCTTTCCTCTCTACCATCTCTTGCAGTCCTCACACAGAAGAAACTCCCTTTATCTTTGAGCTGCATCCTGTACTTCTCAGAATGCTACTGTCAGACAAAAAAAAAATCTTATAAAATTCATGAAGTGCCTTTCAGTTTCTGCTTTCCAAGGGAAAAAAAGAAATGGTGAAAAGGTTAACAGGTTTTTCATCTGAGAAAGGATGAGAGAAATCAGGTCCTGCACCGACATAAAAGCAAAACCTGCTCTTTGAGGTTTTATTCTACTTCTGAGGCTGAAGAAGCTTTTGTTTTTAAGTTAAAGATGCCACCTGCTCAATAGGCTCATTCTGCGCCTATCCATTCTCTTTTTCTACCATTCTGGTGCACTGCTTTCCATGAGTGACAACTCATGCCATAAGGATATCTATTATTACTAGGGAACCACTTCTGCAGTAATTCAGCACTACTCACCAGGATGCTCATAGACACACAATCAGTCTCAAGTCCCCTCGTTTTGGTATTTCACCTCTCTCAGATTTTTGTTACCGGTGCTGGGCAGGCTTAAGTCTGGGGCCACAGGGAGTTAAAATGGGGTCATTCTTCTACCTGACAGCTCTGCAGTTGATTCAGCCTTTTCCCAGCTCACAAATATTTTGGCTTTTTGTATCACAAATTGGCTTGGGTTGGAAAGGATTTCAAAGTTATCTAGTTTTCAACATATTACAGCTGCTTCTGAGGCATGCGAACACAAACATCCTTGATGTGACTTGGCCTCAAGCTGCATGCTCAAATACTCCTGCATGTTAACAGAGAATCACAGAATGGTTGGGTTGGAAGGGACCTGAAAGACCACTCAGCTTCAACCCGTGCCATGGGCTGGGCGACCCCCAGCTCAGGCTGCCCAGGGCCCATCCATGGCCTTGGGCACCTCCAGGGATGGGGCACCCACAGCCCTCTGGGCAGTGCCAGGGCCCCACTGCCCTCTGAGTAAAGAATTTCTGCCTAACACCTAACCTGCATCTCCCTTCCTTTAGTTTAAAACCATTCCACCTTGTCCTATCACTATCAGATTATGTCAAACATCCGTCTTCCTCCTGTTTATAAGTTCCCTTCAAGTACTAGAAGGTTGCAGTGAGGTCTCCCCATAGCCTCCTCTTCTCCAGGCTGAACATCCCCAGGTCCCTCTGCCTTTCCTCTTAGGAGAGGTGCTCCAGCTCTCTCAGCATCTTCATGGCCTCCCCTGGACCCACTCCAACAGCTCTGCATCATTCCTGTGCTGGGGGCCCCAGGCCTGGATGCAGAGCTCCAGGTGAAACCTCAAAAGGATGCTGAGCATAACAACAGCAAAACACACATCAGGAATGGGTCACATGCAATGCCAAAGCACTCTGGATTCTCCCACGTGACACTTCACCAAGCATCATTTGGGTTGTTCAGCAGCTAATAGCACCTGGAAGGGATGGCAAAGGGCAGCTGCTGTCACCACGAGTTGTTGACGAGCTGCAGTCTGTGATTCACCACCTTCCTGGGGGAATGATTCCCCCAAACAGCAGTCTTGAAACCTGACCGCCTGGCACGTGTTGTGGAGCTGAATCAAAACAGAATGACACATTGACTCTTCTGGCATGGGGAAACATTATTCAAGGAACAACATCTCCTTGAATTCCCACTTGCCTGGAGTTCAGGAGTCACAGCAGCGGCTGGCACTTCACCCAATCCTCACTTTACAAGCACTCATCCTTTAATTCATTTCAGACAGCTCTGACAGGCACAACTTCAGTGCCTGTGCGCTACACAGCACATTGTAACACAGCACACAACACCATTGAGTGGTTCAGGAAAACACTCCCATTTTGCTGCAGCCCTGAGGCACAGTCCTTCAATTCAGATCACTTTTAGGGGCCACAGGGGCCCAGGTGGGTGAGAAACAAAGCCTGCAGCCAGCACCGTGAGCAGAGAACACACCTCGGGACCGAACTGCACCGTGATCCTGCGGCTGTTTGATTTATCTCACAGCAAGAGCTACACCCACACTGAACAAACACTGCCTTCTGCTCCCGGCCTCCAGCTCCGGGCACTGCAGCGCCCAACTCGCAGGGACAGGCCGGCGTCCCACACCAGAGCATCGCTCGCTGCCAGCCGCAACCCCCACAGCTCCCCGGCACCCGAAGAGGCCACAGCGTGAGGCTACAGCCTTGTTTACAACTCTTCACACTACAACGCTCTTCGCTCTAAGCCTTCCTCACATTTCAGAGAACCGCTGGTGCTTAAAAACCCTTTTAGAAAGCCACCCCGGCCCCGCGCTGCCCCCTACCTTCGCCTTGCCCTTGGGGCGGCCCCGCCGGGGGGCCCGAACGGCCTCGGCCATAGCCCCGCTGCTGCCCCAGCGGCTGCGGGCACAGCCGGAAGAGGGGAAGCTGACCCCGCCCCCCTCCGCGGCGCTCGGCCAATCAGCAGCTCGAAGGGTATGGGAGCCGCGGAGGGTCATGGCCAGCAGCAGCAGTGCCCGTATGGTTGCGGCCTGATCGACAGTGCGGAGTGTGAGGGCCGAGCTGCCATCCGTGGGCCTGAGAGGGCATTTGGGTCTGCTGTAGGGGCGCAGAAGGTGTCCACAATCCCCGCTAGACACAGTCATAGAGTCGCATGATAACCCGAGCTGGAAGGGACCCACAGGGATCAGTGAATCCAACCACTGTGCCCACACAGCACCACCCAATCTCCAGACCCTTTGTGAGAGCGGTGTCCCAACGCCCCTTGAGCTCCGGCAGCGTGGGGCCGTGCCCACTGCCCTGGGCAGCAGTGCCATGCCCACACCTCTGGGGCAGAGCCTTTCCATCACCCCCACCTGACCCTCCCCTGACAGCTGCATGCTGTTCCCTCGGGCCCTGTCGCTGTCCCCAGAGAGCAGAGCTCAGTGCAGCCCCTCTGCTCCCTGTGAGAGGGCTGTAGGCCGCCATGAGGCCTCACCTCAGCCTCCTCTGCTCTGGGCTGAAGAAACCAAGGGACCTCCACCTCTCCTCACACAACCTGCCCTCAGACCCCTCCCCATCTCCGTAGCCCTTCTCTGAATGCTCTCTAGAAGCTCTGTGTCCTTATTTTGTGGTGCCCAAACTCACACTCAGTGCTCAAGCTGAGGCAGCACCAGCATGGAGCAGAGCAGGGCGATCCCTTAATAGGATGATTTATAATTCAAAGTTTTTCTTGGCTCCAANCGGTTGCGGGCACAGCCGGAAGAGGGGAAGCTGACCCCGCCCCCCCTCCGCGGCGCTCGGCCAATCAGCAGCGCGAAGGGTATGGGAGCCGCGGAGGGTCATGGCCAGCAGCAGCAGTGCCCGTATGGTTGCGGCCTGATCGACAGTGCGGAGTGTGAGGGCCGAGCTGCCATCCGTGGGCCTGAGAGGGCATTTGGGTCTGCTGTAGGGGCGCAGAAGGTGTCCACAATCCCCGCTAGACACAGTCATAGAGTCGCATGATAACCCGAGCTGGAAGGGACCCACAGGGATCAGTGAATCCAACCACTGTGCCCACACAGCACCACCCAATCTCCAGACCCTTTGTGAGAGCGGTGTCCCAACGCCCCTTGAGCTCCGGCAGCGTGGGGCCGTGCCCACTGCCCTGGGCAGCAGTGCCATGCCCACACCTCTGGGGCAGAGCCTTTCCATCACCCCCACCTGACCCTCCCCTGACAGCTGCATGCTGTTCCCTCGGGCCCTGTCGCTGTCCCCAGAGAGCAGAGCTCAGTGCAGCCCCTCTGCTCCCTGTGAGAGGGCTGTAGGCCGCCATGAGGCCTCACCTCAGCCTCCTCTGCTCTGGGCTGAAGAAACCAAGGGACCTCCACCTCTCCTCACACAACCTGCCCTCAGACCCCTCCCCATCTCCGTAGCCCTTCTCTGAATGCTCTCTAGAAGCTCTGTGTCCTTATTTTGTGGTGCCCAAACTCACACTCAGTGCTCAAGCTGAGGCAGCACCAGCATGGAGCAGAGCAGGGCGATCCCTTAATAGGATGATTTATAATTCAAAGTTTTTCTTGGCTCCAAGTCTGTTCTAAGAGTTGATGCATTCGGAGCACTAGCACCCTAGCACCTCTATTTTGGGATTACTCCTGTGTGTTTAGTGAGCGCATGGGCCAAGATTCTGCCTCAGTGGGGAACTTTCACATCCAGTAAAGACAAACAGCCTGGATGAACATGAGCCAACAGTGTGCCCAGGTGGCCAAGAAGGCCAACAGCATCCTGGCCTGCATCAGAAATAGTGTAACCAGCAGTAGCAGTGAGTGATCGTCCCCCTCTACTCAGCTCTGGTGAGGCCACACCTCAGTGCTGTGTTCAGTTTTGGGCCCCTCACTACAAGAAAGACATTGAGGCCCTGGAGCGTGTCCAGAGAAGGGCAACAAAGCTGTGAAGGGTCTGGAGCACGGTGCTATGGGGAGCGGCTGAGGGAACTGGGATTGTTCAGTCTGCAGAAGAGGAGGCTCAGGGGAGACTTTATTGCTCTCTATCACTGCCTGAAAGGACGTTGTGGTGAGGTGGGGGTCGGCCTCTTCTCCCGGGTGGTTAGTGATAGGACAAGGGGTAATGGCCTTAATTTGTGCCAGTGGAAGTTCATGCTGAATATTAGGAAAAACTCTTCTCCAAAAGAGCGGTCAGGCACTGGAACTTGGACTTGGTTCTTAGAGGTCTTCTCCAACCTTAATGATTCTGTGATTCTATTGCACACTGTTAGCTGAAAAATCCCAGTAAAGAAACCATGCAATGTATTATGGAGTAGATAATTACTATGCTAACCTTGCTGCTGCAGCAGGCTGTAGGAACCGTAAAGGAAGCTTTGCTGCTTATGAGTTTTAAGTTCTACTGTCAAGTCCTGAATGTGTGCAAACATGTCTGATGAGTTACAGACCCCATCCAACCCTCAAAAAGAAAATCCAGCTGAAAAACAGGAAGCCTGGGAAAACTGCCTTACATGGCCAGCAGCTCGGGATGATCACACTTGTTTGGCCAGTGCTCCTTGGTGTGTTCTTTCCCATAGCTGTCTTGTACTTATACAGAGAAAGTGCTGAAATAAGGGCTGAGGAGAGATGTGCTCTTGGAGGCTTTCATCCAGGAAACACAATTCAGCCCCAGCCCTGACAGAAAGTGGAAAGGACATGATCAGAAAAAAACACATCCAGCACACAACTCAGAACTGTTATTTTTAATATATACGCGTAAAGAACTAAAACTATAACAAGCATCTTCAGAAGAATATTTGTATACTTGATCTTTTAGAAAAAAATTGGGACAAACTATTCCTTTACTTTGTACATTTCATTACAATGCAGCAGGATAGAATTTAAAGCTCATTATGATCATTTCCACATGAGAAAATAAAAAAAATCCCCAGAAACCTGTGGGCTTAGGCACACAGTGAAATCATGTGGACTCAACTTGAAGATCATACAGCCAGCAGCTCCTGTTTCTACAGGTTTAGACAGAGCCTACCAGGACAAACTATACCATGAGCCTAAAAAACAGCAAAGCCAGACCCATGGAGTAAGTGATCATGCTCCTCTGCATAAGCTGCCTGAGAAACATAACTGAAACTAAATCCAAATTACAAGTTTAATCACTATTAATGACAGACTTTAGAAATAGGCTTAAGTCTAACTTTAGCTCTGAACACAAGCCAGCATCCCCAACGCCTTGCGCAGCTCCACTCGGCACATGTGACTTGTTAGTTATCTGGAGAGCAGAAGGCTCCAGGCTCTCCCAGATGGTTGTGCATTGCAAGAACTTCAAATCAAAAGCTTCTCCTGACACAGAAGATTGCCCTGTGTCCAGGTCCATTGCTTATAATCCTTTTCTTCCCCTGAGTATGAAGATGGGATATCTGTCCAAGAAGTTTGCTGATCAAAGGAACAGATTTTTAGTAGGTACTTTCTGAATGTACAAATATAATTATCAGAGTTTTCAAATATTTTCTTGAAATGGAGAAGCACTGCAGCTCTATGTTGCTGAAAATAACTGAAAACACCCATTCTGCCATGCTGGCCAGACCAACAGTGTCTTCTGCTTGGAGAACCTACAGGAACAGAATCAACAGCATCAAAACCGTAGCTCCAGCTTGGACAAGGACTGGGAGGGCTGACACGATCGTCACTCCCAGCTGGTCACCTCTCAGTCTCATCCCCTAAATGCTGGCCTTTTTTCCCCCACCATTCCTCCTTTGCAGCTGCATTTCTTACTAAACTCTTTCTTCAGTACTTACTGTGGCTATTAGTGGTGTATCAAGCTGTAACCATCGATTGTGGCATAATCAGGATCACCTAAAACACACAGCACAAAAATATTACATCTGCCCATGAAAAGTGCTCATTAAGAGAGTATATGCAGAGCAAAGCCATCATGCAGTGGCGAGCTGTGTTAAAGGGATGGGAGCCAGGGATGAATGGGGCTCAGAGAAATCAGTTGATTTCACTAAAAGCCAAAGCAGAATCTATTTTTACTAAGTCTCATTGCAGAATCCCATCCCTGAAGTGGCCTGCACATGGTAACAGTTCATGCCATTTAAACACAGAAGAGTCTAAACTGCAGAGACTGCTGGGACCCCAAGCTTGGGCATTCTAAAGCTTCAGAAATGCCCACACAGAGGGCTCTGATCAGAACTTCTAGCTGAAACCTTGTCTCCAAAGTCAGTGGCAAACTTCCCAGCATCTTTCCATAGGGACTGGCCTTATAGCAGGAGCTGGACCTCAAGCAAGTTCTTTAGAGAGATCAAGTTCATGATTCTGTGGGGAAGAGCAGGAGCAGAGAGACCCTCTGTGGGGTCAGAAGCTGCCTAAGGCAAGGAACTCACCTGGACCACTGGTTGGTGTGGGAAGAGGCGCCCTCCTGCACAAAAAGAAACACAGAGCTGAGGATATGAGTGGCTATGGGACTCCCTCCCATCCAAGGACACCTGCCCAGGCCATTACTCTGGTTCTGCAGCTCCCAAATCACCTTCCCAGAACTCATGGGAGGGCAGAGATTTGGCCATCCTGTGCTTCTGTGTATTCTGGACACGTGGTACCAAGGCATGTCATGGCTAGCTCACCACTAACAGCCTACTTGGCAAATAGGGGAGTTGAAGCTGGTACAGTGTGGGAGAGGAAGAAGTCACCAAAAAGCATGTGTTAGCAAAACATTCACAAGTGAGCCCCCGGGCATGCCTTTTCACATGCTTCTGCCCAGGCTGAGACATCAGGAAGGCATAATTGTGCATGACTCTTCTCCTGACATGACAGCCAGAGGGGAACACTCATCCTTGGCAAGCGTCTTTAGCCCTGAATCCTCATCTTCCCCATGGCGGAAGCTTCCTTCACCCTGTCCTCAACATTCCCCAGGCTGTCTTGCTTTTCAGCTGCCACTCACCTCAATCCAAAGGGATTCTGAAATAGACTTGACACAAGAAAAGGTGAGCACACTGTCACCAGAAGCACTTTCAGAGTAAGATTCCCAGCCATGAGAAGGGAGAGATGGCATCAAAAGGCAAGTGGGAGCAAAAAGCTCATGGGTGGGCTAGAGGGGGTCCTTAAGCATGATGCAACAGGCAGCATATTGGAATAATTCCTACTGTAGAGAGTGATGGACTACACAGCATGGGAAATATTTTCCTGCAATACCATGAAAGCTTCCAACAGGCTGAAAGCAGCAAAACACTTTTTTTTCGGAAAGCGTAATTTGCAAGAGCAATTCCAATTGCTCATGTTGTGTCCCTTACCTTGATATAGGTACAGAAGCTGGACTTCTCACAGGAGTCGCGTTCCTCTGTGTATTGTAGTAGTTTTCATAAACAACAGGAGCTAGGAAAAGTTAACAGCAGTAAAGTATAGATGTTTTATGAGTTACTTGCCAAAAACAACATTCAGCTGCTAATTCTTTCCCCTCATATTTGCAAAGATGTCTGATCAGGAACATACATGTTCTGAAAAGAGAAGATTATCTCCAGGGGCTGCTGCTGCATGCCAGAGAATGAAAGGAAGGATGTTACAAAATCAGTGGGTTTTGCATCTCAGCTGATGTTGATGACAGCAGCAGCGCCATGAGGAGTACAAACAAGTGAGTGCTACTTTGGGAGGTTGCATTCAGCTCTTACCTGGGGCCGAACATCCAGTTTTGCGTAAATTTACAAAAAACTCAATATCCTTCTCAATGCTGCACATTTCTAAACTCTTGCGGATTTCTTCATATTTCTACAGAAAAGGAAATGAAAGGCATTTCAAGTCAGAAACCAAAAGGGCTTTTTTCAGTTGGCTCACATGGGATGCAAGCCCAGTGCTCACCCAGGACTCAGTGGTGAGAGGAACAAGGTGGAAATCCCAGTGGAAACCTCCCCTCTGCAAGCCCTGGCCACAGCCCTCTGCCTGCATGTTGGCTAGCCAAAGGCTGTAGGCTCCAAACATAGCACAGTTTAGAGCACAGGAAAGCAAATTAGGCTCTGCTTTTCCATTCCCAGCCTCAAATGTGCAGAGAGCTATAATCTTTGGCAAGGTCACCTCCATCTGCCTTTCATTTGCCTTATTATTTTCAACCACAATTTTCTTCATCCAGGAAGAACAGTAAGCAAATTTGTATGATGTTGATGGCAGAGAGCTGAGGATACATTTTCTTTCACTATCTTCCTATTTCTCCAACCACAGATATGCACAGAAGCTTGCACTCAGGGGATCATTACTGTTACTACAGCCTGACAAAACGATGGGCAAGAAGAACCCACGTGGGCAGCAGGGATCCCAAAGGAGAGGTGTCTGACCCACAAGAGGAAGAAGATGATGTGGGGGGACATCCACCAGACTCACCTCATCGTTCTGGACGCAGCCCAGGGAGAGCTGGTTGATATGAAGCCAGAGGGCACTGCGGAAGTAGCTGATGCGCTCGCACTCCTGAGTCTCGAAGAACTGCAACAACACAGACAAGATGGTGGCTCCCCTGCCAGCACAGTCATGCGTGCAGCTGGGGATGGTCCCCTGAGCCCTCTGCTCACACATCCTGAGGTGATTCGTCATAGAATCGTAGAATGGCCTGGGATGGAAGGGACCTACAATTCTGTGATTCTCTGTGACCTCAAAGACCATTCAGTTCCAACCCCCTACTGCAGGCAGGGTTGCCAACCACTAGGTAAGGCACCAAGTTCAGGCTGCCCAGGGCCCTGTGCATCCTGTCCTTGAGCACCTCCAGGAATGGGGCTCTCTGGGCAGCTGTGCCAGGGCCTCATGACCTTCTCAGTGAAAAATTTCCTCGATATGTAATCTAAATCTCCCCATTTTCAGTTTAGAACCTTTTTCCCTTGTCCTATCACTATTTACATGTGTAAAAAGCTGATTTCCCTCCTGCTTATAATCTCCCTTTAAGTATTTGAAGGCTGTAATGAGGTCTCCCCTGAGAAACGCAGCGCAGGTTCCCTATGCACCCCGAGGTCCTGAAGTCCCAGCTCTCCCCTCACCTCCCTCCCCCACATGCAGAGGAATGGAAAATGGCTGAGTGTGTATGAAAACAGAGGCACAGATGCTCTGTGCCCTTAGGGTGTCAGCATCCAAGATGGATGCTGCTGGGTGTTCCTGTGGCTGCAGCTTCATGTTGACGGGTGACCAAACATTGACTCTTTGAGCCAGATGATGGCAGCATAAAAGTGCAAGCAGGCAACAGACGAAAATGTCACTAGAGAGCATCAACTCTGTCAATTTTAAAAGGTGGTAGAAGAAAAAAAAAGTAACAATGGCAACCTTGACGTGGTGAGATCTTGAATCCAGAAGCCAAGCAGGAGAAAAATGCAGCATTAGCTGCAATGCGTCCTGTTGTATGTGGAGGTAATACAGAGGCACATCTGCTCTGTCCCTTAGCCCTGCAGCAAGGGGATGGACATCTATGGGGCCACGGTGCACTGTGAAGGAGTGTGGTGCCATTTACCTCGCAGGCCTTGATGTGCTCTTTCTGCCACTCTTCCCGAATCTTCTCCAGTGCATTAACACTCTGCTGGTAGCTCCTGTCTGTGAGGGAAATCAAATTGTCGGTTGGTTAACATTCATTTTAAAAAAGTCCTTTGCTGGATGGTACCATGTCCAGCCTCAAATGTCTGGGAGGCCATGGAGAGAACCCAGCAGTAATGGGTTCTCCATAGTGGGAAATGCACTGAGGTGTGAAGTCCCACAGCAAACTGAGGTCGTGCCAGGGGAAAATGTAGGGGGCATGATGGGGCCATGTAGGCTTCTCCAAGATAAATGTCATCTCCTGGATCTCTGGACAAGTTTCTCAGGAGCTATGGCTCAGCTTCCAGCCTTTTCCTTCCACCCCAGGAGATGCTCCCCTCACCCTCCAGACTGGAACACTCTCTCTTTATGCTCACCCGAATCTTCCAGAGCTGATTTCGTCTGGGCCAGCTTCAGGAAGAGCTGCCAAAAATAGGGGAGAGGAGAAAGGTGTAGCAGAGCCCTGGTGCCTCACCCACAGCACAGCAGCCCCACCAAGGAAGGTCAGCAGCCCTCTCATGCCACCCAAACCCCAGAACTGAGAGAGGGGACTTGGGGCAGGATACCTGCAAGAAGAGACATTCCTTTGCCATGCCCCACAGCCACTCACTCTCTTTACCTTCTCCTGCTGCTTCTGTGTAACCAGGCTTGCATTGCGGTGCACAGCCTGTTCTGCTTCATCTTTATCTCTGCAGCGCTGCTCGTAGAGCCGCTTGGCCTAGGAGAGTCACCAACCAGGGCAGCAACGTGTCAGCAAGCAAACGAGATGCAAATACAGCTGTGTGCTTGTGTATTTTAGCAGCATTAACCCATACAGTGAGAAAAAGCAGCGCACTTGCTTTACCTCCATGGTCTTCTTGTATTGCAAATTCCTGTTTTTGTGAATCGCCTCCATTACGAGCTCTATCTGTAAAGAAAACAGAGTCAGAGTCAGCATGTCACTGGCTGTTGGAACTCCGGGATAAGCTCTGCAGCTATGGTGAGATCATAGAATCATGGAATAATGGCTGTAAGAACCTTCCTCTGCCTGGAGTTAGGTACTCCAGTATCTTAGAATCTTAGAGTGGCTTGGGTTGCAAAGGACCTTGAAGAACATTTAATTAGAATCTAGCTGTTGTGGGCAGGGATAAAATCACATCGAACTTCACAAAACCCACCCAAGACATTCATCTTTCTTTGCTCCTATCTAAGCTTCCACTGTGTATGCAAAGAAGCTGTACAAATGAATACCAGCCACACACAGCACTGTATCACCTCCAAAGCATCAGACAAAATTGGCAAGCCCACTCCCCTCTGCTAGGTCCAGATCAGCCCCTGGTTCTGATAACTTCATTTTCCAGAAAAGGGAATCTCAAGCCATTAGAAGTCAAAGAGCTTGCCAATTTTGCCAGACCCTCTGTAGATCATACAGCGCTATCTATGTACCTTGAAAACATTCCTAGTCAAGGCTGGCATCACTGGAGGGAGCCCCTGCTATCTCTGTCCCCCAAAGGACCCTGAAGGATGGAGGTGAGAAGAAGGAAGTCAGAGGTTGCTGCACAGTTCCAGCAGAGTTGCAACATACAGGAAGGAGCTCCGGACTTCCTGGCACTGGTGGGCATGGGGGCACGTAGGGGCCTGGGGCACAGTGTGGGACACCAGGTGGGGATGATGCCCTGCAATGAAGGTGACAGCACAGCACCTGACCTTTTTTCGATGAAGCTTTTGCTTTTCTCTGAATTCCTCCATTTTCTTGGCTTCCTCCCGAAGGGTTTGTGCCAGTTGGATATGACCTTGTCCCACATTATCTATCTCTGCAAAGAAAAAAAATACATATGTGTGTGCATTTGGAGCAAATATTCCTAAAAAGACTCTGTTGCTCAAATGAACTTTTCTTGATGAGATCAAAATGACCCAATGACCCCTTCCACTCATGGTCCCCCCTCATGCATTTCCTTGCAGAAAGGTACAGAAGCAGCAGGACTTTCAAAGTAGTTTCCCAGCAGAGTCTGCCTATGCAAGGACTGTTTCACTGTCATGCTGGGGCCTGCACTTCATTCAAGGAAACTCATACTAAGAGAAGTTATTAAAATGAGCACAGTCACTTTTCCTCCTAATCCGGATTAATTCAGGCATGTTTCAGCGCATCACACCCTAAAGCGCGTCTGTTTGAAGGAAACATTGCCACAGGCTAGCAGAGAAGCAACTGGAGGCACAGAAAAACGATTGCTAAGTGAATCTTAGGCTCATCCTTAGTGCCGCGCTGAGCTGGCCCAGCAGAATGAGAGTGACAGTACCACAAAACATTCACCCAGGAAGCAAAGCAGCTCATCTGCAGCTCACAAAGGCAAGTAAGACAAGCTGTAGCTCATGATTCAACAGCCAGAGCTGTTTCAAACTCACAGATACTCTCAGCTACTCCAGAGGTGATTGTTTAGGACATCAGCTCAGGAACATGGCAGCTGACAAATGTGTCCAAGAAGGACAGTGGTGGATCTCTGGCTGCCAGAATTCAGCACAGGGTAGGAGAGCACCAGCCCTTGGGGTACAAGTGCTGGCTGCATTCACCCCAGCAGGCAGCGACATATGGCAAGGAGTGGGCACTAAGGTGGCCAAATTGTCATATTTTTGATGCTCTAATTACTACATATTTGTATGAAAGGGCAAGATAGAACAGTCCAGAAAACTCTAGCTGAGCCACGGATGGCTTCTGATGCAGCACAACTTCTACGCTGCAGCTGGCCCCAAAGGCCCAAGAGATCCCAAAAGGACTCACTATGGTTCCCCTCTGACACCTGTGCCTTGGCGCACTCTGTCCCTAACTCCATGCTTGGGCTGAGCTGGACCAAGAGGGCAGCCTCCAGCTGATCCCGTATCATACAGCTTTGGAGATTTCTCTATTGCTTCCCAAGCAGTAGCCTGAAGACTTCAGCACTGCCAAATTTCCCCACATGTGAAGAACAAGAAAAATTACTTACGTTGCTTGAAAACATCCAAGGATCTCTTCAAGGTGCTGAAAAACACAAGGCACAACATCAAAAGAGTTCACTGCCAATGCAGGCATGGGTTCAACGGTGACAGCAGAGTACGTCTGAACTGGAGAGCAAGTCCCTCACTCAACAGCAGCCAAAACAGCCCAAATCAGGTTTATCTACCCTCTTTACACTCCCATGTTTTTCTTTATCAGTGAGTATAACACAATTCATTTGGTTTGAGACCTTACACCTTCACCATAAACACTGGATACTATTAGATATTCTGAGTTTCACAACAAATGTTCTAGGGAAACTCCAAAATGTATAATATGGAACATTTTCTACTTGCTGCATGGGCAAGTGCTTGGAGATGTGTGGATCTTTTCTCCCAACAAAGATAGCATAATGAAGATTTCAGAGAAGAAAAGAAAGTGGCAGCCCAATATAAAACTGTGAGCAAATGATCAAAGAATATCAAACCAAAATATCAAGCAGAAGATGCCAGGGGTCACTGTGGAAATGGAGATCCACCCACTGAGCCAGCCACAGCAGCCACAACAGTTGTGCAGGGTGACAATGCACTAGGTTTGGATATTCACATGGTTTCACTCGAGGAAGTACATGGACTTCCCTCTGGCCACAGAAAGGGTGAGGAGCAAACCCTCGTGATCCTTGGCCCAGCCACCAGCCTACTTCTCGTCTGAGTGCCCATGATGCTTTGGTTAGCTGATGGGAAGTTGGTAAAGTCCAAATTGATTACTGGCAAAGACCAACCCAGCTGTGCACTGTTCATTCACAAGACTGATTTCTGAACATCTGGTATGTCCCAATCACATCTCAACACTGTTTTGTCTCTCTCAGCCCCTTTCCTTCTCCCTCTTACTCATTCATTGTCATACAGACACCTATAGAAGCAAAAGACACTGCACTCTGAACTTACTTCAGCTCCGTCTGCCCACAGGGCTTCTTCTTTGACAAGTTAATGAGCTCTTTGCCATATTTTTCTTCTATAATTGCCCTGTTGAGGAAAGAGAGAAATGAGAGGAAATTCCCTTTTCAGAAACTGAAACTTGCTTGCAACAGAGACTAAGAGCAGAAGGAGTTTCATAAGGACATCTGCTTGCAACAGAGGCCAAGAGCAGAAGGAGTTTCTTAAGGACATTCCGTGAGCACAGACAAGCCAACTAGTGGGCATGCAGACCACCACAGGGTGCCACTGTGGACACCTGCCTTCCAGACCAACACAAACCACCCTGAGGCTTGTGGTTTGGTTTGTCTGCACCCAAAGTCCTGCCAGCTGCCCTCCCCATCTCCCTGTTGCTGATAGATGCAACCACCACCTCCCCAGGAGATGGAGGACTAAGCAGCCAATGCAGCTAGTGGATAAATGCAGCCAGGTAAGTCATCTAAGTAGCTTTTAGCTCAGTTTCCCATGGAAGTAAGGTTTGTGCAATGTAGATATCTTCATCTGATCCTAGCTATCCACAGTCAGTGGAGAAAAACACGTACTGCTAGGGGCTTGCATGATACTGTCTGCTGGAGGATGGGATGGGATGGGATGGGATGGGATGGGATGGGATGGGANAAGAGAAGAGAAGAGAAGAGAAGAGAAGAGAAGAGAAGAGAAGAGAAGAGAAGAGAAGAGAAGAGAAGAGAAGAGAAGAGAAGAGAAGAGAAGAGAAGAGAAGAGAAGAGAAGAGAAGAGAAGAGAAGAGAAGAGAAGAGAAGAGAAGAGAAGAGAAGAGAAGAGAAGAGAAGAGAAGAGAAGAGAAGAGAAGAGAAGAGAAGAGAAGAGAAGAGAAGAGAAGAGAAGAGAAGAGAAGAGAAGAGAAGAGAAGAGAAGAGAAGAGAAGAGAAGAGAAGAGAAGAAGAGGAGCGGAGCACAGTAGAGTAGAACAGAGCAGAGTAGAGCAGAGCTGAGCAGAGTAGAGTAGATGGAAGGGGTCTACCAAGTTCATCAAGTTCAACTGCATGACCACTTCAAGGCTAACCAAATACACTACGTAGGCTAAATAAGCTAAATATGAACTGTTGTAGAGCAGCCCTGAATTAATGTAATGTCTGCATTGACAACTCAGAGAAAACAAACCTGTGAATACAAGTTTTGGGAGAAAATAGCCTGGGACAAATGTGATAGGGAGGCAGATCAGGAGAACTTGCAATTCGAAGTGTCTAATGAACCTACATCTGTACAAATCAACAACATAGACGTCTGCATTTGCTTTAGAGATACAGACATTTTAGAAAGTTATTTATTTTATTCCACAACTCCCTGAGGGTGGTCAGACTCTGGAATAGGCTTCCTAGAGAGATAGTTGATGCCCTATGCCTGTCAGTGTTCGAGAGGCATTTGGATAATGCCCTTAATAGCATGCTTCTGGGTTTTGTGATTAGCACCATCGCTGCCTCCCAGCTGAGGATTCCCAGATATGGGCTTGATACCTCAAGACCAGCTGTGCAGGGAAAGGACAGTGTTAAAAAAACAAGTTCCTCCTCAGTCAAAAATCAAAGATGCTTTAACATGGTAGACAGTTAAACACAATGGAATCCAAAATGGGAATATGAGAAATAGGAATAGAAGAAATAGAAGCAGTGCCACTGCCTCAGTTCCCAGACCCATCCAAACCCGTTGTCAGAGGCAGTTCTGTACCTTTCCTTCAAAAAGTCTTCAAACTCTTTGCAGTTCTTCCTGCCATCATTCAGATGTTGAATGATGCTGTCGTAGCCAACTGTGCTCGTCAGATCTGTGCTCTGAAAAAGCAAGAACAAGATTCACATTTCTGTCAGTGCAGTCCAATGCCACTGCCACCTCCAGTGGCACTGATACGAGCAATGGCTCAGCTGGGAGCAGCCATGCCAATGCCTCTTTCTGTTTTGCGTATAAATTATATGAAATACGGTCTTTGTGGGGTGGGAGTGGGTCCAGGATTAGAATGGTGATGGCAATTTCATAGAATCATAAAATGGCTTGGATTGGAAGGGATCTTAAAGATCATCTAGTTACAATCCCGCTGCCATGGGCAAGGCTGCCACCCACCAGATCAGGCTGCCCAGGGCCTCTTCCAACCTGGCCTTAAATCTGTAACAAGGCGCTTTCATGATTTTCACAAAATGGAAGAGCTCAGTCCTGCCACATTCTATTGATCTCCCCTCAGCACCTCTGGCCTTGTGCACTGAGGCCCCCAGCACTTTCCCTCCTTCCATCCTCATTCTCCAGAGGAAGGACCTGAGATACAACTCAGCAGATTCAGATCCTTATAAAAATGCCAGAACCTAGGTAGCTTTCAGAAGAAAATGGACCTACATGTCTCACCCAGGTTTAGTTTGCAACAAGGATTAAAAACAGACCTCATGTCCATGTGTCCCAACGGGACATCTCTTCCTGGGAGCTTGGCTATCAGCTCCAATTTCATGAAATAAAACACTCATCACTGATGGGCTATGGGCTTCCTTCACTGCTCACAACGTGTGGATGCATCCAAGCAACACTTCTGCAGTAACCTTCTCTTTGGCCTTGTGAAAAGCAACCGACTCCCTCTCACAAGCTCAAAGCACCACTGCACAGACCATTTCCTTAAGCACAAGTCCTTCCCCACCACTGCTGTATGCTGTTTAACATGTCACACGGGACCATGAGAGATCCTCAATCTGTAACCCATGAGGCCAAGTCCCATCTCCAAACCCACTAGTCCTAGCCCCACAGTGCCCCTATACTGGGGAAGAGCTTCCTATGGACTTCTGACAGGTCACTGCTTTCCCTCAAAATATATCTATTTTATTGTGATGGTTATTAAAAAAAAAAAAATTAAAATACTTTTGGCAATGGTGTAGCTGGGGTAGGATGAAGGTTGACTATCCCATACTTTCCTCTTACCTGTGCATGGAAGTACCTTAGGATAAAAGAAAAAGGATTCTTATCCTAAAACTGTTGAGGATTTACCACCATGGAGACCTGAGCCAAGAGCAGGGCTCCTAAGTGTTCTGACAATACAAAGAAGGATGCTCTATGAACCATGTTTCTCTGGAAACAGACCAAAGCAGGGAGCTGAGGAGAAGGTGCTGCCTTCTGCAAGAGGAGAGGTTGGTGTTGTGTGAAACAGCGCATACAGGAATAGGGAACAGGCTGCAGAAAGGAAGCAATGGCAAGAGCAGATACCAAGCTGTGAGAAAGGAAGCAAAAGCCGCAAATAGTTATTACGAAGCTTAAAGAGGAATAATGACAGGATGGAGAGACGCAGTAAATGCTTCCAAGCTCAGACAACAGCATGCAGACAGCTCGTGTGAATATTGTGAGCAACACTTGATGGCCAATGACTTAGGCTCAGGCAGAGTATTAGGTGAATGGCCCTTTATTGACACTTTGCAAAGTGAGTGACCTAGCAGGTAGGCACACCAAGCAGGAATGTACAGCAGCTTTTATTTTCCCCCTGCCCTGGTTCCTCATTGTTTGAGTACTTCAGGGCTTACAGTCTACGACCTATCCGATGCTGCCTAATGTCCTGCACCTGAGTACGACTTAGGTACGATTCTTTCCAATTCTCCTCCCCTCTCTGCTCAGTGTTTCTCTTTTATGGTCAGTTTAAGCATTGTCCTTTTTTGAGTAACCTTTGAGCTAGTCCAGATCCAGGCCTCAGAGTCAGTGAGCTGGTACCATTCCTGGTGCCCTTCAGAAGGGCTGACTCTCAGTCCTTGTTCTCAAAAATTTAGCCAAAACTATACCCTGTTTTGACGTGATATGCTGTGTTTAAATTGGCCTTCTCAGTCACAGTGTTCTGTTTTGCATCCTGTCACATAGTATCGTAACTAAGGTACAGCACATTCTCGCAAAAAGAAATCCTTCTCCTACAATCTTAAGGAACAGAACAGCACACATTCCTAAAAAAAAACATCTNACCATTCCTGGTGCCCTTCAGAAGGGCTGACTCTCAGTCCTTGTTCTCAAAAATTTAGCCAAAACTATACCCTGTTTTGACGTGATATGCTGTGTTTAAATTGGCCTTCTCAGTCACAGTGTTCTGTTTTGCATCCTGTCACATAGTATCGTAACTAAGGTACAGCACATTCTCGCAAAAAGAAATCCTTCTCCTACAATCTTAAGGAACAGAACAGCACACATTCCTAAAAAAAACCATCTTACATTCTGTAATATGGGGTGGCGAGAGGGGAGGGGGTGTCTTTCAAGGGCCTTTTAGGATTCTGAGGGAGACATTGTAGGGATTTGGGAGTTTTTAGGGTCTTTTGGAGTGGGATGGGGAAATCTAAGGCCTTGGGGGTGTTCCCGCCAAAACAACATTTTAAATTTTCTCACAAATATGCTGGCAGCAGAGGGAGAGATTTCTCAGGAATTTGTACCCAGCACAAGAACTGAGGAGGAACAGGGCCAGTATTTGTGGTAATCACAGGATTTCATCATTGTGGACTTCCATAAGCAGTCATGGACTTCAAAATCATTGGCCATAAAGCAAGAGATAAAGCAGAGCTGTGGTAGAGTAGGGCCAGCAGGAAGTCCCCAGGAACCCCAAAACAGTTTTCTCCATGCGTGGAAAAGAAAGAAATGAGGACGAGGACCTAAGGAGATCCCTAAACACTTTCTGTTTCTTTACTGAGCACAAACCTCCCCCCAACATGAGCTTGTTACTGAAAACACACAACTGGTTCTCAATTTGCGTCGCTTGTTACTGAAAACACACAACTGGTTCTCAATTTGTGCTGCCTCTTTGCTAATCGGTTCTGCAAAAGAAGGAAGCATGCTTGCACTGAAATTGCTTTTTGTGACAGTTGCAAAACTCGGGGACATCCTAACTTGGCTTCCTACCCCTGTTTCAAAGGAAATAAAATAGATGCAGAAGGGGTTGCGGTGGAGCTGCACTGGACAGGGGATGTACACCCCGAAAACCAGTCCAAAGGGCAGATGTCGGTATGGAAAGAGCACAGGTGACCAGTATGACTGCCCATGGGAGGCTAGGAGCAATGAAAGAGTAAGGGGAATACAGTGAGGACAAGGTTTAAAGCTACAATAAACTAAGTCAAAAAGCCTCTGGAGGATGAAGGGTAGCACCAAGCCCTCCCCAAACAACCCTGAAAATCCTCACCCCTCATGTCCTGCTTATTTCCATCCAGTTTTCAACAGAAATGAGGCATCAGGTTCTATGAGAGCAGAGGTTCCTCATGAAAAGGGGAAAAAAATAAATGGCTGCTCCATTGTTGTCATCTTAAGAAAATAAAAGTCAAGCAAAAATTGCTGTGCCAGCTGTGCTGTACTGAAACCAGCCACTTTCCTTCCCAATAGCATGCAAGCAGCGTTCCCATGCTTGAAGTACTGGTGAACAGGCAAATAATTGAGTGCCTGATGTTGGAGAGGAGGCAACCTGAATGGCCTGGGCTACCTGTGCTTACCAGGGTTTTGCCACATTGTTATTGTTTGCCACATCCTTCTCTCTAAATTGGAGAGATATGAAGAGTGGACTATTCAGTGGATAAAGATTTGGTTGGAAGGTCACAGCCAGATGGTTGTGGTGAACGACTTTATGTCCAGGTGGAGGCTGGTGACAAGTGGTGTCCCCCAGGGGTCCATCTTGGGATGGGTGCTCTTCAACATCTTTATCAACGACATAGATGACGGGATCAAGTGCACCCTCAGCAAGTTTGCTGATGACATCAAGCTGAGTGGTGCAGTCAACACAATAGAAAGAAGGGATGCCATCCAGAGGGACCTGGACAAGCTCAAGAGGTGGGTCCACAAGAACCTCGTGAGGTTCAACAAGAAGTGCTGCACTTGAGTAGGGGCGATCCCAGCTATGGGAACAGACTGGGAGAAGAACTCCTTGAGAGCAGCCCTGCTGAGACGGACCTGGGGGTCCTGGTGGATGAAAAACCGGACATGAGCCAGCAGTGTGAACTTGAAGCCCAGAAGGCCAACAGTATCCTAGGCTGCATCAACAGAGGGGTGGCAGCAGGGAGAGGGACAGGATTGTCCCCCTCTGCTCTGCCCTTGCGAGGCCCCACCTGGAGCACTGCGTCCAGGCCTGGGACCCCCAGCACAAGAGAGAGCGAGGCTGTGGGAGCAGGGCCAGAGGAGGCCGTGAAGATGCTCAGAGGGCTGAAGCACCTGTCCTGTGAAGAAAGGCTGAGGGAGCTGGGGGTGTTCGGCTTGGAGCAGAGAAGGCTGCGGGGAGACCTCATTGTGGCCTTCCAGTGCTTGAGGGGAGCTTAGAAGGGAGAATGACTTTTTCATGCTCTGATAGTGATAGGACAAGGGGGAATGGCTATAAACTGAAAGAGGGGAAATTTAGGTGAGATGTTAGGAGGGAATCCTTTCTTCGGAAGGCAGTGAGGCCTTGGCACTGCCCAGAGAGCTGTGGGTGCCCCATCCCTGGAGGTGCCCAATGCCATGGATGGACCCAACCATTTTGTGATTCTATGTCTGAAGTAAATGAGTGGGGAGGAATGCACTCTGAGGCTGTAATGCAGAGGTTTCTGTCTCAGTGCACCAAATCAGAGCCCACCGCCAGTACCGGTCTGTTGGGCAAGCAGTCCCCACAGCCTTTCTCCCCCACCAGTCACAGCAGACGTGCTATTTAAAGGACAGCCTGTGGAAACTGTGATCGGATGATTTCAAGGTGACAAAGCAGCAGCTGATGTTTCCCAAGTCCACAGAGCTTCAGAGGAGCGGAAATTCCCGTGCTGTGCCCCCAGGGCTCTTGAAGAGGCGACAAGGAGTAATGCCAGCAGCAAGAAATACAGCAGTGCTTTGCACGGAGAGAAATGTGGGATTCACATTGCAGCATGGGTGGAAAAGTGCCACTTTGTGAAAAGTTTGCTTAAAACTTTGCTTTCTAAAAAGACTGCTGTGAAGTTACAGTATTAGGGATTTGGTTGCACTTTATCAAGAGGACACAGTTCCTGCTTTGACATTTCAAACTTCTTCTCATCAACCCCCTCCAGACACAAACCTCATGAAGACAGCGGTGTGAGAGAAAAAGCTGCTCACGGACCACAACCTGAAATACTTTTCTTATACAGAGCTTTTAGCTGCTCTCCTCAACCTTATCTGGTCTGAGAAATGCTGCAGAAGCCAGATGTCTATTTGTGTGCTTGGAAACACTAAGAAATTATAAATGGCCTTGCTATTCCTGCCCACGGTCAACATGTTCTCAGAGTTGCTCAAGGTTCTGCAGAGAATTACTGAGACCAAGAAAAACCATCAAGAGGATTTCTGCAGGGAACACAGGTGGGAGAGCCCTATGCCAAGGACAGGCTCTCTCGTTCACTGCTGGTACCATGCAGAAGAAATGGACCTCCATGGGCAGCAATGTGCTATTGCAGCATGGTTTAACACCTGCATGGGAACAGCGCTGAACATACCACCGTCAGCCAAATTTGCTGCGCTGGGGGAAGGGGAAGCAGTGTGCATCACCCAAATGTGCATTTTCTCCCACAGACTGACAGCCCACTCAGACGTACTCAAAGTTGAGGGCTAGCCGAATCTTCACGAGTGAGGAGAACGCAACACGTTTCAAGAAGACCCACTGGTCTCAGCCCTCAGCATCATTACCAATCTTTACAGTGTTTGACCAAATACTTCTTTTTAATGCACCCTGCCACACGCTCTGCAGAAAGCAGAGCATTAGCTTTTGTCTCATCTGAAGAAAAATGACCAAGAATTCACCCTCCAGGTTGAGAGTTGCTTGTGAATAGATGTAAAGCATGCTTTAACATTACTATACTTTCATTTTTCCCCACATAGTTTTAGAGGTGCCTTCAAGGAGCAAGTGCTCTGGTGAGACCCAAAGCCTTGCTGTTGAGTTACCCAAAACACTCTGCAAGAAGCAGCCTGGGGAGAACAAGGTGCTTCCCATCGAAATCATCAAAATGAAAGAAGAGACCTCGTATCGTGAAAGAAGAACAGCAGGTTGCACAAAGTGACAAAAACCACCCCATGCTTGCTCAACTCTCTGTGCTCACTGCAGGCAGAGCAAGAGGAAACAAAGAGCGTTTTTGGTATTTTTAGTTTTGCTGGAGGCTGCATCAAGCATGGGCTGCAGGATGCAGCATGGCACAAGCACTGGCCTTTGTGGCTTCGTCAGCAGCTGAGGTGCAGAGGAACAAACCTCTTTATTCAAGAGAATTTAGCACCTTATGCTGAGACCTAATAGGATGAGCAGAAAAACAAAAAGGAGTGGAGAAAAAGATTCAAGATCAGATAGGGTTGGGGACAGTCAGGAAGATGAGGCTGCCATTTTTTTTTATTTTTTATTTTTTTTATGATCTCGAAAACAAAATCATATCCTAAATCAGGTAGCTGACTACGTGTAGTATTTGTTCATACACATGATGTGGTGTGTTTTAGGCTTGGCCCCCATCAGACGGAGCAATGAATCTTCTGCAGCATCCCCACCCTGCAGGGCATTTGGGGCAGCCACAGCCCTCTCCAAACCCACCCGGCTGTCCTTAGCCCACATAATCCTTTGCTTCAGCAAAGCAGCGTTCTTCTTCCTCTTCCCTTTTTTGCCTCAAGCAAAGGGGATAAATCACAGGAGGAAGCAGTTTGCACTCTCTCTTTTCACATTACGGGAAATTGAACCTTTACCATCAGCCCTGCACCTGGTCAAAATTTGGGCTTTTCTGTCCATTTCTCATCCCCTCTTCCTCCTCACAGGTGATGCAGTCTCTGCTGTGGTGCCAGGAGGCTGTGTGAGGTGATAACTGCCTTTTCCAAGCATGACAAAGCATTTCACTTTGGCACTGCAGTTATTTTCCCCAGCCCCAGCACATCCGTCAGCATTGGATAGGCTCTGGGGGGTCACTTCCACCCCTACCACCATCCTCATTGCTCTTTCACTCCTGCACATTTGCAAAGCAAACAAGGCACTTTGTAAATTTCTTGGCAATGAATGGCTGAGAAACAGCCACCGCTTGCAAAGCTGGCTTTAATTTCCCAGGCAGTTTGATACGTATGTAGGATTTGCAGACTGATGGCACTGCACTTGGTCATGGTGCTCGCCAAAATCTCCATGCTCACTCCTCCAGGATCCCCACACCTTCCTCAACCCTGCAAGATGGGAGCTGCGCCCCAGGCGTCACCCGCAAAGCCCTCATGTGCCATTCACAGACAGGCACAGTCCTGAGAGCCCAGACCTTGGCACTGGTTTCCTGATTCCTGGTACCAGCACGCCAAGGGGAACCAAACAGCCACAAAGCTCCACAGCAGATAAGCACCTGTTCAGCTCTTCTGCATACCCAAAAGCACAGTTCACACTCAAAAGAATAAATTGCAGCTTTCTCTGAGCTGTGGCTTCTTTTCTGCAGCTCATCAGCAGCAAACCCAGAGACCAGCTCCCAGCAAAGGATCACCTCGCCATCAAAGGACTCTTTTTGGCCACAGTATTTCCAAGCAGTTCACAAGTGGCCGGTTCTTAATACCAAACTTCCACTCCAGAACTGACTTTCTCCAGCCCAGAACAGCTCACAAGGTATATTTCAGCTGCACAAGGCAGGTTGCAAAGCCAAGGCAGCAAGCGGCTTCCAGGCACAAGGAGAGGAGAAGCACCCACCAGGGGATGCCCACAACCCCAGGACCACAGAGGGGGCTTTGGATCCGCAGCCACCAACGGCTCAGCTCCCCCCAGGGGCTTGGGCTGATGCCAGGGCACGATGAAACCCCCGGGGTCACACTCTTGCTCTCCCAGACCCTAACTCACCCAGAAGTGGTTCCGGAACCAAGCCTCCCGCATGCTGCCTCCACCGCTGGCCGCGCTCCCAGCACTGCCCCACCCCGCCTGGTCCCACCCCACTGCGACTGCAGGCGCAGGAAAGCCTGATTCACACCCACCGCGGTAACGTGCTGCCTCTGCTCTGACACAAGGACAACTAAGATAAGTCAGTAATGTTAAAAAAAAAAAAAAAAAAGAAAAAAAAGAGCATTTTCCACTTACTTAATCTGCTGACTTGTGACCCAAGGGCCCTGCCATGCAGTAGGCTGAGATTTATAGACTTATAGTAAAGGAAGGTTTGCAGGGAAATTTCTCTCTATCTTCATAGCAGCAATTTCTGCCCCAGTAGCAGTGTCACGTCTGTTTCAGATCTGAAAGGTCTGGCTTTCAAGGCTTTAGCAATCTCATCTGACAATGTATCAGCTGTGGTGCAATCTGGCTGCTTGCAAACACAAACTCTAAAATCTGAATCCTAGGAAAAAAAAAAGTTTTCTTCCACATACGCTCTTTCCATCTGATCTGATTGCACTGGAAGGGTGCACTTCAAGACAGGCAGGTACACCTAAGTGGGGCTGAGTCAGAAACAGAGCAGGACAAAGTAGCGGGGCTCAAGGGACTCAGGACAGCACACAACTGTCACCATCGGCACTGCAACAGCCACACATCACAGCTGTGGCACTGCTTGGCACCGCCTGCACAGTTACTGCAGTGCTGACAGCTATGTGCCACTGGAAACTGCAGTGAATACTTACACCAGAGGAGGGCCCAAATCCCGCAGTCCTCACCAGGAACCAGCACCGCGACCCACTTCCTGTTTCCCTGCCTCGCAGCACCACCCGGTGGCCAAAAAATCCCACCGCTCTGCCTGGGACTGCCCAACGGGTCTTCGAAGCCGCTGGCAGAACTGAGCGGCACATTAAGCTGAGGATGGAGCCGAACTTTTCCACACCCCAGCTACAGGTTGTAACACTGGCATGCCATACCTCCTGTAAGCTCCACTCACCGTATCAGCCACAAAGTCAGGAACAAAACAGAAGCTCAGATACATAACCTCCCCCCAAACCAGTCATGATCGCAGTTTATTTTACAGAACTGGAGTGAACCACTGAGGTGGTCAGCATTTAAATCTAAATGTGCAGTTGTCCTGACGTACAATGATAATCATTGCTGAAAGAATGTGTCTTCTGAAAGTCAGGCACCAAGAACATGACTTCATCAATTCTAAGAACTGCTGCATCATAGTACTAGACTGCTACAGCATACTACTGTGAGGTTCCATTAGCTACCATCCATGCCAAGAGAGCAGAAGCAGCTTCCCCAGCTGCATGCCTTCTTCTCAAATCAGTTGCAGCTTTTATCCTTTACACTAGACAAGAGCAACTCTCAGTTATCACAACAGGAACTGCAGTCAGCCACAGTATCCTACTGCCAGCTTTTATACAGGGAGTTTGATCCACTCAACAGTTAAACGGCCACTGATTTTTCAGTTTCTTCAGCAAGCATACATCCAGAGAAGTTTAACTCTCTGGTAGTGAGGATATGTAATACATAAAAAGCCACACAGCCAGTAACCCAGAAAAGAATATCCAAGACATTTTACATGGAAACTTTTATTCTCAGTGAGATCTGTACATTCAAGTTGCACATACTTTTAGGTCTTTCACGGAGCTGGAGCATGTAACCACAAAAACAGCGTGGTCTATTTTAACAGATAAGAGTTTATGCCTCAAAAGTAGACAGGAACTTTGTGACTATTTCCTTCAACTTAGCTTCCGTCTGGTCAGAGATCTTCCCTTCAGTCCTGTTGAAAGAGAGTTTAGTTAAACTTCTGATGCATGAGTAAATGTATTGTCAAATTACTAACAAAAAAAAAAAAAACTTCACAAACATAACATCTCTTCTTAAACAGAGTGAACTCTTCTCAAGAAGAACTAAGTTTTGACAAAAAATATGCTCAAAATAGAGCCTTGCTGAGCTAGGTGCAACTATCTTCTATCGCTATGCCCCAGAGAGAGAATGCACATGATGTGACTTGGGACAAAGCAAGCGAGCAGCAGCACAAAGGGCAGGACAACGTAAATACTCAAATCCCAACAGTCAGCTCAGTAACAAGGCAGTAGGCAACACAATCTGCAGTGTTAGATTAAAGCTATCAAAAACATGAAAACTGACTACATGAAGCTATTTCAGTATCAGCTTATACAACAGGCATGCAAGTAGTTCATTTTAAGCACCAGCTGGGTTTCTGAAGTGAAAGCTGCACACAAGATGCTGAGCTCTGGATAACAGCACCACAAGGACAGTATGCAGGGTGCTTTAACCTCCAGTTAGAGGCAGCGTAAGGCCTGATGTTCTAGGATAATTAACAGTTCAGTGATTATGATCTGTGCTCCAGCTCTCATGTCAGTACCCTTGGGATGAAGTAAGATAAAGCATACCTGATCGTGGAGAGCAGGTCCTGGTGCTGGCTCAGTACATGAGCTAGGAAAGCACTCTCAAATTTAGTGATTTTGCCGGGCTCCAGCTTGTCTAAGTGACCTCTTACACCAGCATAGATGACTGCAACCTGTTCCTCAATAGCCATGGGAACTGCATGAAAGAAAACATTTGTACCATCAGCAATTCTTCTATAAGGATACACCAGCATTACAGAGTCCTCTGAAATTACAGGCTTGAGCTGTGTTGTGTGCATGCAGGTATTACAGTATCCTAACATCGTATTGCTGCCACAAAGACCAACATAATAAGCCAATGAGAAAAGCAGACACATCACATCCAGGACACTCACCATACTGCCCTTGTTTCAGGAGCTCTGTCAGACGCACACCACGATTCAGCAGCTGTTGTGTGGCAGCATCCAGATCAGAGCCAAACTGAGCAAAGGCAGCTACCTCACGGTACTGAGCCAACTCCAGCTTCATGGTACCCGCCACCTACAACGTAAAGATCACAGTGAGTTTCGCCAGTTTTTAAATGAATGTAGTTGTCTGTGGGTTATCTTCAGCTGACAGCTGTCACAAGTCAGCTGGACAGATGACTATTTGTAGTTCTAAAAATCCCATGCTGTCTGACCTTTTAACATTTTATGCCTCCCTGAAAGTGTCACAACTTATATTGTACCTTTCTAACTTGCAGAAAATACTCTTAACCCCATGTCTTAATCCTAATACATCTATCTAGCCCACCACCCAGTTCAGCGTAACAAAACTTCACAGCCAAACATCTTTGTGCAGATAATCTTCCCCTCGCTCTCCTGCCCCTGCTTCCTGTCAAGGAGGTCACAAAACTTTGTTCTTATTTCATAGTGCCAAGGAATCGTAAGTTTAATTCCCTCTGTATTCATGATTCTTTATATAAAAAGAGAGAAACGGGTTGCACAGCCTCCACACTGCTCAGCTCAGAGGAGATAAGGAACAGTAGTTTCATGCTTACCTGTTTCATTGCCCTGGTCTGAGCAGCAGAACCTACACGGGACACAGACAGACCAACGTTGATGGCTGGACGGATACCTTTGTAGAACAGCTCAGTTTCCAAGAAGATCTGCAAGAGAAAATTGTCTTATTATCTTGGTCAGAAGCCTACAAGCATCCCTGAAGAGATTTCCCAGTGAGTTATGCAGAAGTACTGCTACATAAAGAGTAAGTCCTACCTGTCCATCAGTGATGGAGATGACATTGGTTGGAATGTAAGCAGACACATCACCAGCCTGAGTTTCAATGACAGGCAAAGCAGTCAGAGAGCCACCTCCAAAGGAATCGTTCATTTTGGCTGCTCTCTCCAGCAGGCGAGAGTGCAGGTAGAACACATCACCTGGGTAGGCTTCGCGACCAGGTGGACGACGCAACAGCAGCGACATCTGACGATAGGCAACAGCCTGCACAGCAATATAAATAAATCTCTCAGATTTCTGTAGCTCATTTAAATTTTGAGTTTCTAAGCCTGAGGTGATCAAACAGCTATAAGCAGCAATGGACTATGAAGTCTGTAAATAATGATTCCTGACCTGTTTGGATAAGTCATCATAGATGATCAATGCATGTTTTCCATTGTCTCTGAAGTATTCCCCCATGGAGCAGCCTGAATAGGGAGCCAGATACTGAAGGGGTGCAGCGTCAGATGCTGTGGCAGACACCACAATTGTGTACTTCATGGCATCTGGAGAAAATTGTGAAGATACATCACCGTAAGTACATTATGTTATTGTACCAACAAATGCAACATGTAAAGTACTGGTTGCTAAAGCAAAGCCAGGAAGCGTAACTACATTGTTACAGGAAAGAACACTATAATAGGTCAGTTAGCTTGACTAACTCAAGAAGTTTCTAGAGTGAATTATGGCAGCTGTTGTCTAGCACTTGCTGACTTCACATTTCAAGCGAGGTTTCAACTCTAAGACACACTTGGGCTCTAGAAGTCACCCAGAGCCCTGAGTGTCTGATTTCTTCAGCTTCTGCAGGGAAATATTACAGTGCTTCATAGCAAGCAGTTTTCCAAGATAAGTTGTCACTAAAGTATCTGCTTTTTCCTACCACGTATGATTCTGTTTGACCAGCAAGAGTTAAGGTGCTTAAGTTCTTCTAAGCTCTGTTACACATGCAGCCTTTTTGTCAGACACGTGACTGTTTCTGAAAAGATGCTATCACATAATGCATGTTTGGGCAGTAAAGTCTCTTCACTAAACTGCCACTCACACCAACTCGCATATAAATGAAGCAAATGCCAAGTCCAGAAATACTCATGGGCCACAGCCTGCAAACAGGACTGCGTGGCTTTCCAAAGGAAATTCCCTGAACTCTGATGAAAAAACATGGAAGGTAACTTTTTCAGAAGCAAATCAGTAGTTTTGGGGTCTCATGCTAGTTTTCTAATGCATTATAGTGAAAAGGTGACCATTCCACCCATCAATGGAAAGACTTCCTGCTGACAAAAGCAAGTGGTTCTCTCTATACTTCCAATTAAAACAGTTCACATAGTATTCAGCGTTATAATAAGAACAGGATGTCACTCAATCAAGCTCAACCATCATCAAAAATCTGTACCTGCATCAGTGAGCCTCTTCACCAGTTGAGCAACAGTAGACCTCTTCTGGCCAATAGCAACATAGATACAGTACAGCTTCTTTTTCTCATCTGTTCCATCATTAAATCGTTTTTGGTTGATTATTGTGTCAATCGCAATTGAAGTTTTCCTGTAGAACACACAAAAAGGTAAGTTAAGCCGCCCATTTTGCTCCCAATCTCCACTTACTTGTGTACAGCATGCTTTGCTGTACGAAGCTGAACACAAGTCACTGTTCATGGAAACATTTTTAGTTTGAGCATTTAACTTACCCGGTCTGCCTGTCACCAATTATCAGCTCACGCTGGCCACGACCAATTGGCACCAAGCTGTCCACAGCCTTAATACCAGTCTGCATAGGCTCCCGCACAGAGATTCTGGGAATGATGCCAGGGGCCTTTAAGCCAACTCTTCTACGTGTCTTGGATGTAATGGGACCCTTAAAAGAGAGGAAAAAAACATGCTGCAGTCTGCATCACAAAAAAGCAAGCTTAACATTTAGCATTACATTTAGTTACACTTACCTTTCCATCAATTGGATTGCCCAGAGCATCTACAACACGGCCCAGCAGCTCTTCCCCAACTGGAACATCTACAATGGCACCAGTTCTCTTCACAACATCCCCTTCCTTGATCAGTCTGTCGTTACCAAACACGACAACACCAACATTGTCGGGCTCCAAGTTCAAGGACATTCCCTAGGACAAAGATAATGCTGTCATGAGAAAAAAATATACCAACATCTACGCTGAACTCTTGATAGTTTAATATTGATGTGATGAATATGAGACACTGGTAACCTCAATCTTATTTAGAACAATCTCCAATGCACTGCTTACAACTGATGCATGCACCTCCTTCCGTACTGGTGATAAAACCTGTCTAAGCCTTCAATTTACTACAGCGTTAGTTGCACATGCAGCACTCACCCCTCCAAGAAAAACAGAAAGGGTAACTAGTGTTCAAATACATTTATCTTGCCTAGGACTTCAACAAGAGAAAAGAACTAGCTTATCTGCCTACGGCAAATTACAGCATTAAAAAAAATTCTGGAAGAGGTGTTGCAGTACTCCCAGGGAACAGTCAAGCTTTCTGACTTTGGTCTATCCTTAAGACTAAGGAAGTCACCAAATTTCAAGATATATTGGATCACAGAGTTGTTCTTCAACAGAAATCAGAGAAGTCTGCCTGAAACCAAAGAAAACAAAATCCAATGCCAAATCAGCTATTAATACTTCCTAGAAGAAGGCAAATAAAATTCAAGTGTTAGCCAAGAAACAATAATAATACTAAAAAGCAAAGCACTACAAATTCTAAAAATATTCGCTTTTTGCAGTATTATTTCAACATACCACATATTTAAGTTACAGTGAAGCCTGTAAAAGCTCTATATGGGTAATTCCAAGCACAGTATCAGATTCTCCTTATGAAAAGTCATCTTTCCACTTTGTAGGATAAATAAATAGTTTCAGTGAAAGCTAACCTTCAGCCCAGAAGAAAACTCAACCATTTCTTCCGCTTGGACATTTCTCAGGCCGTACACACGGGCAATACCATCACCAATTGAGAGCACTCGGCCAGTCTCCTCAAGTTCAGCAGAGGTGTCAGCTCCCAAAATACGTTCCTCAAGAATAGAGGATACCTCAGCAGTGCCTAGGAAATATTTCAAACCAGATTCAGTGAATTAAGGCACAGTAAGCTTGTCTTTAATTTGCAAACAGAAGTACCCTTTCTCAGTTATGCCAAAAGACCTAGCAATGTTCTTTTTTACATATGATGCAGCTTATATTCATTACTGAGCCGGCTTCAGTCAAAACACTGATGGATGTTTAGTCATAAATTTCCTTCAGTATGCAGACTAGATAGATTAGACTTAGCTAAGAAAGGAGACATGCTAACTCTGCAGGCAGAGAATTTACTTAAAGACTGGACACATCAAAACATTGTCAACTCACCGGTAACCCAATGATCAAGTATATTTTAAAGGCACTTAGTATGTTTAAGGAGCAAGTTGATATAATCTATAAAAGTATCCTCCATCTTCCTCCCATTTGGCAGTATGCCTACGATGATTTTTTTTTATTTCCTCAGCTAGGATACAGCAAACAATACAATGAAACTTATTTCCCCATAATAATACCTTTAAGTCAGTCTAAACTGTGTCAAAAACTGTACGTGGGCTACAAGCAAACTCAACTATGCAGTGTTGTAGCCCCGCTGAGATGCTGAAGAGTTATACCCAAGGACACAAGGTCAAACTCAAGCAGGCCTCAGAAAGTCATCCATTTCCCAATATTCTTACAAAGCACACAGGAAATTGGAATTTGAGGCATTTTTCATGTAATTCTGCAGAATTTAAAGACTGAACTGGATCTTTGTCAGGCAGATAAGCTGAATAAGGCAGCTGATACGTGACCACTCCATCAGTTTGGGCCTACTTTCAGCAATTATTACAGTGGCATCTCCTGGATGCAACCCTGTAACTGACATTTCACTTTCCAATACAGTGCATGAACGTTCTCAAGCATTTTATTGGCTGACACATACACCTTACACTCCAAATTACCTTGTCCAACTGGCCAAATTCTTAAACAATATTCTTATAATAAAGACCTTTGCCTGGACTCACCGGTTTTCTGAAAACGTGTTTTGGAGGCATGGATGTTTCTTGTAGCAACAAATGCTGCACCCAAGGTGTTTCTGGAAACCTAAAATAAGCAATTGTTTCAGTAACAGTCAACTTTCCTCAATCACACAGAATAAAATACTTTAAAGAAAGATTACATTAAAATTTCTCAGTAAGGGCTTAGGTATTTAAAGTGTCTCCATTCTGAGCTGAACTCCAAGCACCGCATCCACAAACTGCGGTTACAGAATCATTAAGGTTGGAAAAGACCTCTAAGATCCAGTCCAACTGTCCCCCCAGCACCAATGTTGCCCACTACACTGTGTTGTTAAGAACCACATCTCCAGGTTTCTTGAATGCCTCCAGAGGAAACGGAAGCAAACCCAGTATTTTTAAGCAAGGATAGATAATAAAAGAGTTTGCTACAGATTTCTTCATGTATTTTTCTGCATTGCACTGTGCCACCACTGCAGCACTGCGGCAGCTCCCACTGCAACACCGCCTCTCATCTGCCACCACTGCTCAAAGACATCAAAAGCCAGAGGCGTAACTCAGTGCACCCCTTATGCATCTGCACGAGGGACAAACACAGCGGAAAGAAGTAAGGTCTCTCCCTAAACGCCTGTCTTCTGAGGGCTGACCTTTTCAAGGAGAGTCTAGCCGCAGCATTTCTGAAAGACAGATAAAACACATTCAACTGCACAAAACATTAGTCTGTGGTAATAAATGCATCAAAGGGTTATTGCAACGCTGTATCCAATGCTCGCAGTGCAGCCTTAATAAGATTTCTCTGAAATCCCGGCCAGGCCTCCACGTTCACCTTCACAAGGGACATGGCTGCAGGCGGCCCAAATCCTCCTGCCTCGCTGCAACCTAGCGGCCTCCCAACTATCACTCAACGTTCACCTCCGGAGAATTGCACCGTGTTGCCTATTCCGCCCCCCCCCCCCCCCCCCACCCCC